>JAAFCF010006596.1:35008564-35044234 GCA_013389785.1 Helicorthomorpha holstii | reverse complement strand
AATTTCTTGCTAAAATTAGATGCTTTCTTGCTAAAATTAGATGCTTTTTTGCGAAAATTACATACTTTCTTGCTAAAATTAGATGCTTTCTTGTTATAATTAGATGCTCTCATGCTAAAATAAAATGTTTTTAAGGTAAAATTGAGCTTCAAAAAGGTTTCTAATAAATCCTTGTTAACCGACGAATATTAACATGTGTGGACATCCTGTACTATGATGTAAAAGTGGTAGATTAGAAAGAGTGGGAGTAGAGAGGAGGAAGAAATTCTCAATGATTTATGATGTTGTCCGAGATTTCAGTTTGTACATTCATCCACTTCATACGTCATATTGCACTCACTTTCTATTTTTTTTTCTCCTTTGGCGCCAAAATCATACACTGAACACGGAAAAGATTTTCTCAAGAAAACGACGATGAGGAGTTGAGTTTGTGGAGGGGATGGAGATGGAGATGGGAGCAGAGATGTTGATGATGATAGGAGGTGAATTGAATGAGCAAAAGTTTAACATGAAAGTGAGACATGAAATCTGACATGTATATACTGTATGTGTGAATCGATTTTTGCCAGCTTTTTATACGTTGTCGTCTGCCACTTTTAACACCCAGTGACAATCTCATCATAGCCATCACACATAAACATACACGGCAGTGATAGAAAAACCCCTCGTTACATGGGACATACAAGATTTTTTGTTTAAGAGACGATTTGATTTTAGTTTTTGTTGAGATTTTTAAATTTTCTCGCTTTTTTTAAATATGACGCATCCTGTACAATGATATTTTGATGGAATTCTGCAGGGTGCATTCATAATGGATGTAAGCTGGTTTTTATTATGCTATTATAACATTGCAAGTGGTTCTTCTTTATCATCTTAATTTTTTGTCTTGTAATTCATGAATTGTATAATACGATTAATGCAAATAAAAAAAAATTTAATTTGTTTTTAGTTGTTTGTGGCATTTTTAGCATGAAATTTGAGTCCCTTATGTTGAGAGTTTTTTTTGTGTATTTTCAGACGACTATTCGTCAAATTTATCTGGTTTAGCCTTTCATATTTACTTGAATATGAACATGTGTATAGACATTTGAAGACGTTTTTACTGGGTTTTTTATTTGTGTGTACTGTATCTTTACAGGGGAATAGATAAAAATAAGAGAATGGATTTGTTTGAAATGGGAGAGGTGCGTTACTACAGTCATAATGAAAACTTACTGTATGGGAAGCAATGTATTTTGGATGGCATTGGAAATGTGCAGTTTTCCATTGACTTCTATTAACATTGAAACTTGAAATAGTTTGGGAATTTTATGCTTTTAATAGACCATTTCTCTTCTAAGGACTCAATACACCTACAGTGCATGACTGTTGATTGTAATACGTTGAGTTTTTTGTAGCTTTTTTATGAGATGCTAGACTATTTTCTAAGAAATGCATGGAAGTGAATATTTGATTGAAAAATAGCATATTTTTAATACTGTATTAAGGACACACTGTATTACAGGAATAAAAGGGAGTTAAGAGGAATTTTTTTTCCTGAATTTGTTTTTGGCCATTAAATGAAGTGGCAAGTAAGTTGCATATCATTCGGCAATGCCGCGACTATAATGACGGCGAGTACTAAAAGTAAAAGGTATTAAATTCAAAAGCCAGAGCTAAAGTTCATTTCCTAAATTGCATAACATGTTCAGATGAAATGATGTTATGTGATGGTGTAAGAGAGAGAAAGAGGATTCTGTGAAATCATCAATTTCATCTCATCCCCGTTTACATCTTTAAATACGTTTGAATGGGTTGAATTTATAGCAAAATATTTCACTTTATGACTTCTCATCACTTTGATTTGTTTACACTTGACCAAACATTTCAAATATATCATTCAAAATGTAAAAGAGCAGCTAGATTTAGTCACTTGATATGGAGTAAGTTATACGTGGCCTTCAAGTCAAATCTAACAGCAAATCCATCTTGTCAAAAAACTGATATCCAAGAATCAAATTTAGTCCATGGAAATCAAGTTATTTTTTTGTTGGGATTTTTAATGAGGTCTAATACTGTTTGAACGGAGAACTTAGATGTACAGTACAGCGTAATTATTATGAGATATATTTTGGTATTGAAATGCTTTTGTGAGGATAAACTTTGATGTTACAGTATTCAAGTTGTATAGTCGTACAGAACATCTAGCATGTTTATATGAAATACAAGATTAAATCTCGTAAGCTCATTGAACATCTGTGAGAAAAATAGAAAAAGATGAGTGGAAAAAATCACTGAACCAAATTAAATAAAATGAAAAAATTATGTAAAAATGAAGCCATATATCATCGTATGAGTATATGTTAACTTGCATGGGGATATCTATTTGATTTGAAAGTGCTTTGACCTTTAAAAGTAAAAAAAAAAATTTAAGAAGCAGACGAATTTATCAGTAACTTGTATGCATTTTTCCATCGAAATTTTTCAACTACACTTTAAACCCTTTTCTTCTCATCTTTTAAGTACAAATAAACAATCTTCTTCATTTCATTTCACACATCCGATTTTTCAATTTTCAGTTTTAGAAAATAAATTTTTTATTACCGATATATTTTTGGATGTTTTTCATCATTTTTTAAACTTATTTGGGATATTTTCTGTCACCGAATCGAATACAAATTACAATCCAAGTTTCCGATTTTTTTAATTTTGTTTTTGCATCGTTTGCTTCTTCCTAAACGATTTCTCTTTCATGTCGATAACCTTTTCCATCTTCTACGAATTTTACTTTTTGACCTATTTAAGAGATCCAACTTTTTTTATTTTGATTTTACATTTAAAAATATGTGAAGAAAACAAACAGTATGAGGTCTTAGCAATTTTTAACGTGGTTATTCAATAACGGCGGATTTTTGTGTAAAATCTATTTTAGTGCCAAAATGTTGAGGGAATAGACAACGTTTCGATAGGGATTTATACAGCTAAAAGTTGCAACAAAAAAACAGGATAATTTACCAAATAAATTCTCGACAAATTAGGAAACTGTTTTGAAGAAGATATTGATAAAAGTGACAAAAACGATCATCAAAATAGACTTGAAACTTAAGCCAGTGTTAACATTTTTGACACTGGACATCAACTATGCCGTCTGTTTATTGCTTTTTTATTTTTATTTGTAGTGAACTAAATTATTTTGTTGTCGGTTTTGGAATTGTTGTATTATTTTGCATACAAATGTACTCAAAGTTATGCTGTACGTTTTTATAGCAGACGATAAAGTATGCAGTAGTACTGTACAATGCCATTTAACAAGTGGAAATTGTCAACAACTATTTGATACAGCATTTATCTTCAAATCCACGTATGTAGAGTAGATGGGTGGTTGGTTGGTCTTGTTGATCTGATCAGCCACTTAAATTGATCAACAATAACAAAATTTTGCAAATACTTTACAAGTGCAAAAAAAAAAATGTTTTTACATATGCAACTTCACATCATATTGCGTGTGCACACATTTATTTCACTTAATTTTTTATCAGTCACCAAACCACCCAACTGCAACACTTTATTTAAACATTTCAATGTACAGGGTGACTTTTTATTTTAAGAAAACAATTTCTGTAATGTTACAATGGTGATGCAAACGTCTTTAAGTTTTCTTTGTTTTTCTAAAGTGTCTCTAAATTAAGTGGGTTTTGTGTTTTGATGTCTAAATAGACACCCAGATGGCGTGCGTGTGTTTCGATGTGATTTTTATTCATTGAAAGTATCTGTTTAGAATTCATGGCTGTTATTTGTGGGATGCAATGTGGTTGTGTACAGCTGCCTATAATGGCTCTTACCTTGCCTTTTTGGCTCGGGTTCATCCTCTCTGTTCACTTTTTAATGAGTTTGTCTCTTGAGGGGGTGAGGGGAAATGACGTTATAAGTAGGTGGTATTATGTGTGTTTGTAAGAAAAGAGATGGAGATAAGCGAATGTTATTAATGACACGAGGGGTTATGTGGGTTAAGTGATGTCGATATGATTAGAAGTTTTAATATTTGCAAAGGGAACCAACCACTTCCCCCCCCATAAATACAAAGTATTCCTCCCATACGCACTATTAATGGGTGGCAAATGCGAAAATAAATGGACGTGACTTTTAGCTGGCAATGGATGCCGTTAAATGACGTCACTAATGGCTATGGCGTTATTTACTAGGTTTTTAAGCAAATTTTCTTTTGACTTAATGGGTAAAACTTTGCCATGGAGTTATTAGGGCGATTGTTAATAAGCCATTAGGAAGACTAAATTTTAAAGATCTAATTAGAGCGTTTGACAAAATAAGGCATTTTTTTGGGGGCTAATTTGTCACAGTTATGCCTGATTTAGGTCGTTAAGGTCAGAAAAAATTATGGTATGTACATTCATGTTTATTCTTTACGTGTTTCTTTTAAATTTTATAAAGTGGCAAGTTTATAATGGAATTTTTGAGATATTGGCAAGTGATGTTGGAGCTGATTGGCAGACATGATGCACATGGCTTTTTAAATTGGGGGATAGAAAGGGACAGTGTTAAACTAAAATTGGTGTAAAGACAAGTAAATAACTTAGAAAAAGCACTTGGTGTTAAAGCCTATATCACTTTCATTGATGTCCTTCATCTTTTGTCTCTGTTAACCATCAATATTTATTAACATTGAGTGTTTGCCTTCATTCAGGGGTTGTTTTTAAAAGCATTTTAAATAATGTACATTATACTCCAGGAAATGTCTTATATTTCATACTGGTACACTGTTTACTGTATCTTAAGTTGTATGAAATTTCTGTGAAACTTGTGGGATATTTTTAAATTTCTGAAATACGAAAAACATCTTTTGAGAAAGATTTAAATGTTTGAAGAAAAAATTATCTGCTGCTTCTTTCCAAGTTTCTTTCTAATATTTAGATGGATTTTTAGAAATAGAAACCGATTTTATTTTTGGTGAAAAATTGTTTGTTATCTTATTGAGCTTCAAATGTGTACCCGAATTATATTAAATTCGCTGAAATTAAGGGCTGAATTGTACTTCCAATGTCATAATTTGTATAACAATGTTGTTGGCACACAACAATAGCAAAGGGTGATTGAGAGCAGATTGAATGGTGAGAGAGGGAAGATTTTCCATAGAAATGGACTTTGTAAACACTTATTGAATTTAATATATGGCCAAAACATGTTTATGTAACATCACATAACTCTTACTATCGTTGAAACTCGACAGTTACCGGAAGTGCGTCATTTCATAGCAACCAAATCGTGTAAAAATGCAGCCAAGTATACTGGAATTTGCAAGGGAAAATGTCTTTTATACATGGAATAACAAGTAGCTAATGGGTTTTTTTATTATAGAAACCCATATAAATCTGATGTATTAAAATTAATAGGGCTGTAACTGAAATATTAGTTTCCTTAAAAGAAATTAAATAAGATGATTTTTTTTTAAGTTTTCAATTTCTAGTTTTACATTGATGTTTTGTGTATATATTCATTGAGCTATTTTTATTTTCTATGAATAGATTCAGTTGAGGACAGAGTTTACTCAGTAAATTTGATCATTCATGAAGAAACGATTTATTTTTTTTCGTTTGAAGATGAAATCGACATTGATTATGGCGATGACCACCAACCTTTGATTGAATTTGAAATTTTGTAAAGAAATAATGTTATCCAATGATAGAAAATGTGGATATAATATTCGGTCAAGTGTAACGGAGCAATCAATAATTGTTTATTCAAGCCAAAAGTAAATAATCGGTGAATTATAAGATTATTGACGATTTCATATTTCATTTCAGGAAAAGAAGTTTGAAATTACTTACGAAATTGTGGTATTTGCGAAGTTTGATTGAAAATTTTATTTAATTTCAAACGTTGTTTTAATAATTTTTTAATTCTTTTAAGTTTTCACTTAAAGAGTTAAGAAAACATTTTCCAAACTGCATGAAACTTGCGAATTCTTATGAATGGTCATTGTGTGATTTTTTGGTGACAGTTTGTGGTAATTTATGTTAGTGAAATCGGTCTCAAAAGTGTTGTTCAGTGTCAGCGCTAAATATCGTCTGCTTTTATGTGTAAATTCAAATATATTTGTGTTATTTATTTATTTTTTTTTGCATTTTCCGTTGAGTTTTTGTAAATGTGTTTTCAAGATTGAAATGGAAACTAATGGCTTGGACTTTAAGAGTCACTAATATCTCTTCCAATATCCAACCAATGCCATCAATCTCATCACTTTTATTTGTTGCATGCGGAGAAATAAATGCAAAACCAAAATGGCCGACTTAAAAGTTTGTACAGGGGTGTGCAAGAAATTTGAATCTTTTTGACACTCGTGTGATGCCATAACAAAAATGCAGCGAATTATTTCATGAAAAAATGTTTATAAAGCGAGTTGTAAATTTAAAGCTTTTTGTACATTAACCACGTGTCACACACCCTGTCTAATTAGAATTTCCGCCATTTTAGCCGGAAATGAAGGTATTAGCACGCTGTTAAAATATGACGGGCATGTTTGGAAATTCGTTTTTAATGAATTTGTGGACAATGACTTTGCTACTAAAATGTTGTTGACATTAAAGGTCACTTAGCATCTTCTCAATCTCTTTAATCCGAGTTTCCTCATCGTTTACTTAAATTTCAGTAATTTTAAATTACAAAACCGCACTATCGTCTTAAATAGTCGTATAACTATATTAGGTTAATACCATTGTCTATGTACAAAACGAAATTTGCCATAAAAGTCAGTTTTACTTGCTCAGATTATCATAAACTCGAACTAGCGAGACCGTTGCACTTGTAATTGTTAAATAAAACAGGTTAAAGGGCGCATGACATTGTTGTTTAGTCAAGGAAACTTTAGTTTGGACAAAAAAAAAAAATCTTTCTCAACTATAATAATAAAGTGGACCATAACATTGCGCATGCTCACGACTCAAAAGGTTAATTAATAGTGGATGAGTCTATGTTTGGAAAAACAATAGACACTAACCGATTGCATTATGGGCTAAAATGGACCCGCATTTTTTAGGACAAGATGGGGGTTTTACGAGAGTTTTCGAGTGTGGGGATTTTGGGATTGGATTAAGTAAGAGGGAGGGTGGTATCGTTTAATGTGGGTAAGTGGAGGAGGGTATAAATAGAGCAGGATGAATTAGAAGGGCATCCATGCATAATGAAGGAGCTCATTACCTTATTTAGCTGACGAAAAGTCTAATTGCCTGGAATTCTTGGTATTCACTCTTTTCTCATTCATTTATTCATCCGGTATAGAGATGATAATGGTGGTAGTTGGTGGTGATGATGAAGATGGAGAACGCTTTGAGCTTGGTATTTTATTGCTCAGAAAAGAAGGCCGGTTTTTCTGTTTGTTTGGATGGTTAGAGTGGTACTGTTTTATTGGGACACGTGGATATATCATGTGTGATTGGGATTTGATGGGATTCGGTAGCCTTGTCGTCTGCTTCGTTTAACTGTTGTGAAGATTAATGCCACTGTCGTGAATATCTGTCAAACTTTCAGGCTTTCAGATATCCAAACGATTACTTAGCTTAGTAGTGAAATAATTTTTTATACCGGAAGTCATGTTGAACTTGGACTGAAAATTGCTACTATTAGGTTTTAACTATCTTATGGTTTCCAGTTATCGGTTTAGTGATTTTTGTAGGCTAACCGGAAGTTGTGATTATCTATAAAATCGACTAACGATTGAGTTCTAACTTGTTAATTAATTTATATGGCATTTGGGTATTCTTTCTTGAACAAATGTTATTGCACAATACTTACTTGAATAAAATCATTTTTTTTTTAGTTTTGTTAAAAATAAAAGCATTTTGTTGTTGTAAATTGGTCGATCCATTTCGATGATCAAATTTGATTTTGATTGGAAATAAAAAGAATGCAATAAATTAAATTTCGTTGAAAGCTTTTAATGGCGAAGTTTATTAAATCGATTTTCCAAGGCGCCGTATTACAGATGTACTGTACTTTTTTATTGTCAAGTAAATTATTATTTTGCAGTATTAGTTTTAATAATTTTGTGACGCAATACATTTTTTATTAGAGCTTAAACCAAAAAGATGTAATGAACATTGGTAACAGTTTTGATGGCCAAATTTCTTGACAACTGAATTTGTTTAGGAGTTTTGAAGGCAAATTTAGTCAATCTATAGTTTTATTTGTTTGTTTGGTTATCTTATTTTACTATTTCTGGCAATTTGAATGTCTCAAATTGGTCATTCCGATTAACCGCATTTTCTCCAATTAAGCTGTTTATATAGCAACATTGGTTTTAATTGGAAGTTGAAGTTGGGTTAAGTCGTAACCACCAGTTCCCATCTTCACTTCCTTCTACATCATCATTTTCATCCCAGTAAATCTTCATGCGCTTTCTGTGAATGTCTTAAGAAGAAGAAGGAGCTAATGACGTCATCATTAGTCTATGGCAGTTGGCAAAACCGCTTTGGCTAAATTCAATTACTGGCTCTGCTTCTATTCTTTCACAGTCTCTGGGTATTTGCAGTGTATGTGAATGCCTTTGCTTTATCTCTCCAGGGCAATGCATGGCGAGAGCTTAGCCCAGCTACTAACACTATCATCCACCCAATTTAGCTGTTCTTAGTACTTAATCATAATTATGCTAGAGGAAATGACCATTGATTTTGTATGAGGAAAAGCCAGTTTAATTATTTAACTATTTGCTATTGTGATTAATTGTCATTAGGAAGCATTGAAATTCCATATGTTGTTGTATACGTTAATCAACCAAACAGTCGTTATCATTATTAAATTGTATTAACTGAACGTTACATTTGTTTTTGAATGCCCAATAGAATGTCATTTCCTGTGGGATTTTGTGTATAAAATAGTAATACAACATTGTTTCATCACTTTAGACAATTTTTGTGTCACTTTCGCGAATATTTTGAAATTTTAGTGAACATTTTTGTAATTGTTTTGAGTATGTTTGCTATTATGACTTTTGAGTAAATATTATGGTGGATGTTTTGTGTTTGTTTTAAATGGCTTTGCATTTTGTCCTTTACCGTAGTTGACAGACAGGACTTGTATTGTACATGCAGTACTGTCAACTTTAAGTAATAAATCTTTGAAAAGGTTGCATGTATATTGATTATTCTGAAAAGGTTTTTTTTTTGGCTTAAATAAACTAAAACAAATTTCAATCGATTTTGTCTTTTCAAAACAAGAAAACTTTTGCTTTTTCAGCCAATTAAACCATTCACTTTGCCTTTTATTTACAGAGATTGAAGGGGTGGAAGAATAATTTCATTTAGTCAATCTTATAAATAAAAAAAATGTGAATTTGAGTGTTCTCACTCTACCACACTTTGAACAAAGTCAATTGTAAAACAATAGAAACAACAACAATGCCATTTTAATAAAGACAAACAAACTCCTCATCTTTTGATACGTCTTGGCAAATATTTGTTTATCAATTCAAATGATGAAATGAAGGATGAAATGTTGTACTTGTAAGAACACCACATAATAAATATCAATTTGCTAAAGAATATCAACTTTTTTTTAAAGGCGGACAGACATCCAAGTGCAGCATGGTGCTCATAACCATCACTGACATTTTTTAGTCCTTCAGATGGGCTGCACAAGAAATCGATATTGAGTAATAGGGATAGAAATTTAGTCGTACACTTAATAATTTATGAAGTTCAGATTGAATATATTATGCTACGTTGACATGTTGTATCGAAGATTTTCTACGAAAGAAATGTATGGCGTGACAATACACATACTGTATAGCTATGGACAAACAAATGCTCATCATTGTAATTTACCTGCTTCAATCTTAATTTTCATTAATTGTTAAGTAAGTTCATCTTAACAATCGATTGTAAAGTGTTGTAGTACAGTATACAGTCATTGTTTAATCCTCCAAATTGTAAATAAATTAATGATGGTGAATTAATTATGAATGAAGGGCCTTATGACTTATTTAGCATTATTGTTACTGCCTAATAAGATAACAGGAAATAGTTTGATATTTTGTTTTAATGCATTTGTATTGCACAAAAGCTACTATTGGTTTGTGTTGCATTTTGTTGACTTCTTTATTACAGTTTTTACATTTTTAAAAGTGAGTTGTGGTTAAATTTAGAAATGGTCGAGTTGTTGTGTTTACTGTTTGAGTATAATAACCTATCTTAGCAGTTCAGGTCTAAAGCAAAGTTGCATTCTTTCGAAAAAGCATCTAATGCTGCGACTTTAGATCTAATCTAATTTCTATTAGTGGATTTTTGTTGATGTTGATGATGACCTTTCTTAAGCTTTTAGAATTTCTTGTTTACTAAATTCATCCAGACAAACACACACACACACACATAGTGTACGAACGCGCAGTGAAAGTTGATAAATTGATGAAAAAAGTTTTTATTCATTTAGTGTAAAAAATTCCAAAGTAGATTGAGCACACACTAGAAAGACGGTGCTTAACAAAATTGAATGGTAGAATAATTGATTTCTACAGTCAGAAGCAATTATTATGAAAAGATCCAACACACACTGTTATTTTGGGTGGGATTGGGAGTTTAGAAGGGGAAAAGCTTTGCCTTATGGCTGTTGTAGAAGTTAGATCGACTAACTTCAATCAAATCTCCCATGTCCAAAGCGGATTTACTCAACGCGATAGGCCTCAACTACAGCCTATGTCAATTTCTGCTCAAGTTAAATACACAATGTAGTATTTTAGTAATGGTAGCTTAAATTAGAAAATGCAAATTTCAAGAACTAACTACACCTACTTTTGTCTTTTTATTACAAAAATTAGTGCATTGATGTACTCATTTAGAATCTAAGGTCATCTAATCGTATATTTTGATGTAAATTGTTAATTATGTGGAGACCAATCAGGAAGCTAATATTGTTTTTTATCCCATGAGAAAAAGGAATATAAAACTAATTTTGTTTTGCCAAATAAACTTGCTTAATAAGACCAATTCTTCTAATTACAATTCTGGTTTAATTGTGTGAAACATGTATTTTTAATCAATCTAAAATGGTATGTGTTGACTATTTTTTTAGTATTTATAAAACGTAGTGTGACGTGGACGTGACTTTACCTGCTGGAGACTTTTCTTTAGTGTTTTTTGTTGATTGAATTTAAATCGACTGGATATTTTTTTCCACCCTCAAGGCTGTTTTTTTTATTGATTTTGTTTTTCATCTACCAAATTTGTTCTCGTTGTTTCTCTTTAGTACTTTATATCAATATAGTAAATGACTATCGGTGTACTGTTGTTGAAAAGTGTGTGGGGGAAGCTTTTGGTCATCAATCTACATAGTCGGACTGCATGAAGGGTCAATCTTCTACAAATCTCTTTCTTTTTTTTTGGTAAGGAGACTTGGGAATGGTGTATAACTGTATACAAGTGTACATTTGATAGTATGATTTAAGAAGTTTTAAAGCGATTTAGCATGTCAACTTCTGCATTGAATCACTCTAGTTTAGAAACCCTATTTCGTTTAAGTTAATTTAAATAACAAAGTGTTCATTTTGCCGAAATTTGTACTGAAACTACTGGTTTAACTTTAAAGACTAAATAACTAGGTGTTTTTATTTGGTAGTACTTTGGAGGAGTAGTTATTGAGGTCTTCAACGTAAGGCTCGCGTGCTGGAAATTTATTTTATAATTTTGTTTGGGTTATCACATTGTAGTTAAAGCAATAATTTTTTTGTCTGTTTAATGGTTGAACTACTATCTTGTGTAGTATTAAATTGATTTATAATTTGTTGTAGATTATGATGTAGATGCATGTAATTGTTGTTTGAATTTATTTTTGAGTTTGGAAAATACAAACGTTAAATGCAAATTTAAATACCGTATCAACATGAAATCTACAGTAAATACTATTATGCTTTATTTAGCTGAGTCATGTGTATATGGGCGTGATACTAAAGAATCAATGTACTTTTATAAGTGCATGTGCTGTATGCCTGTGTTGGATTATGTTTACAGTCTGCTATTTAATAAGTATTTAGATAGCTAGATACTTACAGGGATGTTCACTGTTTTCCATCTTTTTTTTTTTTTTTTAACATTTTTTAAAAAACATCTTAGATAATCTTCTAAAACTAAATAAGATTAGGGATAACGAGACAATGAACTTTGTTCTTTTTTTAGGTAATACTTAATTATTTGATTAAAGTTTGAGAATTATGGATTTAAATCGTGCACTTAATTTGTCCCAATAACTTGATTATAGTGTTATAATCATTAATTTTGGCTCACTCTGTAGATGGGATTACATGTATGTTTATTTACTGGGATAAGAATTAAAAATATTATTAAAGTGAAAGAAGCAAAATAAAAATAGACGAAGAAAAAAAGTCATTTCCTGTTGTAAGGCGATCATGTTAATTTTTTATAGTAGATTTTGGTAGCTTAATAATAGCACCAAAACATAAAAAATTAATTGTACTTTTTCACTATTAAAGCATTAACATTACAGCTACATTGAATATCAATACTGTAATAAATTTCTAACGATTTCTTGTTAGTTATGACTTGTAGTACTTTTTATTCGGTGCAAGAAGGATAGATCAGTGCAATTACCATGGGACATTTATAGGAAAAAGTTGCGAAATGTTTCTGTGCATCTCATCTTTTATGAATTTGTGGTTTTATTTAGTATTCAGAGATAGCCGAGTGCCCATTATGTTTGGTCAAACGAGTATTTAAGGGCATCATGGGATCTTATGCACGTTATAATAAGTTAGGTCGATGTTTTTTGGTGATTATTAGTAATAACTAACAAGTGTAACATGGAAGAAGTTTAGATTAATGTTTTTATTGATAAATAAACAAATTTAATAATACTGTAAAATAAAATTAATATTATAATTAAGTCACCGTGACAATAATTCGTCGTATTGTTTTAAAAAACATTTATGATTTACAGGACGTCATTTATTTTAGCATAAAGTAATTTTCAACATTATTTGAAGAAAGTTGAACTTTCATTTACCATAAATTTAATCCACAAATGCTTAATTTGATAGTTATTTTAAATGTTGTGCGTTTTACCATAAAAGATGGAAGTTGTTTGTAGATTCTGCAGTCTCATGTAAGAAATTGGCGTTTATATTGACAAAGTACCGATTTATTAGATAAAAAAATTAGTTTTGCCATTTTGTTATGGGTGGTGAGACGTAATTTTCACTTTTTTCTCTTTTGTTTTAGAAAAGAAAAACATCCACTTTTTTTATCTGTTCATCGTGTGCGTGTGTGTGTCGTTGTGGATGACTCCAATTTTTGAAGTGGAGATGATGAAGAACAAGAGAAAAGAAATAGCAAAAAGCAGATTGGATGAACATCATCCTCTTTGCTCATTCTAGAAAAAAACGTCTTTCTGTGCTTTTCCGGGTTTCAACGCCAGAGTGATGCTCATAAGTTTGAACTTGGCCTTTTAAGTGAGATATAAAAATATATATAACCGAAACGAAGAGAGCGTTTGAAAATTAAGAAAAGTAATTTTTCTGTGTGTTTTAACTTTCTTTCTTTAAAAAAAAAAACTCCTAAAATAAAAAAGATAAACACAAAGCTGAGACTTAACTTTTAAAGAGGACAAAAAAGTGTTGTGTTCGCTGGAACGGAAACCTTAAAGAAAGACAAGAAAATTGGATCTGACCTTGAAGATAAAGGTAAAATCGATTAAATTATAATTTATGTTTCTGAAAAAATGTGAGTTTAAAGTCACTCTTAATTAGTTTTGATTAACGAGCAATTTTAGTAATCAGTTATTTATAATAGTGTACAGCTGTGCTTTCGTAAGCGTTAATTACAGTGAGTTTTAACCAAATATATTAGTATTATTGGATCAAATAGACACCATGTAGTGCATTCATTTTAGTTACAATTATACAGGGTGTTTGTGTAAATGGTATCAAGCTATTCTTTAGTTTTTTTTGTTGGGAATTTTAGTCTTAGATATTTTTATAACCTTGGCAAAAAAAATACATAAATTATTTTTAGGATTTGAGAGTGTGTTCTCTATGGATGCTATTAATAATGAATTGCAATTCCCATTTGAATGCTTTTTAACTTTAAATTTAAGATTTGATATTTATAAGGGGAAAAAAGTATATAAACAAAGAAAAACTGATTTTGTCGTTTTGTTGTGCAGTATATCTTTTGTAAATCATCAAATATTCAAAATAGAATAAATTGAAAGCCATTAGTTTAATTCTAAACAAATAAATACAATGCATGTTGGGAGATGTACAACGGAACAGCAACAGTAAAGAATTTTTAATTTTGCCTTTAAGATGTACAGTATAGATTTTTGTAAGAAAAAATTAGATTGAAATTGTGTAATTGCATTTTTAAGTCATGCTGAGACGAAACTTTGACTTAAATTTGCCATTCTTGACTTTGTAAAAGACATTAAAGTACATTTTTATTAAAGTTCTACTTTATATTTAGCGTTTTCGAAATATTTTCTTATCAAAAATTAATTTCTACAATTATTGATCTTCAAATTTTAAATATAAGTTTTGGCCAATATTTTCGTCATTTTGGTTGAAATTTTTGAGTACTTGAGTCGATGCTAAATTTAAAGTAATTAGTTTAATGTTGAAGATAGTAATTCGTAATTAGGTAATTATCATTTGACTTGTCAGTGACGTTTGTGTACTTTTTGTCGTAAAATCTAATTGGAGCTATTTTGATGCGACTTAAGCAGTAATTAGAGATGTGAGAACCTGGTTATTATTTTACATATGCTAATTAATTGTTTTCTGCTTCGTTTAATACTTTAAAGCTTGCTAGCAATAATTGGGAGTTGACTAACTTTGAAAAATCCCCGAAACAAGTACAATTACCGGTACTGTGCAATATAATTCATAAAAATTAGATTAATTTAAGCAGTAATTGAACTAGACAATGACGCTGGCTTATTTGAAGGCAAAATCATTTCTTAATCTGAAATTATTAACTTTCTCACTAATTACTATTCAAAGTGCTTAATGAAATATTTAGAAAAATTAATTAAAAAGAGGCGCATATCGAAAAATCTGGAAAATTTTGAAATCGTAGCAATTGTTATAATGGAAAGGCGAAGAAAAGCCATTATAACTTATTTAGACATTCAAATTATTATTAGTAAATGCATTACTAATTTAGTCACTAATAATTTAGTTGTTTAATAATTTAAAATCGAGTTCCTTTTTATGATTTTAATTAAAATTGCACGTGGTACTGGATGTGACTGTTGCAAATTCTTGTATTTTGTTTATTAGTTATGAATTGGTTAAATACTGTGTGAAAAGAAAGTGTTATGGTAGCTGTGACATAAAAACATTTTCCAAAAACGTAAAACAAAAAAAAAATTCATAAAGCTGGCTATTTGTGCTCACGTCTATAACTAGAAAAGTCAACCCATTTCTTTTTATACCATTTTTTTTTACCTTTCTGTTTTTACTTTTTGTATTAAAAGGGAAAGTTACAAACGTAAATGGCTGCTATTCGCAGTGCCATATTGTGTTTTATTTTTTTAATCTAACAAATCTCTACATCTCTTTCGCTCTTGTCATCACTTTGGCTGCTGCTACTACTGCTACTGCTGTTGGATAATAACTGAGCAATCATATAATATGGCTTTCTCTTCTTTCTTTTACCAGCTATCTATGCCGGTATAATATGGTTTATCCCTATGTCCTTAACCTTTTCCGACTCCTAGTCTTCTTCCTCCCCCCAAAACACACTCCCATATGTCTTATGTAATATTATATGTTTCTTTCTGCGCTTCCATCTTAACCAATCTCATTTTGTTCAGGGGTTCTAAATGGCCGTTTTCTTAAATGGCGCTAAAACTTGCAACTTTTTGAGTCACTTCCGGAAAGGTCAACTTGTGCTTCTGGACATCAAAATCAGATTCATTGCTTATACAGGGTGCGCTGTTTATAGTTTTTATCAAATTGGTCTTCCGACTATTAAACGTTTAAGATAATAAATTTCGTTATTTTAAATTGTAACTTTTTTTAAAGTAACTTTTACTGAGTACATCAGCTACCGGAAGTCTATGAAATTGAGATTAAGCAATCGTTTTATTGACCTGAAAATAGCAATGATAATAACATTAAATTGGATATCGGACTATTAAGTGTTATTTGGTTAGAAGTTTCTTTTTGCTGCAGTTAGTTGTTGGGCTATTATCTGAAAGATACTTAATTTAAAGTTGTTTGCTCATCATATTATTTTGGTTTAGAGCACAAAACTTTTATTGGTACGAGTATTCGTTCACTGTACTGTATTATTATTAATGTTGTTTTAAATTTTATAAGTCATTGATTTGATCTAAAACTTTGTGGTAAATAGCCAGAATTATGTTTTTGGATAGAATCAATTTTTTCTCCTTTATTTTGATTTGAGTTGTGCCGGTATTATAACATTTACGATATATTAAATTAAAAAGGCGTTTTCCCCTAGCATTATTAAATATGATGAAATAAGCGAGGATTTTTAGTAGCTAGAATGATGCAAATTTAATAATAAAGTTTATTAAGTGAAGATGGCCAGTTTAAAGAATAGCCGTTTTAAATTAACAAATTAAAATTATGATGTTTAGTAAAGACTTTTCCACTAAGTACTATGGGTTCGTGCACCCGGTATGTGACGTAAATGATGACGTGGATGATATAGGATGTGAATCGTGTGATGAAAAGCAATCAAAACTTGTAACGAGTATCCTCAAAGCCATCACACTTGTACATTCAGTTACAAAAGGTGACTTATGGTAACTTAAAACATTTGGAATTTGGGATGAAGAATTTTACAAATTTGTTTTCTTTTTTAAAAAATGAACAAGAGTTATAAAAAAGCGGTTTAAATGATGATATTGTCCAAGTGGATGTTGATGGATGTGTAGAATTTCTCCTGTTTTGTGTAGCTACTAACGTACTGTACTGTATAATGCTTTTGTTATGGGATATATTTCATCCTTTTAAATTTTCTTCTATTTAAAATGAAGTTGTTGTTGTTTACGACTGCATTGCGCATGCGTGTTAATCTAATCCTACAAAAAATTGAGTTAGAGAGAAATGGTAGAATATTTTGTTGTTTTGTAAATTCAGTTATATATGGTGATGACATAAAGAGGTCATTTTGCATAACAATAGTCATACGTAGACATTAGACAGGATGAGAAGTCGTAAATGGTAAACGGCTGCTCTTATATTAAGGCTGATGGGATGCAATGGGATGGATGGGGTGGGGTGGGGTGGTACTCTATGTATTATACTTCATACTGTACGGTAGGTGCTAGAAATGTGCCTGAGTGATACGATACGATATGGCGTATATAAATGGGTGATTATCTTTTTAGGTCTCTTTTCATCTTCTCTGGCTAAATTATATGGGAATAAAAAAAGCTTTTTCAAATGGGTGGAAATGATGAGCTAGCTCACTTTTGGGTGATAATTTCGGAGGATATATTTACCTAAACAATACAGGGTGCTCATTATAGTCACAACAGTTTCTTTCTCTTTACTAGTTTCATTAGGTGACAACTGATTCATTGTTACTTTAGGAAGTTTCAAGGAAATTTTTTTTTTGGGTTAAATCAATCGTTTTAGCACTGTTATATTGATTGGTTTTTGGCAATTTATTTGTTTTTATTGTGTTGAATTTTTATGAAAGTCTCTTGACTCTTGTTTGTTTTAATAATGTAATTTCACAACATGTTTTGGTAGTTTCATGACATGTTTTTGCAATTTAATAATTTTTAAATGACTAAATTTAAGTGTGAGATATAATTATTTAAAATATAATCGATTGAAATGTTCTATAATTGAGACGTTTTGTATTTAATATTAATATTTCAGTTAAAT
Organism: Helicorthomorpha holstii; assembly: GCA_013389785.1. Lineage (NCBI taxonomy): Eukaryota > Metazoa > Arthropoda > Diplopoda > Polydesmida > Paradoxosomatidae > Helicorthomorpha > Helicorthomorpha holstii. Next base: position 35,026,374 of record JAAFCF010006596.1, on the reverse strand, counting down.
AATCGTTGCATTATTAATGAATTGAACTATTATGCCATTTAGATAACGATGTAAGCGTTGTTTTATGTATTTTCAATGCGTTGAATTCTAACTTAAATTTTTTTATTCCTTTCAAAATTATTAGGAGCCGTTTTATATTGGTTTAACACGTAAATATGTTTCTAATGATGTTGCTAAATATCTCATCCGTCAACTTAAAATTACTATACTTGGCACTAAGTCTTAAAATTTATTATTTGATAGCAAAAAGCGCTTAGTTTTTATGATGCTAGCGGTGTTTCTTAATGATTTTTTATACCGTATAAGAATTTATTATGATATCCGAAGACAAAATTAATGAAAAACACGATACCGGTACACTTTATGCAATTTTGGCTGTTAATAACTTAAAAATCATTAATGGTATTACGAATGCTGTTTATAGCTAATGATAGTGATAGATTATACCATTTTATGTACTGTAGCTCAAAGATTTTATTTAAATATTAAACAATTTTTCATGTTTGCTGATTTTTAGATTAAATAATTAAGAACATAACTACTTAACCGGAAGTTATGACAATTTTGTTATTTGATAAATGAATGCACTCGTGTAACTGTAGCGTATACTGCACGTAGTTTTGATTTGGTTTTATCATTATTTTAATTGGCAAGTTGAAAATGTTTTGTTTGTTTTGGACACTCTGTATATTTGAAGTTGTACAGTATTATGCTGTGACATTTTTTTGGGGGAGATCTAATTTTTTTCTTTCTTGTTGGGAGTAAATTTGTGTGAAAGCACGAACATCCGCTGTAGTTTTAGCGTTTTATTTGAAATTCAAATGTTACTCATTCCACATTTATTTTGTAGGGTTTTATGCTGAATTGCTTAGACATAATAGCATCTCTTTTATATTTTCATATTACAATGTATATCTGTGTACATACCACTGCAACCACCCTTTTTCATCCACACCCACTCTATTCTCATATGTTCTTATTTGAATTGGGAAAACTTTTTTTCTTTTTCATTTTCATAATCCTTTTCTATCTCTCCGTACTTTTCGTCCAAAATATCGACATACTGTACAATGCAATCGACTAATCATACGGTAATATAGTCCTGAGTTTACTGAGATGCACGCGTGTCCTGTTTTTTTGTATTTGTTTAAATTACTGACATTTTTATGATTAAATTGCTTTGCATATTTACATTTTTTAATATGATAATTGCAGAGAAATAATATGGCGTTTTAATAACTTGTTAGAAAATTATTTTAGGTGTTTTATTTTGCTGTTTTGGTTAAAATGTCAGCTCATTATTACTATAGTGGGACCTAAAAGTTAAAAGATTTTCTCGTGAGAAAGTCAGCAGTTGGAAAAAATGTCAATTGTTGACGTCATGCAATGATGCAAACGGATAAAGTCTTTTCCAACAAACAACACGGTTCTTTTTTTTTATTTATTTTACTGAGTATTTACACTGTACAGTATGGAAACGCTGTTTTTAGAAGTAAGGGTGTATATGATGGTGTTGTGTGGGGTGTGGGTGTGGGGTGCTCAGAGAATGTCAACAAAACACTTTTCTCTATATCCTATACTATATGTACAGGATGTTCAGAAAGTCATAAGAATGGAGGAGAAAAATATTATACGTAACAGCTTAAAGGCTTATAATATGAAAAACAATGTTTTAATTAAAATGGATTATTGTTTGCTACAAAACTGATTAGAAATGACATAAACCGAAATGTGTGGAAGTCAATTATACCAACCACTAAACTAAATTTAGATCACCCGGTATGTACTGTGTAGAGACAAGATAGATTCAGTGTAAGATATGAAGCAGAAATAAAAGATAGATTTTTTTGTTGTTATTTATATAATTCAGTGTGTTATGTATTTGAAGAATTTGATATTGAGATGCTCCGACTTTTATTTTTTATGGCTTTAGATATTTTTTTTCTACACCGTTTTATATTTTATTGGATTTTCTTCTCCTCTTTCAGCTTAGCCTATTGATCAAATCCATAAAAATATCTAAATTACACTCTAACAACTCAATGTACTTGTACACATTTTATATTGTAGCTCGGTTATAAGGGACTTTTATGAACCATTTGATGTTTTTTAGCGTTTTATTTAAGTGTCAGAGTTTGTACGCACACTGTATTGTTATTGGGTAGTTTGATAACATTGTACAGTGTGCACTAATAAGCTTAAAACTTAAATAAAATTAACTTAATGTTTATTATAACATTTCAGTACTGAATCACGTATTATTTAGTTGTTGATTTTGATTTATTTTATTCTTAATAGCAAGCAAATTGGACTTTATGTATGATTTTTTGAGTGTAGTCGGATGATTGATAAAGTTAGCAGACGACGAAAATTATATTAATAGTATATAGCAATCAGATATGACGTCAAAGTCGTATGTCAAAGCGTTTTTCGTTTGGAAAGACGTAGGCATTGCGTTTTTTATGTGTTTACATAAATTTTACTTGAAATTTTTTTTCATCTTTATATTTTTCATTTGAGTCTTTTCAGTATATTGTGTATGTCTAGATTTTTTTTTAATTTTTTGTTGTTGTTGTTGGCAATTGTGAAACATCTTTTTCTCTATGATTTTCATCTTCTTTCCTTTTGGATGTTGAACACATCTCGTGGATTAATCCCTTGGGATTCCATCTCTTTTTTTAACATCTCTTTTTTAAATCTTTTTTTTCTTCTCTTTTTTATAATAAGCATATACAGTAGATATTGCTACTGCTGATTTTATGAAATGTTGTGTATGGAAAAAATAGAGTATTTGTATGAATTTTTTTAAGTTTGTTTGTTATGCAAATGTGCATGCGAAGTTTCGATGTGACGTAAACTTATTTAAAAAAAGATTTTTTTCCCAAGAGTTTTAGCTACTTTAAATATTGGTTGTCAACTTGTGGCTCGTTTGCTGAATGAAATCAAATTTAACTTGGAAAACTTTTTGATAGATTTACTTTTACGACTTTAACTCGAAACATTTTGCCTTTGAAGAGTGCGAAAAATATAAAAAACATTAATGGAAAGCACTTCCAAAGTCTTATTAAAGTCGTACTTTTTTTTAAATAAAACGTTTACCTGGTTCTTAACTCAATGGTACACGTACCTTTAGGAATTGATGTATTTTGTTATTTAAAGATGCGACATCTATACAAGTATAAAATGTTTAGGTTTTCTTTTTAATTTTAGATTAGGTAAATTTTTTACATTTAATTATTTTTATTTTTGAGAGTAAATAATAACTGATTAGTTGTCAACATCATGACATATGTAAAAAATATTTATTTGAAAAAATGTAAGTTTGAGATTATATTAGCACAGTTCAGAGAGTTTTTTTTATTGAAATTAGTTTTTTTAATCTATGAAACTGAATTTTTTTTGATGATTATTCTGTACTTGTTTTATTATCAACTGCAAGGCATATAAAAATCAATAAAAGTCTCATTATAAAGTAATAAAAAAAAACTTTGATAATAAAAATAAACGACTAATCAAGCCATTAAGTTAAATAACTTTTCATTCATTTTTTTAAAATGAAAATCACAACTTCATTTTCAAGAAAAAACATTTCTCCATCATTCTGACTGAAATGTGCTAATGAGATTCTTAAAACTGAGCACATTTTTGATGTATTAATTAGCCATTTTTACACTCAATAGCAATCTCAACGGATTTTAATAAATCAATAATCCGACTACCGATTTTACATAAAAAGCATAACTTTAATTTAATAAAAAAAAATGATCTGTACATACTGTACTTGTTGAAAATTGAAAATTACTTGTCGACTGCTGTTTTAGCAATTGCAAAATGAACCATCAACTTTTCTTCAATTAAACTTGGATTTAAGCGCCTCCCATTTTAACACAGCATTATTCTAAGCTCCTCCCACTTTCAACTCTCCTTAAATAAATTTGCATAGCGAAAAAGAGAGAATTTTTTTGAGGGTGAAGTTAAAGTTGAGAAGGAAAATAAATGAACTGTTAGCTAATTAAATCGCAAATGATAAGTGATTACAATGTGATAGGCAAGTAACATTCAAGCTCCCTTTTCCTTACTCCCACCCCTCTTTACCCCTTAACCACCCGCTGAACCCTTATCTTTATCTCATCTAATGTTAATGTGTTTGCAAGTGTGCTGATGAGTTTTAACAGTGAAGAGAGAAGAAAAAATTTTTTGCAAAAGGCAAACAAAGTTGTTTTATATATATATTGAAAAGCATCTACACCATAGATTTTCATTAATTGAGTCTCAAAGAAAAAAAATGAGAAAAGACGAAGATGAGGAAAAAATGAGCTAATCAACAAATGCAAACGAGATTTCCTGCACCAAACTCAAACGAAGAAAATTTTTACTTATTCTGCTGTAAATTAAGATGCTTAATTTATACCAGAAAAAATAAAGGTGTTTATTATGGAGCTCAAAGGTGTTAATGAGGGTATTTTATGGGACAACTAGAAAAGTATTGGTTATGGGGGTGTTGCATTGTTTGGAGATAGTTTAATGATTTGTACTGAAATTGATTTTTTTCTAATTTTCTTATGGTACTGTTGAGTGCTTTAATGATATTGGCCCATACCCAAAATTAGGATTCTAAGTTGTAATTGGGAAAATGGTTAAGTGTGGTCGAATTTTAGTAGTTTTGTTTTCTTTAGTCAAAATTTATTTTAGAAAATATTTATAGTCATTTTATGTAAATTTTATTATTATTTATTAATTTTGTTGTATATACTCGTAGATTTATTTAGTAAAATAGAATACCAAATGAGCCATTGTCTAATTTTTAACTAAAATGATACTTTTTTTATTATGGTTTTTTTTGTTGCTTTTTAAGCAAGCTCAATAGCATTGTACTGTATATTGATGGAAAATTATAAGCAGACGTGGGATATGTAGGGTCGTTGTAAAGTGGGGGATGGTGGTGAATTTTGTTGTGACGTGTATTGGTTTATTATAATGAGACAGAAATGAAAAACTATACTGTTGAGTATGTATACGGTATAAATTTGGATTGAAATAGCGTTGATATCGTCTGCTACAATTCAGAATAAATCATCTCAACTTTAAATTATGTTTTTTTATGAACAAATATGCAGGGTGTCACTCCAAAGTAACTATAATTCTGACGTTATAACCGTATATTATGTAATTTCATCAAAGTTTTGCTAAAAATGCTTGCAATTAGTCTTTCTTAACTTATTTTACACTTTTTCTTAACTTAACTTTTTCACAGCTGTGCATTTATTTGGAAAAATAGAAAATTTGCAAATCACCCTGTACGTCGTGATCTGATGAGGTGAGAGGGGTGTTAAAAAGGGTTAAGAATATTTTTTTAAAGGTTAAAAAAGTCATGAAGATCAGATTTATTGGTTTATGCTTGAGGATTGGTGGGCGGTTGTGGGTGTGCGAGGAAAAGGGGCGTATAAATATGGCTTGTCATCTATTTTTGCCTCCATTACTTTCTATTTGATCAAAATTAAGGGGGTGTAAAGTGTAGGGTATGGGGTGGTCGGATGAAAGTGTTCGCAGGGGATGTATGGGTGGCGATGTTTGCAAAGATAAATGATTTTTATTTTGTTTTGGGTTAAGACAAAGTGGGAGTTTGAGCTGTTTGACTTTGTTGGTTGTGGTAAGGGGGTTGACGGTGGGTGATGAGGGGTAAAAAAAGGAATGGGTGGAGAGAGATATTATAAAAATATTAAGGTGAAAAATGTCATTCATCAACTTCAAATAAAAAGTGTTGGCTGTTTTCAGCCTGAGAAAAACGAGTTGGGCGTTCAAATTGAAAAACCTTTTAAATTGCAAATTAAACGCCATATTATATTATGCTTTCTTACCCTCACACCCACTTTTCTCCCTCTGATTAAAGGGCACATTTACTGTAGCTTATATGCCTACTTAATAGTGGCAATTGAACAAATCATAAATTTTATTGATAGACACAGTGAAATGTGCCCAAGTTTTTCTACAAAATCGAAACGATTTACAATTTTTCCTCTCTCGTGAATCAAAATCTCGTTTTCGAAATCATCAATCACTGCAATTTATTCTGATATTTAAATAAAAATATTTCAATTTGAAATCTGAATTTTTTTACTGAAATTTTTCTTGGAATTGAATTGGCTCTTTACTGTGTGTTATAACGAAAGTTTGAATAGATATTTTGGTGGTTTATTAAGTATAATTACCGATTTTGGTTGCTACAGTGACCAAATTAGATAATTGTGGTCGTTTGTATCACTGCAGTGTGTTTACCGTGTTTATTTTTTCTTCGTACTGTAATCTTGTATAAAAATAGGTTTTAGGTCACTTATTGATTGGTTTTGGTCAACTATATTTGGCACTGATGTCGATCCGGGTATATAATCTCTTTCTTTTGTTTTTAATCAACATTGTTTGGATGTTTACCCACACATTTCTTTATTTAGGTTCGAACTATTGTAACAATTGCTGATAAATGCGCAACGTTGCACACTACATAACCTTGAGAGTTAATTGTGTAATAATATCGCGTTATGGGTTTCACTTGATAGGAAATGGGCTAACATCTCTAGTAATGTTTTAGTTTGATGATACTAATTTAATATCAACTTAGTTTGTTGAAATAAATACAGTAATTGAAATTCTCACTTACGACTTGTACTGTGTTATTAATGGTAATTGTACAGGGTGTTCATTCAACTACACTATTGATGTTATTGAAGGTTCGGATAAGTGAAAGTTTTATAGATAAGGTGTGTGCTCTTCTGGTCTAGTTAAAATGGTTTGTAGTAAAAGACTGAAAACATTACCCAAGGCGATCATTTGCAACATAACATGATCAAACGACTTCCGCTTCTTGAACTCAACAAAAACAATAGAAAAAAAATGATCATTTTCTTAAAGTGGAACGATCATTTCTTATTAAAAAAAATAAACACTCAAATAAACCAATAATAAATTTACTATAACTTTATCAATCGGTTTTCTATGAGTTTTCAATATTCAATTTTTAGGAATCAAATTTTTGACATTTTATCAATCCTGGAAATAAGTTGACTAATTTTTATTGATTTTTATAGTAATTTTTATCGAAATACAGTCGTATTGATTTTCCATTATTTAATGTTTATTTGTGTAATAGCAATTTGTCGGTGACATACGAATATTTTACAGCTTAGCTTCCAAACTTGTTATTATTGCTTAATACGTACTGTATATCGATTGTTATTTGTGATCAAAGCTAAATTATTATTATTATGGCTGAAAGTTATCGACAACTTTTTATGGCCAATTTTTTTTCTTTCTTCCGTTTCTTTGTTCACGAAATTAGCACCGAAGTTATTTGTTGTTGCTCAACATGATTGTTAACTTAAATCACATAAGCATAATATGCGTTGTCTGCTCAGCTCTAACCATTATCATCAACTTTTATAGTTTAGTGTTATATTGCCTACTTTTACAAGCAGACTATAATGCTTTATTTTGTTAAAATTGCGTCAGCAACGCCCTCTTTTTATTTTTGAATTTTTTTTTTGATGTTTTCTTAGAAATTTGTGATTAGCTATGATTAAAAGTTTACCATTTTTTCATGGAAAAAGTTATTTTTTTTTGCATTTTTTTGTACATATAACATTGTTTATTTGAAATGTAACGCTATGTTTTACGAGTGGAAATATTTTTCATGTCATCTTCCTATTTACTATTTTGTAGCATTTTGCCATTTTGCCAGTGGAAATTGCCATGAAGTCTTGTGTTTGTTTATATGACAGGGAGAAAAAGGATGTTAATTTTTTTGTTGTCACACAGAAAAGCCGCAGGCCAAGTCATTTCTCATCATAATAATCTTTTTTTCTCCATCATTCTGCCTTTTCTTCTTCTCCATCTTCTGTGAATGAGATGTAATAGCTGTGTTTTTTTTTTTGTTGTTTTTTTTTTGTCTCAGCACCTATTCATATATTTTCACTGCCTTTGTGTAAGAGTATATATGTTGCCTAACTATTATTTACAATATATATGAAAAAGATGACCAAATAATGGTAATAACAATAAAGATGAAAGAATGATGAAGAAGATGTAATATGAAAGAGATGCACTGCAATAAAGAGATAATAAAAGAAAGAAAGCTCGATTTCTTGATTTTAACATTACTGCATTAACAATCTTTTTATTTATTTATTTAAAACGTTTTCTCAATTTATTTGTTTTTATTTTTTTAAATTTTTTTATTTTTTACTTTTTTTTAAATTTTTTTTGGATGTTGCATTATAATATTTTTGATATCTTGATTTTGTGATGCATGCAATATAAATATATTTTGACTTTTATTTTGTTCAGTTTTCTTGTTACAATGTTGCCAGATGTTTTAGAAATTTATTTTTTTTTAGAATTTTTTGATTTACTCTTGCAGTGGCAGTTTGGCTTGTCTACTACATTATAGCACATCTTGTGTATTAATATTTTTTAATGATTTATTACTTTGTATAAACTGAGATTTACATGATTTACATGGTTTCTAAAAATCATTTACGAATGTGGTTTAAATTGCTAATATAGTTATAAAGTGATCACATCATTAGCTCAAATTGATTTATAACATCAACTAATTATTTTTATTTTTAATTTACAGGTGGTTTTTTTAATTATTATTGCAAGAACAGCATTTACGAAGGAATTTGTTCCTTTGAGCCACCGTACATGGAAAGGTCAGCTCCGAATGATCAACTTTGTAAGTAACACCTACCCATATTAATTAATTTTCAGTTGAATTAACGCTGTTAGGCTGAAATTAGTCGGATGGAAAGTAAATTATTAATTTGCTAGGCATCACCCATTTAATATGATTAGTTTTTCAATAGAAATAATAATTGCAAACGAGTGAAATGAAATTGCTATGAGATTTGGTGATGTCCATTTTCACATTCATTTCTATAATGGCCACATACATCACTACCTTGAAACTTTTTTTTTTGTTGTTTAAGGGCGGTAAAAACCTAAAATGGTCTCTTGTTTATTTCCCATGTGAGTTTTGTCTACTCATCATTTATGAAACATTTAGGTTTTCTACTAATTTTTTTTTTTTTTGAATAAATTTTTCATTTGCTACCAATTATTATAATTGCATTGGAAGTTAATGGTTTTGTAAATCAAAAGTGCAATTACATTACCTGTATGTCGTTTTAATTACTTACTTTTTTGACCGTGTTTAACTTTTACCATTAATTTATTATATTTGTAATTGATGGTAATGTTTTTAGTGGTTTATTGGCTTTCAATAACAACATCAGACTTAAAACATACAATATTTGTCTTTAATAAGATATCCAATGTAATATTTTGATTCATAGACTTATGGTAGATACATTTGGCTTGACAAAAAAGTCGGTTGCCATTGAAATAGAAGAAGCTATGCTTTTTTTGCATTAAAACAGCTGTTTTTGGCATTCATAAAGAGTGTATGAAGGGGTCAGTGGGCGATGGGCAAAAGCATCATTTGTCATAATACAGTATGCCCTTTCTCTCATCTTTCGCAAATGATGGAAAGATCTTGGAAGATGATGGATGACCAGTTGAAACAAATAAGCCACCACAATTGGTAAACAACCAAACTTATCTCATCGTCACTTGCACAAGAACTAAATAGAAATTTGTAGGGAGTTGTTGCCATTTCATAGTCACTTATTTGTCTTTATTGAATATTGATCGCATTGAATCAACATTTGGCAAAAATTAAACCCTGAATTGGTTTTTAAGACTAAGTTGTACTTTGAGGGAATTTTTGTTTGGATAGAATAACTTGTTTGTAAATTTGTAGGAAAAAAAATTGTTAATTTTTTTGTTATCATTTTGTGGTTTGTGGACTTCAACTGTGCAGCTCTGAGTATCAAATTTTAAATATTTGACCGAAACAACGTGGCAAGTTGTATAGTAGAAGTTCTCATCATTTTTTCAGTACAAAATGAAATGTAGGGGATTCTCCAAACCAAAGTACAGTATGCTGAATGTATGAGAGAGGAAATAAGATGATGCTAGGGTTATGCTTGAAGCGGATATATTTTAATTCTCAAGTGACATTTGCTTCATTTGGTTGAATTTCAAACACAAGCCATGTAATGCATAATGAAAGCCTCTCTACACACGCCATTTCTATTCATCTTTCCTTCTTTCTTCAAGATGAAAATAAGAAGAAAAAAAAGTAAGGAAAGGAAAGGAAAAAAAATCTTACTCAAGTGACTGTGTGCTGTACAAGATGATATATTTGACTCGTTAAATATACAGGAATCACATCAAAATAGTAAAATAAAGTAGACAGCCCAGTCGAGCACTTTACCATTGCCACTTTCATAAATTCATTCCACGATCCATACACACGCAGCATCCACACTCGCATACATACAGTAGAGTACAGACAGAATGATGCTGGCTGGAAAACTTAAAAGTACAACATCTTGAAAAAGCTTTGTACTTATGTTCATATATAAAGGCAGACTTTTAACTTCATTTGGTAGCTTTTTTTTTCGTTTGAGAATATATTTTTATTTCGGAAGAAAAAAGTTTTAAAGTTGAAAAGATAAAATAAGATTGATTTTCTTGTCATTAAAATTACGCTTTTCGCAGAAGATGTAAAAATGGGATATCTTATTAAGTGGGAAAATATTTATTGAGTTTAAGTGTAGTTTAGGCAGCTGAATCATTTAATCCTTTTGTTTATAGACTGAAAAGTCATTGCAAGTATAAGAATTTAACGATGTTTGTTCAAAATTGATTTTAAAAATTCAAAAATGTATAGATAGAAGTTTTTGAATTTTCAATTATTAATGAAATTTAATTTATTGTAAACTTATGGTAATTTTATTTATGAAGCATCATTCTGGACTTTATTTAAACAATATTTAAATTTCATTACAAATTCAAGTGTATAAAAACTGTACAAACTGTATAAAAAATATTTTTTTGGCGAGGTAAAACTTTTAGTTATTTTCGATTACAGCAAATTCCTGTTTTATCAATTTGCTTTGTATTTATTTAATCAAAGAATAAGAAAGACTGGGGATTTTGTGATTGTTTAATATGTGTATTATATCACTTGGCATGAAGTACTGTATGGGTTCTGTCTGACATTGGCATAGGTGCCGTGTATTTACCTAAGCAAATTATCTCATCAGTTTTGGTTCTCATTTACTGAGTTGTAAAAGTCATCAATGGGTTCCACGCATTTCTTTTTTTTTCTCTCTCTCTTCACTCATTTTTTATTTATTCAAGCTTAAAAAATGAAAATGTTGACGTTATTGAATCGATTTCTAACGTCAGACAGCCGTTTTCATTATGTCTGCCATTTACACTTACAGTGGCAGCAATAAATTACAGCTGTGTGTATGTGAATTGAACTTCCTGAAAAGGCGTCGACGCTTGATGACAACTGTTTCCGGTTTTATTCCTTTCTTTAGTTTCTCAATCAGAGAGGATGTTAAGAAAGAATGGGGCGGTAAGGGATGAGTCTTCCGTGTAATTTGCAATTTAACTGAGTAATCTTAACAATTTTTTTTAATGTAGTCAGATTCTACCTGAAGTTTTTTAACCTCATTTTTAATGACGTACAACTTTGAATAATAATGCACTGTATACTTGCTAAAACATTGAAATAAGACTTAGATTTTGATTTTAAGATGAGATGGAATTTTTTTTGATGTTTTTAAATTCACCTGGGTTCACTTGTCCTTTTTTTGGTGATTTGAAATATGAAAAACGATGCAAGTCACATGATTGGGTCTTTCACTTAACAACGACAGCAATAAATTAAAGCTGTTTGAATTGAACTTCCTGGAAAGGCGTCGACGCTTGATGACAACTGTTTCCGTTTTTATTTCCTTTTTTTAGGACTCTTGACTGTTTGGGATTGGGGAAGGCAATCGTTTTTATAATTTACAATCGAACCGAATGATTAGCAATCGATCGATAAGTCAGCATATAATTCACCAACCAAGCTGAATTACAAGTGGGTGTTTTCAACTTCCCATGGCACCTCTCCCACTAATTGATGCTCTTATTTATTACTGTCATAGACATAAAATAGACCATTGTAAATGACCTTCGACACAGACAGATGCCCCGAATGTTGACCAGTTGCCACCACTTATTATGTGTTTGGAGTGGTGCAAATAAAAACGTTTTTAAGGAGAAAAAAAAATGGAGTTCATTGACCATTGTGGTCAAGAAAACGCTGAAAGTTGAAAAAAGTCTTAGAAATTTATTTAAATGAGTTTTAAAATTTTTTTAATTATGTTTTGTGAGAAAAATTAATGCTTTTATATTTTTTAAAGGGCTTTAATTTTTTAAAATTTTGAGATTTTGATAAATTCTATTAAAAAATGTTAAAGTAAACTATTTTTGTTTTTGTATGGTTTTTTTTCTTCTTTCTTTAAATAAAACTAATCTTTTTTGTGTGTATTTTGATTTTTTTCTTGGTTGGTGCTTTTTTAGTGTTGATTAAAGTTTTCGGATGAAATGTCGCAATGTCTACAGTAGGGTTTTTTTGTGATGAAAAACTTTTTTTTTATTACTTCTGTTATTTTTGGTGTATAATAGTAATAAATGTATAACATAAAAAGCATTATTAAATTGAGAAGCTGAAAAGTTTGTGGAATGATCTTCATCTGTTGGAAAGAAATACACACGAGAGATTCAAAAAGAAACTCACAAATGACAGAATAAGAAAAAATAAATAAATAAAAGTTAAATAAAAGATGAAAGCCAACTTTTATCCCTTTACATCCACAGTATTATTTTTTCTCTAACTCTTTCATTTTTTATAATAATCTTTTCTTTTCACAATGACGTCACATGACGTCTTCATAGACTACAAGCGATTAGTAATGACTGTTTAAATAGTCCATAGTGATTTATAGCATTTCGAAAATTTAAAAATGTAAATTTTAAAGCTGAAGTCAAATGATGGAAAGTGTCCTTAACTTATAAATGTATCATAATTTAATTTTACGGTACTTTAGGTCTTTATATGCAGGGAAAGTCATTATATGGACATATTTATTTTGTCTGGTAGGATGACCTATTCTTTGTATAGACGATCATAACAATAATAACCAAAAAAATGAGCAAAATGAGATATTTAAAAAGCAGCTTAAATTAATCGTATTAAGTGAAATGAAGAATTGTTCAATGTGTGTGAATGATGCCACATGTTTGGCATTAGCAAAATGACACTCAAGACACTGTCATTATAGCAAATACAGACCTTATATACAGTTCTATACTGTATAATGTCAATGCAGAGTACTGTGTATTCTGTACACATTAAATTGTCACTTAATCTCTTTTTTAAATTCGTTGCCATGTAATACGCATACGCTCATTATTAAAAAGGGAGTAACTAACGTTGGGATATAATTTCAGTAAACTGGTACCTGTATTATGGTCGACTTTGTGTTTATATTTTTGACTTTAAAAGAAATTTCTTGTTTATTTCTTTAAAAAAGAACATCAAATTTTATAATGTAGTTAAGACATAAATATGTCATGTTTTGGTTAGTTAAATTATGTCTAAAAGGAGCAATTTGATACAAGAAGTTTCTGAGATTTTGTTTCATTTGATATTTTTGTTTATACAGTATTTGATATTTTAAAACTTTTAAGATCTCGAGTTACAATGGCTTATTTAATAATTAGTTTAAAGATTTAACCATTGAAATTGTAAACTTAGACATGGAAATTTTTCTGTGTTTTAAATTACAAAATATGTTTACAGTAAATGTGGAGTTTGGGTGGGGCTTTAAGTTAACCCATTGAATTTGGAAAACGTAATTTCGTTTTGAGCATTCGTAATTTTTTGTTTTGTTTTTTGTCTGATCTTTTGTTGGGCATTTTTTTGGTAAATGAATGTTTGTGTAGTGATAATGTCCAATTATAATTATCAGCTGCATTTTTGCTTGAATGACATCGTGTCCATTATATCTTTCATTATCATGGAACTGCTTGGAATGAAACACGCCCACTTGTAATTAGTCCCAAAGCTAAATTCACTTGGACTCTTCTCTATCTTTTAGGTTTGTTTTGTTGGACGAGTATAATTGTTGTGGCTAATGGATAATTAAGCGTCCATGGCCTCTCATATTATACAAGTACACTTATTACATTGCTGTTTCAAGCTTTTAGCATGACATAAAATGATGCTGAGTTGCTTTTCCGGTTTTGCTTTTGCTTAAAGATTATCTCATGTAATTCCACCATGTTTGATTTTTAATAATATAGTACTGTAATGAATGAAATTGCAATTTATTTCATATTTTAAATTTGATTAATTTTTTTGTGTTGGAATTCGAAATTTTATTGAAATTTTCATTGTTAAATGTCTTAAATAGAATCATGTTAAAGACCTAGCATTAATGATATCAAATTGATTTATTTTTTGCTATGATCTATATGTAGTATATTTTATTTGAACAATTTAAGTTTTGAGGGGTGGAGATGGGGATGGGATTGGAAGAGAAAAGCCTCACATTCACGTAATGTACAAGGACCACGTACTCACCTGCTGCTCGGTGAAATAGCTTTATATTAAGGGCTATTACGTGCTTAGCATAACAAAAATACGTGCTTTACACTTCAAAAAGGCGGCTAAAAAGAAATTGGCGGGAAATGCAATAAGTGCATTATGGAGGCTCACTCGACTTCTGTCACCTCTGTCACGTGAGACAAAATTTGCATATCTTTGCAAAACATTTTCACTCTACTTCACACGGGACATTGGAAAATGCGCTTAAAATGCACCTATTAAACTTGGATGTTTCATGAATAAAGTTTCGCTGTCTTTAAAAGATCCAATTTCATTTCGATGGAACCTAATTTAGGGGCTTTTACGAGATTTAGTCGCTACTGGCTTTAAATGGTAACGAATGTAGTGTTTTGATATTCGTTGTGAATGTTGTGCTCCCATGGGCACATACTGTAGCATGGGGCATCGATTGGAAATTGTTGGGCTACAGCTAAACAATAGCGTGATGGTTGCATTGATTTATGCAAATTTTTTTCCTAATCAAATTAAGACACGTCATTTGCTAATTACGGTGGTGATGTTATTGTTAAATCAAAGGCTAATCAATTGTGTAAATGAGAGAGGAGCAATCGCTTCTCTTTGATTTTGCCTTTAGGCTAATCTGAATGTGAGTGTTACGAATTAGTGACGTCGTTATAAGTGGAATGCGATCCTCACCAGGGGGTGAATGAAATAGAATGGGGTGGTAGTTTTGGAAAGGGTTGAGCGTGTTCATTTGTGTTGTAAGTTCAGTCTTGCGTTTAATTAATGGTCGACTAATTAAAAGAGATTGCATGTGTGTCTTCCTTCGAAATACAAAATTTGGAGTCTGGCCCTCCTCCAGTTTCAGCCAACTAGCTTGTACATCTTTCCTCCTTCAGACAAAATAATGAACACAAATTAAAAACCCCTTATTGGACAATATCTCTTCAAGGACAAGAATTTCTAAGACAAAAGTGCAATGTTTATGGGAATTGTTTTAAGCTAAATTTAAAAGTAGAAAAAGTTTTTGAATTTTGTAACTTGTTTGACGCCCTGTTGGTACTTAATTACATTAATGGTTCCTAATTCGCCGTGAACTATTCAGCTTTCTTAATTTAAAGTAGTGTCTCCTAAGGAATAGTATATAAAATTTAGCTAATAGTAGTTAGCTTCCTAGCTTGTTAAATTTGAAATTCTAACTGCAGTATCAGCGACTCCTATAAAACACTTATACAAAGATAGAGCAAGTAGTAATTTGCTGTGAGTTATGAGTTAAAAATGACAAATTTTAAACACTATCAGTTTAATGTTTAGAATATTTGAAATAAAACCTACAAGGGTCTAAGCTACTTAATCTAGGCCACCATCATTTAGTCGATATTTTTGTTTGTTTGTCAAAGGCAACACACTAATGACTCTGAATGTCACTTTGACATCGTGTCACAAGGTTTAAAACAGCTATATAAGTTAGATATACTGTGCGTTTTTATTTAAAACAGAAGTAGAGGATGGCGTTTTAATAATATTATTTTGGTCGCTTCAAGATAATAAAATGAGAAGGGGACATAATGTCCAGGGACTGAATTGGCAGTAATTATCATGCATTTTGAATGGTACGAGCTAGGGGAAGGGTTATGGTCGTTTGATTACAACAGCTGAGTATTATTACGGTTTGTATATTTGAAAATCTTAGTATCATTATTATCATGTTTAACGTCTTGTTGACAAAATTTACGACTTAATGGGCCATCAAAAATGGCAACTGGTAAATGAATTTAGATAATGGATTCGACTGAGATTTTTAAGCAGCACGTAATTGCATATCAGCCTTAAATAGTCAATTTTTTATGAACTTGTACTTGTTACCTGGGCTTACTAAAATTACAGCTTTTATATTAGACTGTAGTTCCTGAATTCCATAAGTTAAGAATTTTATATTTTCGATGACTATACTGTTCTCTCAACCACTGTCAATGGTGGGATGGATGGAAAAACAACCCCATCATCCGTCCCACGTGTTGCCAGTGGTTGGAACTCGATTTATTGACTTTTAGTTCACGTTTATAGGGACTCATCTATGCGATTGCCACTTACATTCCTTATATTAATCAAAAAAGTAGGAAGTGAACTCTATGTAATATTTTATTGAAGCAGTTTTACATTTGAGTTTAGGTTTTAGTTATTGGTAACTTCTTTAATCACTAAATAGTGATACCGTTTTATGAGTTTGTGTTTTTGAGTCGTCCTGTATCGTTTTTCATTGCCACTAGGCTCGTCCATTTGAAATATTCAAGAGTTTTATTTTGAAGAGTGTAATTCACTATTTAGCCCTTAGCTTTGTGTAGTGCTGGTGATATTAAAGTGTAAGGTGTAATTAGCCGGTGTAGCATTTTGTTTCATTAAATATTTATAGGAGACATGTCAGAGCTAACTGTTTCGGTGAAAGTGGGTGGGGAGTGCTGAGTAAATTTACGAGACGAGTGAAACACAAAAAGCAATTTGTTTAAAGGACTCTTTTCATTTATTTAACACAAAAACAACGACAAAACAATTAGGTTAAGTCAGAATGTTTACAAATCTACATTTTAATTTGTTAAAATAAAACAACAGGTGGAGTGCTTTTAATTGAAAAGTTTGCTAAACATTTTTTTTATTTTTGTTGAATAGGAAATATAGTTTTGTATTATGTAATTATAAGTTTGAAAGCTTTTTAGCTGCTAAAACAG
This sequence comes from Helicorthomorpha holstii, assembly GCA_013389785.1. Classification (NCBI taxonomy): domain Eukaryota; kingdom Metazoa; phylum Arthropoda; class Diplopoda; order Polydesmida; family Paradoxosomatidae; genus Helicorthomorpha; species Helicorthomorpha holstii. The sequence continues at coordinate 35,009,118 of JAAFCF010006596.1, read as the reverse complement.
TTTATTGTGAAGATTGTTGCAGTGCTTCAAGTTTAATGATTGACGTGAAATTGACCTCTAAAATGTTTTTGATTGAATGAAGAAATTGTGGGTAGATAAGTTATACTGTACTCTGGGTATAGAGATGTTATATTGGGACTGTATGTGTGTGTTGACATTAAAAGAAATAAAGAACGGAAAGGGGCCAAAGGGCAAATAGATTGCAATCCCCTATTCTTATTCTATTCACTAAATTTTCATGTTGTTTGCAGTGCTGTCAAACGAAATCCTTGTATGTAAATGGGGGAGAAAAAAACTAAAATGCATAGAAACTCAAGGAAAATAAACAAAAAACCTAAATATCTAAATATACACTGGCTTACAAAAATTACGTTAAGTTTAATTCCAGTTGCTTTAAAATTGTCAATTTAAAACTAAAAGCAAATTTAAAGTTAGAAATTCTTATTTTTGATTAATTTATTATTTCATTCATAATATTTACCACTTTACCTGTACAATATCAATTGACTTTGTAATGTTTAGGAAATGATTAGTTTATTTGCAGTAAATATTTT
>JAAFCF010006596.1:34843707-35008554 GCA_013389785.1 Helicorthomorpha holstii | reverse complement strand
TATATCCCGTCCCGTCTCCTATATCCCGTCCCGTCTCCTATATCCCGTCCCGTCTCCTATATCCCATCCCGTCCCGTCTCGTCTATCCCGTCCTGTTTGTCCTGTCTATCCCGTATCTTTTGTCTCGTCTCGTTAATTTCCGACATGTTAACTGACCACATACAGTTGTGAAATTGCGCGCCGTATATAGGTCAGCTAGTTTACAGTATTACTTTTCTCGTTAGCTCAAAAGATGGGGCTAATGTCAAGTCAGTTTGAAGGTCAAAATTAGAATACCTCTAATTGTAACGCAATAGTGAAGGATTCAAATCAAAGATTAAAGCCCTAGGGTCAATAATGAAAAATGTGTTTATGCCTATCTGGTTCAAATTAGTGTATTGAACAACTTCCCAAAGTTTCATGGTGATCGGATGAATGGTTTAGAAATGCATAAACAGCAAACACACATACCAGTCATTTTTATATATATAGATTTGGTTTTTGTTTGTTTTAAATGAAATTATTTTTAGTTATGAGTTGTATGAAATCTTTTTTGAGGGCTTTTGTAATGTGCAAAACCGGATGCAATGGTTGTAGCATTTATGACACACTGTGTATATTTTGTTTTATGTGGAAAAGTGCCTTAAGGTAGTTAAATGGTAGTTTTATTTACTCATCAAATTGTGTGGGCTCAATATCTACTTTGATTTTCTCTCCACTGAACATTATAACTTACATCAATACTTTAGTAAATACAGTACTTAAAAGCAATTTTATTGACGCAGTTCACTGTTACAATAACCATTTTTTAAAAACTTATTGTTAAAGCTAAAATTCAATTTACTTTCAGTCATATTTTTGTAGTTTTAAACAGGTCATGGTGCATAATTATAAATTAAAAATTAAAACTTTAAAATTCTTGAATGAAATCTACTGAAGTAATTTAATCATTTTTATATACATTTTTGTTTGCATTTTAACAAATGTAAAAGTAGACGCAACAGTCGAAGTTATCAATAAAAATGCAAATGTTTAACAAAGGCGCATAAATCCAGATTGATGCTAAAGAAAAAAATAAGTTGGACAGCCGCAAAGTCCGCAATCGAAATGCGATGTATAAACCTCAAAACATATATCTCATCTAAAACAGTTGAGTAAAAGGACCTCAACGAGATTTTGGTGCTAAGAAAAAAAACAACATTAAAGACAGTTGAGATGTAAAAGCAAACAAAACAACAACCGGAAATGCGAAGGAGGCAGGTGAAATAAAATCCATCAGAGCTTGTGTGTAAAAAGATTCATTTTTTTTCGTTGTGGTATTGGAGACAGAGAAAGCTTAAATCCTTGCGAGATATCCAGTGTTCCAGAATAACAATTTGATGGATGAATTGAGTTCCCTTGTGACTGATGCTCATCAGTATAGCATCACTTGTCAACAATCCATTAAAACTCCAATGCAGGGCCACACAAACTAAGACGGTCTATATTTTACCTACAGTATATTCCATTAAAACTGACAAAATTAAATTATTGAAATTTAAAATAAATGACTGCAACACAGATTTTATGCATTGCGGTGATTTTGTTGAAAGAAATTGTCCTATATTACCAGATGGGCTAAAATATGAATGGCACTGTCGCTGCTGATAATGTTACTGTCAATGTACAAGTATTTAACTTTCATGTCATAAATATTTTTATCAGGCGATAAACAAAGTACTCATTTTCAGAAATAAATTTGATGTTTACTCTGACCATTATCACTTTTAACCTTTTTGACACTGAAACGGCTGATATTTCCGGAGGGCAAATAAATAGGACCATTGAGTGACATACAAAATGGACCTTCGAGTCATTTTGAATATTAGCTATGCATTTGTGATAATGTGAAATATCGATTTTTCATTGGGAAAGCTGTACCTAATTTTTTTTTAATTTTTGTTAAGAATTTGATCGATTTTATTGTATTGACGCATGTTTTCTAAAGATTTCTGAGAACTCGTTCTGGTTTCTTAATATTTTTTTCCTGATTATAAATCACCATCTGCATTTTTTACTTACAGTACTTAATGACGGATTCTTAGCAATTCTGACGTCATTGTATGTATTGTCGTCTGACGCTATGCAAGACGACACGACACGACACTCTTGGGTTTTTGTTTGCCAACTCTATGCTTTCTTCAGCTTCTGTGACATGGTCTAATAAATCACCAAGCACACACAATTTGATTTTATTTCATTGTCAGATATAAATTACCCATGGAGTCGATCCAGATTTTAAAATTTCCGTCAGGTTTACGACTTTTGCCATTTACAAACCTAAAAGTCTTAACCTTAAATCAAGAAGCGACATCTTTTTTACATTTTGATACCGAATTAAGTCTCTTTAAACTAAAATGTTGACTGACATCCTGTTATCTTGCCGGTGTCGTTGAGATCACTTTGTTTCTGTTAATCGTTATGTTTCAGACGTTAAAATGCAAATGAACTTTTTGTGTCGTAATATTTTGTGAGTTGAGTGTAGATATGTATAAGGTTTTTCTGCGACTCGATTTACGAAGGCGGTTTGAATTTGAAAATCAATTGGGGTGGTAGTGGTGATGGGTGGTCCATTATAAAGTGCAACGTAATTTAGTTAAAAGCAGTTGTTTACATTAAAGCATCTTGTTCGATGTTCAGAGCGTCTTGTTAATGTCACAAACACCAAAATGCGCCCGCGAAAAGCGTTACTTATAGCTCACATAAAACGCTTATTATACGTCTGACGTAAATTGGCACAACGTTATATATAATTTACACCATACAAAAGTCAAAGCTCTCGGACATTCTACATTGTTCGGCGTTAAACCAGCGACAAACTCCCAAATCTCAAGTTTAAACTAAATTATGAAAGATGATTATGATCCGAGCGCTATTTTTTGGTCTTAATTAAAGGCTGTGAAAGTTAAATTATGTTGATTTTTTATTCACGTTATATTATAACTTAACGAGCATCTTATCATTTTAATTTGGTTAAATTTATAACTTAAAAGTTTTGCTGGTATTTTATGTACGGTAACATTGCCAATGTCACTTATGCCGTTGTTGCTGTTGTGGCATGCGATTTGTATGAGTTAAAATGATGAAAGAAGTTAAGTGACGTTTTAAAATATTTTTACTTGCTAAATTTGACCGCTTGAATTGAAAGAGCGAAAATAAGTTAAGTCAGGGAAATGGGTGGAATGAGAAATTTTAGTGTTCATTAAAGCGTTAAATATGACGGAGGCTTACAACGTCCTTAACTTAACTTACGTTGCGTGGATGGCGCCGTGTGACTTTCAGTGAAGCCACGTCAATTGGATTGCATTGTGGTGTGCGAATCACTCAATCATCCATCAGCAGAATTTGATGGAGAAACGGGTGGGTGGAGTGGGGTGAGGGGGTTTGTAGTGGCGAAATGTGGCGCCACTTAAGAGATCTACGCTCCGTTTGGCGTTAATTATTCAAGACGATAGTCGACGACGCAAAGAACGTTGAACTTTACGCTGAAGGAAAAAATTTCAAAGTAAATGCAAGCGTTTTTTATGAGGTTTTGTTTTTATTGTTGAAACATTAAACGTTCATTGTAATTGGGTTAGCAACTAGATGGCACGCGGACCAATTTTTTTACAAAGCTTTTTAAAGTTGGTTTGTTTTTTTTAAAAATGGTCAATTTAGACAGCTAAAATTCTTGCACTTTTAGCGTCACCATAGTTGAATTTTGTGTTATTCAGTACTGAAAATATTTAGTGAAACTTTTATCTTAAAATTGAGCTAATTGCTTAAATCTTTATTGTTTTAGTATTCAGACGAGGTTTAAAACATTATTTTATCTTTCCGCCTTAGAATTGATTAATTAGATCTTTAATTAGAAGAAAAATGAAAGTGGCAGTAAAGAAATGGGTTTGTTATCCAGTGCTATCTATGTAAATAAATATCTTTTCTTTGTTGCCAACGCAGTTTTTGCACTTTTGCGGTTTGGTTTTGTGAGTTTTATTGAATGTGTGTGGGATAGGAGTGGTTTGGGGTGGGATGGGATGGGATGGATGGGCGGTGTATGTGTGTTGCATATGAAATGGCTTTGTCGGCGCCTGTGTGAGTATGAAAATGGTTACGTGACCAATCGATTGTTTTGATTGCAATCATCTTCTTCCTTTTTGTGCCGCGTTCTCCATCTCCATCATTCTGGCTTTCTTTGTAACTTATTTCCATCTCTTTCTATCTCTGTAGGATTAGCCGGTTATGTTCATCTAATATTCAACATAAATCGTCTTACAACACAAACTTACTTAACATAGAAAGGCATCTACTAACTTATTTCTTATAGTGGTAAGCTAGGAGAAGACTTTTATATAAGCAATCACAAAATATTATTACTCTATATTGCTTTTTTTTGCGTGAGCACAATGAAATCAATGCTTTACGATAAAATTGATGTACATTATTAGATACTGTAATTGGTCATATTTGTGAGTTAGTTAATTTTTTATTTTTTTTCAATACGTTTAATTTTTTGTCAGGTTTTTTTAATACATCACTGAACATCGACTAGCCAGTTTGTTATTGAGTTGGAAATACAGTGGATTATCATTAACACGAACGCCGTTAAGACGAATTTCTCGTTAACACGAAGCAACGTTGCGGTCCCAAACTACAGTATAGGCTTTCCCATACATGTTTTGTTCCTTAACACGAAACAAAGCCTCGTTAACACGAACTGATTTTGCTTCTTTGAATGAAAAATTGCATGTATCGTCAGTAAAAATGTAGAGAAAATTAAAATTTTGATAGGTTTTAATGTTTTTATAAAAAAAAATACAAATTCAATACATTTTTTGTTTGTTTTTATAAAAGAAAAATTAAAATTTCATTGTTTTTTCTGAAATGCATATAATGCATATCTGAATGCACAAAATTCATAATATTTTGACTCTAAAAAATGTCAGTTTGACTCTAAAAAATGTCAGTTTGACTCTAGAAAAGGTCAGTTTGACTCTAGAAAATGTGAGTTTGACTCTAAAAAATGTTAGTTTGACTTTAAAAAATGTGAGTTTGACTCTAAAAAATGTGAGTTTGACTCTAAAAAAATGTCAGTTTGACTCTAAAAAATGTCAGTTTGACCAATATACAATATATGAGATTTTGCATGTGTTCGTTAACACAAAACCCCGTTAACACGAAGAAAAATCTTGATCCCGTCAACTTCGTGTTAACGAGAATCCACTGTATTTATAAATCTTTAATTAAATTGACTTTTTCGTATTTTTAAATTAAGCTGTGATTTATCCAACTGAATTATCTTCCAAAACATCAAACAGAATCAATTTTAATACATTAAAATTGAAATCTTACGTTTTGATCGTATTACTTATGTGTTAATAATCTTACTGTGGGGTGGTCTAGTGTAGGACAGGAATTTCAAAATGACTTTTATCTGTGTGTTGGATTTTGAGTTTGACAGGTTGGATGTATGATGAATAATCAAACTATTAAATTAATAGTGTTCATCTTTATGTTTAATTTTGTCTGTTTCTGTTTTTTTATATATGCTTTTATTATTACTAAATGAATTAATTAACTAATTTGAATGTTTATAAGTCGGTGAGTTACTGGTGGGGGGCTAAATAGGGTTGTCTGACGTCGCTTTAATTCAATTTAATAAGAGCATCTGAAATCTCATTACCTTAATTTCGATTAACGTAATTGCATTTTCATTCAACTCAATTTAGCAATTACTTTGCTAAGTGGAAGTAGAAACTTAAGAAATGATACATGACAGTATGCTTAAGTTAGTACACCAGATTAATATTTGATAGGTGAATGTCGTTGTTTAGTTAACTTTTATAGTTAGTATTGAGAGATTTAAAATTATCGTTTTTATCGATTTATTATACTCGGTTTTAAATTTCGGCTTAGGGATACTTGGTATCCCATGTAACGTTTTTTGAAATGTTTACTTGGTGCTAGTAGGGTATGTAATACTTGAGTTTGAATGTTCACTATATCAGTCATAACTTCCGTTTTAAATGATGCAGTTTGGCTAATGGTCATGATAGAATATTAAACTTACATAGACAATTTTTATTCAATTTTATTTTTTTTTTAACTTTTGCTGTATATCTACTGTATATTTAATTGGATTCTTCAAATTTAATGATACATTTGAAATAAAATTGAATTTAAAAATTAAAAAAATTTATTTCTAACGTAAAAAGCAATTTTTATTTAATTATTTGTAAGGTAGCATGATGCATGATATTTTTTTTATTAATTTTTTTTTGATTAAATGCGGTTGAATGGACACAGTTAAAAGTGCGTCTGATGCTTTTTATTTATTTATTTTTGTAAACAAAAGTTGAAAGTTTGATTTGGGGATTTGAAATCCTTTTAAAAATTTATATATATAAAAGAAACGCGGAAAAGAATGTTCATTTTAAATATTTTATGCATTTTGTTTGTGTTTGGGAAAAGAGACAACAAAGACTTTCAAAAAAGAACCTAAAGGCAACTTTTTTTTAAGTATTTTTTGTTTTAAAAAACGGAGAAAATAACATTGACTTTACTGTATTATACTACAAGTTTTAAATTAATTTTTTAGCATTTTCATTTGAATTTTTTAAATAAATTTAGTCTAAAACAATCCATTTGTATTATCTGGTATATTTAAATATGAATTTATTCGAGACCACTCAACGATTGTAGAAACATTCAGTTATGTTGTTGATAAGGTCTGTTAATTTTTAAATATTTGGTTTTTTATATGTACAGAAAATGCATAATTTAGTTTTTATTTTGACATTCTGAACGCCAAGTATTGTCTATGGCGTTTTCAATATCATTAAAAATCAAATTTGACTATTTTGTCACTGCATTTTACAGGTTAGTTTTTCTTTTTACTTTACAATTAAATGTGTAGTTAGTTACTTGAAATCTAAATAGGTTTTATTTGATCGGTTTTAATGGCGTCTCTATTTAAAAAATAAACATCATTTTCTTATATTTCAATTTGGAAAAGTCATTCATTTTGCCTGTTAGTTTAATGGAATGGAAATGAAGCATCCAAGTAAGGATGCACCAGACGAAAAAAATGACTTAAGACCAATTTAATCAGAAAATAAATAACAAAAATCATTCTAATTCAGGTTAAAGGAAATCATATTTCAAAACTTATAATTTTTTACATTAGCATTGCTTTTATGTTATTATTAATGTGAAATGGATGTCCTAAAAGGCTTGTTTGGCGTTGATTTCGAAAAAAAGAAGTCTTTGACCGTCTACTGTTGAATATTTTAAGCTTTATATAGTTAGGTTTAGTTTTCTTATTATAAAAAGTTTATAAAAATTCAGAGTCGATTATTTTTGAAGTGTATTATTTTTATCTGTCGCTATCATCTGCTCTGATGATGTTTGTGGAGTACTTTTTGCCTTGTGTTTGATGCTTATCTCGTCGTTCTTGCTATACGATTGACGATAGGAATTTATCATCTTCTTCTCTGCCTTATCTTTCAACAATTGTTTGTCAAACATGCTAGACTGGTCCTAGAAAAAAGTCTCCGAACCGTCATTTATGTTCAGTATAATCTGTAGGGCATTTTTTCGGTGCCTTTCGGTTGGATAATTTATAGCACCGCATCAATTGCTTGACTTTGCTGACCTTTCAAGTTTTAAATAACAAACAGGCAAATAAATCAAATAAAAAAATAATGTCATAAACACTTTGTAAAAATTGAAATGTAAAGGAAACTTAGCAAGAAGCCCTTAGAAACCATGTGACTGAAAAAAATCAAAAATTGATTTTTGTTTTTCGTAATTTAGTAATAATTTTAACTAAAAGTTTAAGCTAAGTTTTCATTGCCACGTTATCGTTTAGCAATGTAACTTGAAACGTAATTTAATTTCCTCTTCTTATCATTAATTCGTCTGTTGATAAAAAGGAAATGGCAATTAATAAAATGAAAGATGGTTTGGGTGTGATCAACTTACATGAACTTAATAATTTGAGTGGTTTTGTTTAGGGGAGTTGTGATCAGGTAAATGGAAACTCTGATGATGAACAGTAATTAAATTTCGTTAATTGTAGTTAGTTCAATTGACGTATTGACATTTAGCTTTGGACTTTTAATTTTGGAATTTGTTCTTTTTAAAACTATAATATTGCTCTGATCTCAGTGATACACGAAAACTGACTAATTCTCAAATTTCATTTAAAAGAAAAGTACAATTTAACATTGTGGACTTTGGTTTACTGCTAATTGTGGACTGAAGCAGCTAAAACATAAATTAATTTATTATTTTAATGTAAAATTGATAACTCTACCGGAAATGGCTAACCACTAAAAAAATAATAGCAAGTTTTTGTTACTGTTATGATTAGCTATAATGTAGTTAGTTAAACCTCTTTTATGTGCAATGCCTTCACAATGAATGTGGTAACGTCATAAAGGGGATAACTGAAATTGGCATTAAAAATGCACAAAGAGTTGTAGACAGTCGTAATCTAATTTAGAGCGCTTTAAATGGATTAGCAAGACTGTACGCCAAAAGCCATTTCAATTAAATTATACAGTACATCAAAGAAGCCTATGATAATGTGACAGTTACACTGGAAGTTAGGAACTGGGTATAAAATGACCAAAAACATCAGTTTAATATGTTCTTTTGCAATTTCGATTTGTAATTCCGTTGAACGTTACTTATTGGCTTTTTTTGGCACTTTTAATCGATAATCGTTTTATTTCTATATAAAAGTAGCAGTTTTATTTATTACACTATTTACAATTTAAATTTTAACGTAATACGGTAGATGCTTACACTTTATGTAGAAATTGATATTGATCGATTGACTTGATAAAATTTATAACTTTATTTTATTTTTTTTTTCAGGGGATGTGACTAGCAATCCAATATTCAAACTACAGTAGTGAGATTGACAAAGTACTTGCTGTAAGTTAAGCAATCGATTTACCAAGGGGAATTTTGTTTCGATGACAGTAGGACCAAAATGGCCGAAGATTTTGGCAGTTTGAAGAAAATTTAATCAATTTGTTTTGCAGTTTTAGAAAGGTATTGTAAAAGTACAGTATGTCAAGTTGAAAAATTTGTTAGTATAGCGTTAAATTTTGACACTAAAAGTCACATTTTTGGGGTCTTAATCGACCATTTTCCACGTTTTAAAAGTGAACTGAATTTTAGACTATAATTTAGTATTTTAGACTTTTAGTAATGTGATCGAGTTAGACATTTTACAAGAAAATGTGTTTATACTGTGAACTTATGTTATCTATGCTGTGTTTATACAGTAGTAATTAATGCCAAAATTTTGCATAATTATTATTTTTAGTTGTGGAATTGAGCGGAAATGAGCAGATTGGTAGCAGCTGTAAATATGCTGTGAACAGTAGCCGTATCTGCACCGATATTGCGCCGCATTTGTTACAGCGAGTTCGCCGTGGTGTTGTTGACGGTTGCGTTTTTACTCATCACAACGTAAGAAAATAGTTGAAAAAGTTTATTTTCAGCCGCTTAAAGTGTGCCAATCGCCGCGGGGGTTAAAAATAGAAATATTACCCCGAGATTTCGCAAATTCTACAAGAAGGAAAATTACAGCAGAGGAGTTTTAAAAATATTTTGAGGACAACTACAACTTAAACTTATAATAGTAATTTTCTTTAAAATTTTTCAATCTACAGTACATCCTTGGAACTTGTGTCTTTTTTGGTAAAAAGGGCTAAATGTATCAGTTTAGTCCAATCAATTTCCGGCTTCGTGAGTGTATTTAATGCCAATTTTTGAACTTAGAATTTGTGTGTAACATTTCGGATGATTGCAAATTGGAAAATGGAGACCAAACTTTGCTTATTCGTAATTCTGGCTTCAATACTTATGACGGATTTTTCCTCTGCTCTTCCAGAACCGATTCGTATTGGTAAGTTTAACTGTTTTTCATTATCTTTTTATAAGTTAGAATATTTAGTGAGATTTTTACCACATTTATTCTCAACTGATTTTTCCTTTTTGCAATTTAATTACTAAAAATTTAGTTAAAATTGTGGTTTTGAGTCTATAACAATTTAGGACGTTGAATTGGGTTGAAATCTTGCGAGATTTTGAATAGAATCGATGCAATTTAGGTCTTACAGTTTTTTACACGTTTTGGTTAGCTGAAGTATCAAATTATTAAAATATGACGTAAATATCATTTAAGTCATCTGACCAATTGGCAAATACAGCCAATCAAATATCAAGAATGAAAGCATCATCGATTACTGCATAAAATATGAAAAAAAGATATACATGACGTTGATGATCATCACATTTCTCTATATATTTTTTGATTAATTTAGCTGTTTATTATTATTGGTGTGTTTTTTAAATTGCAGCTTACTATAATTATTATTGTGGCAAAATTGGGGTTGAATAGGAATTTAAGAGGCTATTAGTTGAGATTGGAATCAATGTTTCGTGTTTTGGGTCATTAAAAACGACTGAATCGGTCTTAATCAGTCAAAATATTTGTTTTTATATGACATTTTGTATAATCAGGAGATGTAATCGAGTGTTGAGTGACATGTTGATCTCTACAGACTTTGACACTATAAAATGACTGGTTGTAATTGAGATCAAAGGTTACGTTGCAGTTTTAAAGTCTTAAAATTTGCGATACAAGTTTATTTTGAAATTGAGAATTTATTTCTTAAAGTAAATTTCATGTTTGGATATACCGACATTTTCAGTTGGGGCTTAAATTTTACATTTAACATCATAAAATGACATTTTTTTCCCATTAAAGTGACCATCGTATCCCATTATTAATGTTCCATTTGATTAAATTGGAAAAATGATGTTTAATGACAAGTAAATTTACATTTAATTTCGTTGTTAAGTTGAAGGGCACATCCACTTTGACCGATGCAATGATTAATGAGATTTTTTTTCTTTTCATTTTATAATAAAAAAGTTTTTATTACAAAAACACATAAAAAATCAGAAGAAAAATCTAATGTAATATGATTTAGTTTCAGATTTTATGTTATATACATTTAAAAAAAAATAGTTATTTGAAAAATAAAATACAGCAGATAAGAGATTTTTTTATTTCTAGAGTACGGTATACCGTTCTGTATAATATCTAAAAAGTTGTACCGTATTGCAGCTTGAAAGTCCATTATTTAGTTAATCCTATAAAAATCACAAGCGGAATTCACTTAGAGTTGTGTGTAATCGGGAACGACAGCAACCGAAACTAAGACCATTTTCAATTGACTTAAAATAGCATTATACTGTACTGCGTTTCTATGGAGTTTTCAGATGGACTGACAAAAATTTGCATTTTCATGCAGACGTTTCTTGTATCCGAGTTGAATATTTTAAGCGCTTAAAGACACCGTTAAGTTTTAATAGTTTTAGCATTTTAATTATTTTACAATGTAAACAGAAAACATTCATGTTCACAACGGTTTTAGTCTCGTGATCAGCTTATCTTTTTTATTTAAGAAATTGCAAATTATAATTGCATAGAGATGAACAACTGATGTAACTAGCATAGATGAAATATTTAATGAGCTAAACAGGAAGTTTAAAATCTAAAAAAAGGATTTTTTTATTTAATGTAATATATATTGGATGATTTTCTTAATTGAAATGGGTTTTTTCTCATGGCTAGAAAGAAACGGGACAAATCGCCATTGAAACGGATGAGGTTTAGTCTCGTTGTAGTGTAGAAAACTTTTAAAATTAATTAAGATGCGATTTTTTTATTCAAGAAATATCAAGATTATTTAGAAATTTGGCTATTAAATTATTTTTACAGTTTTGTTTTGAACTAAAATGTTGTCGAGACTTGAAAGAAAATGAAGATAAAACGTTATTAAAATTTCAGACATTTTACTGACAGTTGAATACCCTTAAAATGATTACTTTCATTAATAACTTATTTTTAATTTGTAATCTGAGTTTTTTTATGATTATTTTTTATTATCATGTGTTACTCGCCGTAGAGAATGCTTTACAAAACGTATAACCAGAATTCTCAAATTTTTAATATAAACTTAATCAAAAGTCATCTAGTTCTTTAAGTTGTAAGAGTTGATTGGAATTCCCATGGGTGTATTATTATTTACATTTGCATCTTGTTTAGGTTTTGTGCATTTTTTGAAATTTATGTACTTCCTAAATTTAATTGATAAAATTTTTTTTTAACTTAAAATACTTAAACGAAAGGAGAGAAAAATATATAAAAAAAGATATAATTTCCATGAATATTACAAGATAACAAAATTTCTTCTTGCAGTTTGTGTACATATAAAAAATGTTTGATTTGTCGAGGGAATTTTTTAATGTGTATTTGGTTAAATTATGTCGAGTTTGATATAGCAGACGACGTTTTCTGAATATAAATGGTATTTCCAGTTGGATAACAGGGTGGGATGCGTGAGTTAGAGAAATGGAAGATGATCTACCTCATGTTAAACATCTTCAAATGTTGCCAATTTCATCTTCTTTCTCATTGCTGTTTCATATTTTGCCTGCTTTTCGTTTACCCATTTTTTTGTATTTAATTTGATCCGAAAAAAAGAAGCATTTTGTCTTAACATTAAGGATCTTTATTTGAACGGTCACTATGTAGTTGTAGTTGGGCTAAACGTTATCTATAAAAAATTAAAATAAATTCTCTAAAAAATTTCAGAACATATTTTAATGAAATCTGATGCAGTGGATTCTCGTTAACACGAACGCCGTTATCACGAATTTCTCGTTAACACGAAGCAACATTGCGGTCCCGAACTACAGTATAGGCTTTCCCATACATTTTTTGTTCGTTAACACGAAGTAAAACCCCGTTTGCACGAACAAATTTTGCTTCTCCAAATGAAAAATTTCATATATCGTCGGCGAAAATGTATAGAAAATCAAAATTTTGATAAGTTTTAATGTTTTTATAAAAACAAATACAAATTCAATACATTTTTTGTTTGTTTTTATGAAAAAAATTTAAAATTGCGTTGTTTTTTCTGAAATACATACATGCATATGAATGCACAAAATGCATAATATTTTGAAATTTAATTTTGGTGTCACTCATGATGTAAATAATGACTCAAATATGATGTAAATAGTGAGTTTAAATGTGATTTACTCTAAAAAATGTCATTTTGGCCATTATATATTAGATTTTGCATGTGTTCGTTAACACAAAACCCCATTAACACGAAGAAAAATCTCGGTCTCGTCGACTTCGTGTTAACGAGAATTCACTGTACTTAAAAATTCTTAATGAGTCGTTATTTTTTAATTTTTTTTAATGAGGAAACTTTGGTAACGTTTGAATTGAATTTATTCCATAGAGTTAACATGGGAGTCCCATTCAGTAATTCATTTGCTTGTTTTTGTTTCTAAATTAAAGTAGTTAACTACATAAATAGTTATCCGAATTTTGAAATTTATCTATAGGATTATTAATTTTTGATGGCATATTCGTAATCAGTGAAAGAATTTCAGTATTTGTGTACTTATTAATGCAGTAGATTAGACCAGCTTATTATACGGAAGTTCGTTTATTCGCTGTAAATCTACCTTATTTTAAAAGTTGCGTAATTATTTTAGGATTATTAGTATTTTTATTATGAAATTTATGAATTTTTAAAGTTGTAATTTTTTCTCGTAGAAGCAAACTGTAATAACCTAACAAAGAAATCAATATTAATCGTGTTTTGCAGTTCACTTGGTCCTTCATTACCCCCTTAATTGAGTAATCTTTGCTGCTCAAGGGCTGAATATATTTAAAACAGTTTTTTTTTATTTGGATGTTTTAATTAAAATTTAATATTTATTAATGAAGATAAAGTTGAAAATTTCATTTTGTTGTCTCTTGATTTTCGATTTTTTTGCCTTTAGTTTGCAGACTGTTGAAGGAGAGATGATTGATGTTTTATTTGCTAAAACGGAATACGTTTAGTTTTTCATATGCTTGTTTACAATATTTTTTCACCCCATTTATGCTGTACAGAGTGTCTTTTACTTTGGAATTTCAGACGTTTAATGTGCTTAATGCATTATGTCAGTCTGAAAATATATCAAAGATTTTTGGTTATAGAAAATAAAAAAATAACTAAACTTGTTTATTTTGATATTGAGTGGTATTGAATTACCGGTAAGTTAATTTCAATGATGGAAAATTAGCTACGGTTTTTGATTTTCGCTTAAAGTTGACATTGCAATGCGATACATTGGGGTAATTGCAAAAAAAAAGATATCAGATTGGTAAAACTATTATGGTTTAATATAGAAAGCAAGTATAATAACCGAAAAAGTAAGCTATTTTTAGTAAATTGAAATAATTGTAGGGATTTTTGAAAAAGTTTCCGGAAATATTTTAATGGGTATCTTTTATTTGTTTTAGCTAAACACTTAGTGTTACTTCCTTCCAGCTTTTTATTTGGTTTTTTAATCTCTTATATTGTATTTGTCTTTTGGGGAAACAAGCCCGAAAGTAAAAATAGATTTTTTTAGTCTATAAATTTGATAACACCCTGTAGATATGTTTGTAGAAAGGTGGGTGAATGGATAAAGTGGGTTTGGGTGGAATTTTATATAAATATTTTTTTGCAAAGGGTTATCATCGTTAGTTGAATCCCTCGACGGTTTCAAAAGGCACAAGAACTAAAAGGGCCCCGTAGCGATCGAGTTAAAATGCCTTTACATTTTGCTTTCAACTTAAATCTCAATAAAAGATTTTTTTTTTTTTGAGGAAAATCTTTTTACACTAAATTTAAATATTACAAGCAAAGAAAAAAAATTATTATATAAAAATGACCGTTAGGCTGGTTGAAAACGCTGCTGGAAGTTTTTCTGCGGTTTTTCTTTCTTAAGCATCGTTCTGGCGCTTAACCCCTTCTTTTTGCTTCTACATCTTTTCAACTCGTCCACTACAGGTTTTTTATATACAAGAAAATCAGGAAAAATAAGAGTATTTTGGTGGTCGAGATTTTTTTATCACAAGCTGGTTTGTTTTTTCTTCTTTTTTTTTTTCTTTGCTTCTCGTTGTTTGTTATTTTTGATGCAACTGATAATGTACATTGGCACTTAAACCGTTTTTGTCATGTTTGAAGCAATAAATCAGATGTGCCATGTGGTTGTTTTAAAGACGAAAGACTGTGATATAACGTCTTAATTACAATAGTTAACCTTTGTAAAATTAATCGTATTTTACTGTAAAAACTTTAAACAAATTTGTTTTGCGTTAGTGAAACCCTGTATAGCGTCTGTTTCCTGTGGGTATTATACAGGGTGTTAGTTTAAAGTCATTAACACATTTTCACATTTGTAACAACAATTTTCGTTTTCTAGTACGTGCTCACAGTTTAAACTTTACAAAATTTCTAATTTGACCAAGCTTGTTGATAGGGGTATTAAAGTTTAGGAGAAAGTTGATGGCGTCGAGCAAAAACATAAAAGATGAAAAGAAATAAAATTCTTTTGTGGAAAAACGTAGGGCAAATGGTTTGAGTCTACGTCATTGTCGTTGTTAAAGATGATGGACGTCATTTAACCCTCATAAAATCTACGAGAAATTTAAAATGTTTGTGACTAGAAAGACACATCTTGGTTTAGGTGGTAGTCACGCATTTGCAATTGAGAAGTTGACACACTGTCGATCCAAATTGCCACTTCAAACTGGTCTTATGATAGTTCATGATACTATTTTTGTGGTTAATCAGTTATTAAGTAATGCGATGTCAATAAAAATTGATACATATTGTTAGTTGGAACTGCAGTTTAACTGATAATATCTAATTTTTAATTCAGTTTAACCATTTTTTACGTTTTAACCAACTGTTAACGGTTACCATTGGTTTCTCTCAGTAGCTTGAATTGGTTATCAATGCATTTTAAATTGAAATTTTATGAGCGCATAGAAATTGCCATTAAGTTGAATTTTGAGCATTGTTCGGAGTTAAGTGATTTTGTTTTGGTCTTTTTAAGATGCAATAAGATGTTAAGTGGGAGTTAGGGGGTTTAGTGGAGGGGAAGGAAAGGGGTGAGTCCCATTTTATATAACTTTATGATGGTTGCTGACGTCACACTGCTATTTTGCCATTGGTAGGCTTATATGGTGGTGGATTTGAACGCCCATCATCGTTGCTAACACGTCCATCGTTCACTTAAGGGCCATTTTGTGACGTTATAAATCATTCAATTTATGACACCCCCAACTACTACTGGTACTCCTTATCCACTTTCTCTCCCTTATCTGCACTGCATCTAAAAGTCCAAAATTGGAGATTGAGAAAATCACAAGGGTTTTAGCAATGGCGTCTTCCAATAACAACAATAAAAGTGTCATTTGAGCACGAATTTTGGGTTCAAAACTTCCTCAGATACTGTATGGGGGTGTTTCGAATTTGAATTTTTTGCCAATAAATCAGAGTTGGTCTCGATTTTCTGCTTTTCACATTTTATATCAATTTTTTTTATTTTGTGTCTCTTACTGGATATCAAAAGTGGGCGTATTTTTGTTTTCGGGTTAACATTGTGATGTAATGGTTTTCATATGTGCGCAATCTGTGCTTTTTAGTAATTAATTTTTCGGAAATGAAAAACAACTTTTACAATAGTGACATGTGGTTTTGAATTTCCCTTTGGCTTTTAATCTCTTATTTTAACTTCCTAGTTTTTTAGTCATATTTTTTTAGAGTATTGAATGCCCTTTACACATTTACATTGTATAATCTTCGTGATGACGACGTCGACAGCAACCGGATATGTCAAAAGCACTAAAATTAATTTTTTTTTATTTAATTTTTATTTTTTTTTATAAACAAAAGATCATTTATCATCTTAAATTTCTATACTCGAAAAAGAGACGCGGTGTAAAACGGTTTCAAAAGTAGATAATTAGTGTGATATAGTTAAATTTAAACTATTTTATAACTATATACAATGCATATTATAAAACTTTATTATATGAACACCCTGTATCGCTTATATTTTCAATGGGGATTGTACAGGGTGTCAAGTGATGTTATAAGACAAACGATTTTTTCTATTTTTCTTAATAACTCAAGTTCTTTAAATGTCTAAAACATTGAATCTGCCATACAAGCTGAATTAGTATCTTATCAAAAGTATACACCAGTGAACAAAGTTTAATGACGTCATCAATTAGCTATAAATTTCAAATGAGATAACGCTGGCGCCAAAGCGTAATTGAATGTAAGCAATAATATAAAAGTGAAGGGGTATAAGATGACTTTCAATAAGTTGAATTGCAGCCAAAATAATAATTGAATAATGTAATAAAAACTGAATCATCAATAAAATTACTTGATTAATAATTTATCTTTCTGTATTTTTAAAAGCATCTCCACATTTTATGTATTTATTTAACATTGATTGGGAGGAGTAAAAAAATGTTTTATGTATTATTTTTTTTTCATCATTAAATTTCTATATATCGGAAGAGGGATATAACTTTATAAGGGGTAGAGATCATTTTGATATAGTTATAGTTGCCAGGTGATGCTTTTGGTGGGTGGTTGATGGTTTGGTTTGGTTTGGCCATTAAATTGTATCGATTGAAAGAAGCAATGTGTGTGTTGTCGAATGATTGGTGTTTCCGCTCTGCTTCTTCTTACTTTTTTGAAATTTTGGGGTCATTTACTTTGGTCACTCTGCTGGTCAGTCGTCGTGGATTGAATTCATGAACAACTTGTGGTAGGTGGAGTTGAGAAAGAGAGAGAGGAAGATTTTTCTAAATTGGGTTGAAGTTGAATTGACCACATTTTGCTTCGTTACTTCAATACACTACACACAGCATTACTTTTTAGTTTAGAAAATCTCTTTTTTATTATTATTTTACCACTTTGAAATTTAGTCAAGGCTGTTAACTAGCACCCTGTAAAATTTCCATTGAAAATTACAGTGTGTCACTGCAATGTCATTTTCTTTCTGGAAGTGTTATCGTAGCTAAAAATATGATGGGAATGTCCCTTTTAAGACTTTGATAGAATTTGATGACCCAATGTGTGACTTTTTCCATTTATTTTTATAGATTTTTGTTTTTCTTTTTTTCTCGGTTTCGTGCTTTGATACCTTTTCTATTAATTTGCTGTTGAAGCTAATTTGGCGTCTGCTTAATCAAATGGAGACAAGAGAGAACATCAAAATTCTTCACTCAATCTCTTTTGCTGGATCTTCATTATTGTTGTAATGGAGGCCTCGAGAGCCACTTTTTAGCTTCTTTTTCCCTTCATCGCTTTTTTATTTTTTTTTTCTTTTTTACTTGTATTTTATATCCTTCACAGTAATTTGGATCTCCTTCTGCTTTAGTTTTCAAGTCTTTCAGAGCGCCAATGTTGACCTCGCAAAACTCGATTTACTTTTGCTGTGTCATTAACGACTATACACTACTATAGTGTTTGTTGCCCTTACAGAGTTCAGTAAGAGCCACAAACACTTGACAAGGCCCAAACCTCACTTCCACTGCCCCCCTTTTCTTCTTCTTTTTCCGGTCCTTTCACTTTATTTCAGTGCCAAACTAAAACAGATTTAACTTTTTTTTTGTGTCTGGATTTTGCAATTGTCTTCACAAGTTTCTTAATTGCTAGATTTATTGTTACGGTCACTTTGAACTAATTAGGATCTTTTTGGTCATTTAGTTTGATGTTTCACGTTGTTAAGGTTTTGTAATTTAAGATAAATGATGATGTTGCTTCATGTGGAACTTTGGTTGCTCAGTTGGGATATTTTGGTTTTCAAACTTTTGGTCACTCGTATTACGTATTTTCAATGATTGGTTACGTTGGCCTAAATGGCTCGTCTTTTTACTTTGTATGGTGCTCTGGCCTGTTCTGTACCATTTTGCCAGCTGTTATTTTGGTAGTTTCAGATTTTAATTTATCGCCTCTGTTAACGTCATTTATTAGATTTTCATTATTTATTGATTATTTTATCTTTAAGACAAATATAAGAACATATATCGATTTAGTCATTGAATTTAACGTTTTGGTCAGTTAATTTGCTGTTTTAATTGCTGAGTTTATTGCTGCGGTTGCTCATTTGGTCATTTTAACTTCATGGTCATAGAATTAAGCAATTTGTTCAATTTGGATGGCAATTCCGTGGTTTTTACTATATTTGGCTTGTTCATTAAAATCACTATTTAAAACAATCAATGAAATTGTTTTCCTAAATGGACTTATTTTTATTTTTGAGGGATTTCCGGGCATCTAACAATAAATTGGTATTTTAATCAACAAAACTTGCTGTTAAGTTATAATTGTGTTTTGTCTTGCATTTTACTGGGTTATGCGATTTACAGCATGACCTAAATACGTAATAGTCTAATTGGGTTTGATCTTTCCTTTATGTGACAAAACATGTGTTAATCTTTTTTTATTCTTTTTATTCTTAGTGACTTTTTTCTTACACATTGTCGATTCTGATCTGTAATTTCCCTGTGAACCTTTAATGATAGCTTTTTGGGGAGATGGATACATTGGTTTTTTGTATGCAATCACAGTAATGGATTCATCACCATCTATCCTGCCGTTTGTGACATTAATAAGAAATTATTGTAACTTGAGAAATCCATTACCACCAAAACACAATGAAAACAGAAAAAGAAAGGTTTTCTTACTTAGATTTCTTACCCTGGGCTTTAGCCTTGCTTTTTTATGGGAAAATGGTTGTTAAAAAAGCGATTGGTTTAGTTGGGGAAGTCTGGAAGTTTTTACTGCAATGAATTAAACAACTCACTGCACCATTTATTAATAATGGGGACTTTTAACTGGGTGTTATACTGTACCTAAGGGCTTTATTTGGGGGTTTTGGGATGTACTGCAGTTAAATTGTTGAATTGCCAATATCTGCATTACATGATATTATGCGGTTCGTAACTGACTATCATGTCACTGAATGCATGACCAACCGGTGGTTCACTTGCACATATGTACAATACTAAGTTTTTTTTTAATTTATGTGAGGATATAACCTACAGGAGGTCCAATAAATATAAATTTTGGGTATAGAAAATACACAATAGGCCTTAAGCAAGTGAATTTTGAGTCTTTTTCTAGGAAATCGCTACAACTTTTTTTTTCTTTTTGCTTTAAGTTTGTGGAAAAGAGAGCAGTTTAAGAGACACATTTGAAATGTATTTTTTAATGGCAGCTAAAGTTTCTTCTGCATTGCTTATCTGCATTGGTACCGGTATAGTGAAGAAAAGAGTTGCATCAAAGCATCATTGCATGACATTTTCAATAGAAAAGAGAAAGGGGAGTTTTTCTATCATACGGTATAGTTTATACCGTACAATATATAGTAGAAGTGAAGAAAGAGGATGGGAAGTTTGTTTCTATATATATTCATGGGGCAGTTTGTATTTTTCAATAACAGCGAAATTTTCTCTGCATTGCTGATCTACAGCAGTACAATATGCGGATGTTGGAAACACATTGGTTTACAGCATTTTTCCTATGTCTGTGAATGTGTGTAGAGAAGGAGAAAAGAAAGTGAATTTTTTTTTTTTTTGCAATTTGAAATTGCAATGTGGTTCATTGTATTGTTTTGATGAGATGGATAGAGTTAAACCCAATATACATACGAGCAAAGTGTGACGAAGAACCGTTTTGAATAAAAATTCAAGATGGTGTGTTGACCTTGACTTTAAAGACTGCGACTCTGGTGAGATGAAAAAACTTTAATTCACTTGCATCTTTTTTATTTAACTTGTATAACATTTACTGCTTTTGTCAATATTTAAGTCTTTCAGTTCGTTGTGTCACTAAGATTTGATGAGTTTTTTGGTTCATTAATTATTGACAGTGTAGTTCATGAAGATGAAATTATCAGTCACCTTGGGTTTGGTTTTACGATGGATTGCGTGGATATAATGACTAATAAATTTATTCTTGTACTAATTGACTTTAATGAATATTTTGCCGGTATTTTCTTTGCAAAAGTAGAATAGAAAAATGTATGTAATTGGAATATGCAATAATTACTTAAATCAACCCATGGGGCGGTATTTTTTTTTTTATTTTTTGACTGCTAATTATATTAAGGTGCATGGCGTTTACATTGGATAATTTAATTAGGTTTTGCGTCTTTGTATAGTATGGTTAATACAGCCGCTATTTTTGTCTGTATAAAAATAGCTCATCTCATCATGTGGAATAGTCATTTGGTGATTTATATGCAGCACAATGAATGCATTGATGGTTTGAAATTACAATTTACTCCAAATATCAATCAGAAGTATAAGTACTCTTATGTGTTCATGCATAGCGTCGTTTATACGGTGGAAGTTAATAACGGTGTCTTATTATTCCATACCTGTTTGTCTTGAAATAATATTTTACTTTTGAAAATTTAAATGTCAAATTAGTGGATTAGTTTATTATCAGTAAGAAAATCGTAAATTTATTATACGTTGGTTAAGAAAAGAGGGACATCTCAATTAAATTTTGAAAACTGCAATTAGTAGTAAAGAAACGAGACAACTCTCTATTGAAACTAATGCAGTGTAGTCTCGTTTTTTTATTGGCGAATAATGGAATTGTGTGTTTTCCATTTGTACACATACTGTAAAACATGTTTACTGTAGATTTGAATTTTTCATCTTCATTATTGCTAAGGGCTTACTGAGAAGCTAAATATGAAATTATTAATGTAGAAGCAGAACTAACTTAGTACACTACTTTTTGTGCTTCAGGGTATTGAACTACAGTAAATTAAAATTATTATTTTCCAGTACTTTTTAAGGTTTTTAATACTCAGGTCTTTCTCTTTATAATTTCAAACATAAATTTCAGTCTTTCTGTAGTCTACATTTAAATCCGTTTTAGCTTTATACAGTAATTGTAGTTGTATTTTAAGCGACTTATTAATTTGTGACCTCACAACTCGTGTTAAGTCATCACAGATAAACTATCGTTTTTTGATTTTTCACACATCACAAACCACCATTTTTATAGAATTTTATTTTTTTAATTTGAGAGAGCAATTTCTTATGCCGTCACCTATACGAAGTGTTGAAATGGTATTGCCAATCAGACGTCAGTCGGGTTCTATCACTGTGACACATGACGTGTCATCAAAGGGATGATGAGGTTGCGGGGTGTGTGTGTGTGTATGTGTTAGGGGGATGGGTGGGGGAAATGAAATGTATTAGCAAAGGATATATCTGCTTGGAAGCATTGCCTTGTGTTATATTGAGCGTTTGATGCCATTTTGCGCGTGAAAATCGTTTTTGAATTTAAAGAATTTTCTTCAGTCGATTAAACTTTGCTACAAGTTGAGTGGGTGGGGAAAGGAAAGGAGTAAAATTTAAAGGGGGTGGTAGTGGCTGGTGAGGATGTTTTGTGTTGTAAAGAGGAATTGCAGAGGGAGGGGTTTAAAGTAGCATCAAAAATGCACACTATGTCACTATTCATAACACTTTTAACAGCTTCCAAATTCAGTCGATCAGAACTGTGCTAGGCCGTCTAATATTGGGGCCCAAAATAGTCACTCGAAAATTAGGTTTCTTGTCATTTTTATTTTTATAAGTGGTACTTTTGGGTTTTAAAGGTAGTAGTTTTGTCTAAAGCGACTAAATTGGAGGTTTTAGTGCCTAAATTTTAAAAGATTTTGCTTTTTAAATGCGAAATTTCATTAGATTTGACTTTAAAGCAACTAAATTTGACTTTCAGACGACTTAATTTGGCTTTCAGGTGACTAAATTTGACTTTCTGGCGTTTATATTTGAATTTTTATTATGTTGAAAGGTCTCTTTATAATGCTAGGCCCAGTTGCAACTACACTGCCTGACGTCACGCCACTGTTCGCAAAATAAATTGCTAGGACCAATGAATCGCGTTTTTTTTTTTTAGTTTAAAGTAAAATTTTGCGGATAAAAATGGTTTATGCGGTGATTACTGCTATAAAATACGAGTGAGATGATGATGGTTGAGCTGAGAAATGTCTGTTAAACAGGTGAAACGATTTTTTGATAGCTATTTGACGCTTGAAAGCTTGACGTTAATGTTTTATGCGTCTTTTTAACCGAAATTTGAGTTACTGTGCAGCGTTTTAGCATCTCACATGACGTCACTCGATATTTTCACTTCCAAACCACTTCATGACGTTTTGCCCAAGAGTCATCTAGTGTTTCGCTTTCTTATGTGATGAAGTTTATGCTTGAAGGAATATTAAATGGAATTTGATTCTCAACCTGGTAGCCCGTGGGCACTGGTAAGACGTGATCAAAAACATGCGGTAGCCTCAACAGACGGATTCTGCATTTATTGGATTTTGATTAAAAGTTTTAGAAAAAGTTTTTTTTATATACAGCAGTTTTAATTGAACTGATTTCGTTTCCTAATTGCGGAGACAGAATGATGCTAGAAACACCGGTGTAGATTTTAATTGTTTAGAAAAAGCGTTAGAAACGATGTTGTTTGTGATTTGTATTAGGCGATTAAGAAAAGTCATTAAACAATTAACATCTTAGCAAAAGCTGTAGAGGAAAAAAAAAGGTTAGTCCGCCCAATTTCCCTCGTAAATCTGTCGACTTTTTGTATAATAAAATAAATCACAAGGCACTTAACAATGACTTTACGACCTTTGTGACTTTGCGGACGTTTAACGCTGTATGGATGTGATATATCTACAAGGGCGGAAGTGAAGGTGGGAGAGAAATTCAAGGTCCTCGGAGACATGAAATGCTATACACAATATTAAACCCACAACCTTAATTACACTGTTCACTTAGGAGGAGCTTATTCAATGGATTTTATAAAAGACAAATTAAATATTGCTTTTTGTTTACAACTCAAAAAGTGATGATTAATTATTTAACTGCCTGTAATTAGCCATGATGATTGTCTCGTTTTTATACAAGGAAACGTAAACAATCATCTACTAAAAGGCGAATTAGCATTTTGGATTATAAATACTTAGGATTTTGGGTGTTGCTGTTGCAAAAATTATGTTTTTATTTTACACAATCTAGTTACTTACTATTAGCTGTTAAATAAGATTAGCAAGAACAGTATTTACTGTTAAGCTGTGGAATTATTGAAGGCAGTTGCAGCGCTGAAAGTTTTTCTGATGCATTTTTAACGTAATTGGTTTGTGAAAGTAAGGGCTGACGTCATAAGGAGTGTAATATGTAATGTATAAATAAAGCAAAAAGATAGAGAGCGAAGGAGTATTGTTTTGTACTTGTCATTCATTAATCTTCTGGTTTTGGTCTTGGTGGAAAACAAAAGAAAAGTGTAATTAATCAATAAGTGTTGTATAATTGAATGTTTTGGGGCTTAAGCGCTTGTTCTGCTTTGTTTCTCTCCATAGGACATCTTGTATTTTAAAAAATAGACTCTTTGTTGTTTGATGTGGTGTCACGTTGTTTGTTAGCCGTTAATTAAAAACAATCGACTAATTAATTATTTAGCCATCAATGTAAACTCTCGTCTTCTGCTTTTTTTTACAATGCAATTAGAAACGGCCACTTTCTTTATAAAAGCCACAAAGTCCTCCAGTTGATGGTCACAAACTCATTAATTGAAAAACCGGAAGTCTTTCAGCTTTTAAATGTACTTTTGAAATAATGAGCTGTAAGCCCATTTGAGGCTAGAAATGAACCAAATATTACAGTGACTTTTTACATTTTGATTTATTTTTATTAAATTTGAGTTTAGGTTTTGGGATTTAATTTTTTATTGCCTTTTTTTTACTCTTTTTGGAAATGCCATTGGTGGTACTTGAAAGCTTTTGAATTTGTTTGGCCAATTTGATTATTTGATAAGTGAGATTGTGATTTACTTTTAAAGCCTCGTTTTCATTTTGAAAGCAGACGATTTATCCTTTCAACAGTTAATCATTGCTTTTGAGTTTGTTTGCCGATTAAATCAATTCATTTATTTGGGATGCTCTCTTATCTAAAAAAAAATGTCTGTTTTATGCTCAGCGTGAATTTAAACGTTAATTCAATTTTTAGAAGCATTTAGCATTGCAAACTTTTTAAAAACAGACGATGAATGAATTGTTGAAAGTTTCCTAGTTGTAATTTAATTATCGAGAAGGACATACAGTAATTATTTTGAAGCAGTTTTCACTTTATTTTTCAGTTTTTACGGTACAAATTATGAATTTTTAATGATGTTTATTATAATTTAGTTTCTGTAATTGGTGGTACTTAATAGAAATATTAAATTTGAGATGTTTTGTGTAATTTGTTTTCAAATGACGCCATCACAGGTACTTTATTAGTGATTGGTTGCTTTTAGTTCTTTATTACTATATGATGTAGTGAAATTGGACGTTGTATTTTCAGTTGAGAATCGTTTTTTTTTTGTTGACATTTCGAGTTGGCTCTTTTTGTCATTTTTAAATTGTACTTGTTTGTTTTAAGAAGTTTGGCATGAGCTTAAAAAATTGAAACTTTTTTTTTTATCTCCTGTAAATTTTGTTTTGTATGCGCAACGTTACAAATATGCAGGCAGCGTTGTTAGGAATACAAGTGGGGAAATTATTGATCGCAGCAAAAGTGAATGAGGAGGAAGTTTGCGATAGGAGGATGAAAAAACCTATCTTTCTCATATTTGAACAAATAAAAATATATTATACACATTTGTCAACACGTCGAAAATGTCGAAAAATTCAAACGAAAGCATTTTTCAATTTTTTATATCAAAATCTGACAACTCTGCCGTATCACTTAGTATCAGAAAAAATATTTCTTAATTTTTACATTTTGATGTGTTGAGATTTTTGAGAACCTTTGAAGAATTGTTGTTTATTATTTTGTGACTCTCGAGCCACTTTTTTTGTGCTATGCAGTGTTGAGACGCGTATTAATTTGTTGAGAATCAATTTAATTACGTTTTATGTTAATTTAATTACAAAATGGTCTTCCATGTACCTGTTAACTCATTTTTAAAAGAATTATTTTGAATGACTACTAATTAGTGGTACGCGAGACATTTTTTAAATGCATCTTAGTAACTTATTGTACGTGGTGGTGTTGGTACGCGGCGTAATGGCTGGGAATCAATAATTTTACAGCATTTCGTTTATTATTGTGTGTTTGTAGTGCCAGTTTATGTATCAGTGCTCTTCACTTTTGAACATAAAAAAAATTTGTATTTATTTTTAGGTTTGTCGTCTGCAACTGCCGCCATTTGGCATTTCTTTTTGCAACCCTCCTAGTATTTTAGTTTTATTTACATTTTCTCCGTTTTATTTTTTTTAAAAGGCAGAAAAAGAGATTTTTCAAGTTTTATTTCTTGGTTGTTGTTAGTTGGAAATTGCGACGAATCTTGTGCCGTAACAATGTACAGGGTGAGCATTTGTTGGAAAAGCTTCAACTTTTGATTTTCAATCAATAATTACTATTTGATATCGAGTATTGAGATAAATTATAGTCATGTCATTTAAAAGTAACTGAAATAGGGATGAAATTGGTATTTTTTTCATAATTTTTTGCATTGGAACGTTGAACTGTTTTGGTTGTTTGAAAAGCATATGTTTGGCTATTGAATCGCTCTGTATTGTTTGGGGAGTGGGTAGTTTTATTTTATTTTAGATATTTTAGTGAGGGATTTTTTCTACTTTGTGTGTTTGGATGTTTTTGTTGTTAACCTGAATCATTGCGTTCAATTGGTAGAAATTTCAAAGCCTCTCCAATCGGTTTCTTCAATCTTTTTTTTACTTGCTCTATAGGAGGGCACAGCACTAAATATTTCATTTCCCCCATCGCTATATAGTACCTATCAACTCTATATATTCCTCCTATGCAACTTCATCTCTCTCTCTCTTAGTTGATGCTCTGTAGATGAAGAAGATGCTGAGCTGCATCTTCCGAGATAAATTGAGCCAATACGCAAACGACGATGGCGTTGAGAAACAAATGACGCAAAAATCTTTTTCTCTTACGAAATACAACATAACGCCCAACCCCACAAACAAAAACTCAACCAACATCATCTCCAACGACAAATGAGCCAAATAAAAAACTTCCCAACCTCTGTCATCCGAACTACGTCGATAAAAACGTCGATATGGAATAGCGAATTTTGATTCGAGTTTCTTATGGTTATTTTGATGACGTTTTGATCACGTTATGCACGAAATTGTGGCCAGATTTACTCTTGTTTTTTTTTTGTTATGGTTGATTTATAAGTGTTCAGTCTTAAACTCAACGGCTAACGTTTACAAACGAGGGTCGTTATATTTCAGCCGGTGTGAACAAAAGTGGACTATTTTGGCTGTTGAAATCGCAATAAATTATTTAAACTTCTATGTTTTATACATTAAATATGAATCTACTCTTACAATAGCTCACTTTTCTTTGGAGCTTTGTTTAGGTGAAATTTAAGACGTAAAAGCGGCGACGTTGACGTAAATTCACAAAGCAAATAGGCAAATAAGTTTTGTTTTTTGTTGTTTTATTGCGTGAATTTTATCTTTTATACAGTTTACCCCTCCCAAACTCCATCTTATAATTCTAGATTATTGTTTTTACAACGCTAAAAATCTTAGTTTAACGCCATCAATATCGCCATAATGACATCAGTGCGGTAACAAATACGTCAGTAACTTCAATTTATTACAGTAAACAAAATATTCATCTTACTGAATGGAATAGACTTTTTGAGACTAAAAAATGCTCTTAAAAAGAGATAACATATATAGTAGTTGAATGTATCAACAGAATAGTCTAAGAATTAGTAATATAATTTGTGAAAGTATAGAAACATTACAAATGACGCTCGACTTTAAATGTGAACAATTAAGGATAATAAAAATGTGCAACTAAGAACTATTAAACCATTCTTGAATTGGTGTAAATGTTAGTTCAGTTTGAAGAAATAGTTTCTCATTTGGCTGATTAAATATGAGCTTTGTTTTAATAGGAAGTGAATTAGTATAGGAGTCATAACACGTGATCCGCTTAAAAATGTCGTGTAATTTAGTTCAAATTACAGTATGTGTTATTTTAATAAAAATTTTAAATGACACTTAAACTGGTTAATTAGTTTAGTTTTTTTTTGTTTGCAAAATTCATTAATTTATTCAGTTTGTTTAAAAATTAGTCTGATTGAAATAATCATCATCTAATCAGAATACCTTGATTAATTTATTGTATTAATATTTACAGTATGTTTTATTAAATTTTTTTGCAGGTTTAGATATATGTTTGTGAAATAATTGACGTTAATTATGCAAAAATGCAAACGATGCTTTTTAATTAACTTGTAGACAATGAAAAATTGTTTGTGAAAAATGTTTTTTTTTTTTTTCATTCATCCATTTAATTAGACAACAAAATCGAAGTGTAAACATAATCGACAATGACTTTGCGTTGTCGTTGAATGCTAATCAGCTTTTCGCCCTTGTCTTACTTTGCAAAATTTGCATTTTGGAAATTGGAGGGATGAATCTTCTACAGGGTGGCCTAATAATTAAACGGTGTTTTAATAATCGTTAGATTACTCAATTGTTATATCATGGCTTCAATTATTAAAAATTACTTGAATTTTAAACGTGGGCTTCCGTAATTTTGAAGACTGATTTTGTTGGTGTCCACTGTGGGTTCCTGTAACTTCTGGGCTATTAATAGTAAATCAGCTGAAATTATTAATGCTTGTAATACATAACTAAAATTTCTCAGAAATATTTCGTCTTTTGCATTTTAATGGATGAAAAGTAGAAGCAATATTTCTATACTTTAATTTTCGTATCGTTGCTAATAAACTTTTAATAGTAAATTGACTACACATGCTGGTTATACATTTTTAAAACAACACAATAAGCTATCGTAATTTTGATATTTAAAGCACTAAAACTTTAATGAACTGCTTTAAATTTTTTTCCAATGCAAAATCTCGTTTCATAATAATTACAGACTAATGTGTGTTGTAAATTTATATTACGTCATGAAAATAGCATTTTAATTACATTTTACGCTTAGCTGAGCAATATCTTTAAATTATCTTGCTAAAATAATGAAACTTATTTTTTTGAACATTTTTTGGTAAAATATTTGTCGTTTTGAATTGAAATAATGACTCACCCGGTATCGCTATCAAATTAAAAGCGGCAATTCCCGCTATTAAAATATAAAAATTGCATATAAAACGGTTACACTTTGTGAGAGAGATATAGCTTAGGCTACAAATAATTTCTGAAAGAAAAATCTTAAAGATTTGTCGTCTTCTATTGTGATAACTATGCATATCCATCGATGTGGAACTTGAGAAAGAAAATGAAAAAGCGAGGGAAAAAATAGGATAAGCGCGGGAAATATTTCTTCGCAAAAGCAAATTCTTTTTAATGCTACCCTGAAGACTATTTTAAAGGTTAAAGTAAAGGTTTTTTATACATTTTTTATTTAAATTTTTTTTGTGTCAGGTGTAAATTACGATATCCTTTAAAAACCGCTCGTTAAGCATCCACTTCCGGTAATGTACATAGAAGTGAAGAGCTTTTAAAATCTCTTTACTATGTGTATGAAAGGTATTTTCTCTCTCTTTAAAAATGTAATTTGATAGCTTATTTCTTTTTTCTTGCCTTTTATAACTGTAATTATATCATCTTACGTCGATTAAACGTCGCTCTTTTTTTAATAAATTTGCAGATCCGATTAAACGTGAAATATAAATAAATTTTGCTTTTAAGGTGATTAAATATGCAATGCTGATTTATGATCAGCTTGTTTTTCATTGTGTTTTCTATTATAATGAGGTTCACCGCCGCCTTATATCTTCGTAATTTCTTTTATTAAAGTAAGTTAGTGGAAATGGTTTTTAGCTGACATGTTCCGTAGTGATTCCTTACGTAATACGAATTCTTTCAGAGCTCACATTTGATTGGCTCGACACAATTTGACAAATTTTTGCCATTTAAATCATGATTAACAATTGTTGAAATTTCTTTGATCATATTTTAGCTTATTTGTGCAATATTTAATTTGATAAAAGTCAGTAGAGGAACGTCTTATTGTTAAGATTTACTTGTAATTCCAGCTGCTTTCTACTTAAACTATTGCACAGTATTATTCTGCAACATTAAACTTTGTCGTCGTTTTTAGGATTTATGCGATTTATTGTTGTTTTCTTTTTGGCTAAGAGTTGGGGATGAGGTGGAAAGGGCAGGAAATATCAAATAGAAAAACAAACATTATATTTTTATTATTTATTTTTTGTAGCCTAATATGGTATTATACCAAACCAACGACTGTTGAACAGATGAAAAAATATTTAACGACAAAATTATCGATTAATTTTTTTTTCTTCTGGTTTTCTTTGGTTTTTAACTATCAAGCGATTGGCAGCAGATGTTACCCATTTTATTGTGACCCTGTGTAATGGCGTTGGGAGCTCATTCAGTGTGCAAACTCAGAAATACTTTAGTATGACTTGAGTCTTTTCACAATGCAGCTTGTCATTTTGAATCTTTAACGCCATTAATTACAGTTTACATGTTTATCGATTAAATAGTCATTTTTGACTGATAGTCACGCCAACATTTTCATTAAAACTCGTTAATGAGGATTATAAAATGTTAATTAGTTGTTTAAAGTTGACTTTTAAGTGACTACCCGTCCCATTTTTAAAATGCCTAAATTGAACTTCCAAGGGCTCATAAATAGTCAAATTTATGAAGCATAGTAAATAGTGGAAATTTAGTCTATTTTTATGCATCGAATTAGTTACTTAAACATTTATTATATTTAATAATATATTGATTTTCTGCAAAATTACTTTTTAGGGACATTTTCCATAACTTTGTCAAGGTGTTTAGTGACAGTAAAGTTTGGAGACTTTTGACTTTGTATTATAATGTAATATCTTTCGCTACTTTAATTGTCGCTGCCAACAAAGTCAATTGACACCGTTAATTATCGCTGGTTTCTTTTGGGTGAACTTTTTACTCGTGACTCGTAAATCTTAAAGACAAACTGTAAGAGCAAAATGTAGCTATGACGTAATTTAATACAGGTTGGTGGCGTCGAAATTGTTGTTAACAATGATGAATGGGAGGAGAACGCAATGAGGGTTGGGATTTTTTTTAGTACTGAAAAGAAATAAAAACAAACGTATCGAATTAGAGAGAAAAAGTCTTTGGCGAATAATGGTAAAATATAACGTTATGTTTTACGTCATAGACTGGAAATAATGGCGTGAACGTAAATTGAAAGGCAAAACCGTCTTAAACTTCAGTTAACCGACAATTTATTACAATAAGAAATGAAAAAATAAAAGAAAATTTTGAGGTCTTTTAGCATCTACGTGCACGCACTTCTGAGACAATTGCAAACCGGAAATAAAAGTGAAAAGAAACGGCTTGGTTGTTGCGATTTTTATCATTTGACGCTGAGACTTTTGAAGTTACTTGTGCACGATTTTTTGGTTGGTCCATTACTATAGACTTTGTTTTAAATGTGAAAGGAATTGGTATAAGGTTCATTATTTCTGGGACACTTCACTGCTGCTTTTCTTTTTCTTTTTTTTTCGTTTTTGGGTTGAAGCTAATGAATCATGAGATGGTTTAGAAGGAGATCTAACTCTTTAATACTAACAAAACGAATTTTTATTTATTTTTTGTTATTTGTTTTTGTGTTGTAATCGAAAATCTACAGACAATGCTTTTTCCAAATCCCCTTTTACTTTGATTGGTTGGATCTAAATTACTCATTTTGCTGAAGATTTATCTAAGATGTGATCTGATATTTAGCTATCTATTTTGAGGTATTTTCACATCTTTTTTTATTTTTATTGAGTGTGATTGGGTAAGTTAGAGTTAGTAGAGTTGTAATGCAATTTAGTGATGAAAATGGCTAAAATTTAAAATGAACGTTTTTTAATTAAGAAAATTAACAAACAAGTTTTGGTATTTATTTCATGTAACTTTAGTGAAATTTTAATTAAATTGAAAATAAACTTGAGTTAACGTTTAATAAATTTTTTTTTTTTTTGCAACTGAATTTGATATTTTCTTTTTATCTTAACTTTTTTTATTACAATACTGACTAGACATTTTTAATTAATTATATTTTTTAATTTCCTTTTAATATTTTTTAAGTCTTCAGTCGAGTGTTGTTTATTATACAAAATGTCATAAATGTTGTTTTTATTGTTATTGAGAATTTGAGAGTGTAACTTAATATTTGATATACGGTACTTGTACAGTAATAATATGCTTTTTGTTGACATTTTCCTAGAATTTTATTTCTATTGTGCAACTTTTGTATATACGATTTTTTTACTTGGCAGTAAATTCGTTTTTGCAACAATGACCACAATATTGCCTTTTTTTGATGTTTTTTTTTTTCACCATTAGTTTGTCGCTGCCGGAAATGAAGCCATTAAATTGCACCCATCAATTGAAATTTAATAACTTTCAAGTTCTTTTTACAAAAAACAACTTTAAAATTGAAAATGAATTTTTATCCGAGGTTAACTCTATTATCGTTTGGAGTGTCATATTTTGTTTTAAAAAGATGTTCTGTATTTTAATAATTCTAAAACTTTTATTTGTACAACATAATGAATGACTTGTCTATATCTCTTTATTTTAGCATAATTCTAGACTACCAAAAATGAATTATTTTTGGGGTCTAAAAACAATAAATAAATTGCGTTTACGAGGCATCCAACTGTGTTGAAGCATAACTTGCTGCGCCAGCGTAATTTAAGACTGCAAATCCCAATCTAAAATTGTTGGAGAGCTAGGGTTGTATAGTCTTTTCTTTGTATGTGTGTGTGTGTCTTTTATTTCTAAAAAAATATATAAAAGAAAGATATGATGTAACTGTATTGGAGCAGACAATCTTTTATATACACGTCTCTGAAAATTGATATATCTCATTGAAGAGAAGCTTTCCAAAACGATATTACGCTGTAAATTAAGCTAATGTAAAAAATAACGCTAGGTTACAGAAACGAAAGAAAAAATTGGGCAAATCGGATGCAGTTAATTAGTTTGTTGGCAACTCAGACGTTCAATATTTAAAATAGTTCTGGTAAGAGGTGTCACGATGGCGGATACAATGGAATTTTATGTATAGCAGACAGCTTTATAAATGATGTCGTGAAACCCACCCGTCCCATTTACACTCTTGACTTGTATTAAAAAAAATTCTCAATTTCAAACTGTTGCAAATTAGTTTTTTATATGGTGTGTGTGTGTTGTGATTCTACTTTTTTAAGGTGGTGGTGTTGCCATAGAAAAAGATACGCAATCACAATCGATATTTGCTTTGTGTATCGATTCCTCACAAATTGCTTGACATTGAAAACCTGAACTAATCTCTAAATTAGATTTTTAGTTAAGTTTTTTTTATATTTAAAAGGATTTATTATCACAGTCGGCTTTTATTAAAATCGAAATAAATTAATGAAAGATGTAGGCGGTATAGTGTTACCACAAATTATAAGCAAAGACTTGGAAAAGTGGTTCTTGTGCTTTCAATCAAAATTGGATTTAGGATTTAGCTGTTTGAACACTTGGTGAAACTGTATTTGAGTTTAGAACTCAATTGTGATAGTTTAATTATTGTTGGAACTTAGTAATTTTCTGAAAAAACAAAAAGTAGACACTCTTAAAGTTTAAATATAAAGAAACTTTGAAATTGATATCAAATATTCAGTGTTCGTTCTTGTGTTGGTTAATGAGAAAGTAGCATTGCGCATGCGTGTTGCAGTAAAAAGTAAAATGCAATTTATTTGCAAAAGAAACACAAAGAAATTGATATACAACAAGTTAATCCGGTTGAAATCTTATCAATCTTTCTGTAAATCTTTTCTGGCTTAAAGTGTATGTCCGTTTTTGTGTACGAGTGTCCACTTTCAAGAAACGGCAAAATAAAAGTTGATTAGTTTGAAACTTAAACCGGAAATGGATCTTCTAGAGTATCAAATATCGAAGCAATTACATCCAAATAAATAACTAAAAAAATACCCTTGTTTTTATTTTTTTTGAGAGTGCAGGGCAGGAAACTGTCCACTCTCTCAAATAAACTTATAATTAAAATTTTTCTTGGTGACAAAAACGGTCACAATGAACTTTTATAATTGAAAAGGATAGGTTTTAGTATTTAATTGTATTTCCGGCTTGTATTTCAATGAGAAGATCCTGTGACCATTAATTAAGAATTGTGACCCTGTAAATGGATGTAATGTTAGGGTCGCTATAAATCGATCAAGTCTAGTAAATTCTTACTAATTTTGTTTGTTTGGGCTTCAATTTTAGATCTTTTATTGGTAACTATAGTATAGCATTATCTGTTCATAAAAATAATTTATCCTCTTTTGAAAAAATAGCGTCGTCGTTTACGTCGACACTTTTGCCATACAGCGTAATTGTAAATAATTGTTTGTTCAGCATATTCTCAGCTTCCAGTTTTGTTGCTTAATTATTAATTAAGTTAATTAAGCAAAAGCTAATTAATGCTAATGACAACAAAATTGAAAAAAAAGGGATGCGCTTTTTAATTATTATATTTTGAGCGCTAGAAAGCGATAGGAATGACCTACTTCCGACCTAATTTTATGTTTCATTTCCTTTTCAAATTGTTTAACCAAATAGAAATATTATACACATTACACGGCGTCATTGGCGTCAAACGTTCCCATCCAATCAAAATGAACGGAGACTGAAAGTCGCTTGATAAAAAAAAAAAAGAAACGACACTACAGGGTGGGTGATGATAAATGGACGTGGTTAAAACTTTTAAAGTATTTTTCTATTTTGATTTTTTTTTCCACTGACCGTTAAATGTGGAAAGATGACGTTGCAAAAAAAGAAAACAACGAAAACTCAAACGTTAATAACGTTGACAGCTTTTCTATTGTAGAAAAGTAAATAGAATGTAGAGCGCAAAACGCTGACGTTATACAAAATTAAAGTGATATGGTTAAGCAGTTTTTTTATATTACTAGTTTATGAAGTTTTACATATTGGTCTATAAATGTTTATGGTAGGAGGTGAGTAAAAGAGCTGAAAATAATTTTAATAACGTTGACACCCGGTATTTCATGTACATTTAGTTTGAATTGTGGTGTTGGTTGACGACATTTTCTTTTGGAGTTTCAATTCTCAATACAAAATTGTTGCAAATATTTTTAGTGTGAAAGAGACGTTCTTTTGTGAGGTGATTGAAAGTGCAGTTGCACTTTTATTTACAACTTGGATTAATAAATTTTAATTAAATTTTTTCTTCTCATTTGAATATTTCTTTTGGGAGTCATTTAAAGAATATTCAATTAGTTTTTATGTATATATTAAAAAGATGAAAGGGGGAAATTATCATTTCATCTTAAATAATTCTTTTGATCATAATCGGGAAAGGCGGTTTCCACTAGCTCATCAAAAAAAATATGCTAAAATAAAATAAATAATAGTTTCTTACTCTTTTTTTATGATCTTTTTTTTAATTTTAATACAAGAATAGTTTTCACGTATCACACATGTTGCACTTCTTTCAAATTTAACATTATGCATCGACTTCCGGTTTTAAGTAAGACTATTTCTTGTGTTAATAAATAGTTTTAGAATTTCTTATAGGTTTTTTATTATTTTTAAGTCGATAAAGCGACGTTTTCAGGTGATTTTGTGGTTTTTAAAGTATGGCTGACAAATAATGAACCTTGAATTCGCAGTATCTTAATAGGTAAAGGGACCACGACTATTCAGCCGAACAGAAAAAATTAAATATAATTAGCAATCAAGGGCTTATTTACAAGTTAGCGATTATTTTTTGATGTTTTTCTATATAGCAGACGATAAAATGTAAACGAGAATTCGGCAAAATTTTCTTTAGGCTGTAATGGGCGTAGTAACGGTTACGCTGAAGTTAAAGCTGCTGCGTTTAATTCCCCAGCGGCCGAAAACGTAACGTAATCCCATTTTTAAACCGTTAAATGTGAATTCTATTTAGATTATAATCATTTTGGCGCGTAATTACTTCTACGTGTATATGTATTCAGCCTAGTCGTTTTGCGCTATAACGTTGACGATGTAATTCGTCTAGTTTTCTGCTGAGCGTAATTTTTTTCATCTCTCACTTCAAATTCGCAATATATATAAAAGTTATAAAACAGGGAATGTGAAAATGTTTTCCGACTTTGAAAATGCCGTTGAATTTAGCTGCCAGAAATAAAAACGTCGGACTGTTCAGTTTAGCTTGGCGTTTGGTATTTTGCATTTGGTGCGCAGCATTTTAACATGATTTTTGCCAGACTTCAACTGAATGCAATGATCTGTTTTCATCCGATGGTGTTAAAGGCGATGGCTTAAAATAAAAGCGAAAATTTCCCTTTCAACTCTTAATGTCGATTGCAAAATACTATTATGAGTTTATATACAGGGCGTGTCTCAAATTTACATGCAATTAAATTTGTTAATTGAATTAATCGTGGTATTAAATGCGATTCATTTAGTCATTAGTATGTATTTTTGCATCTGGTTTACGTTGCCCCTACAGTGCAATGTTATTTCAATGGAAAAAAGCCATACATGTACATTACCGCAATACATTAATTCAGAATGGGGAAGTGGGTTATATTGTTCATAAAAGTTCAATTTGGCACTTGAATAGTTCATTTTTGTTCCATTAATGTGGTGCAGTTGGGCTCTTTAAACCCCAAATGTTCTTCCATAAAGCCTATTTTTGGTTATTTGCTTAAAATAACTTGTTTAGTGCTTTTAGTTGATTATTTTTGTTCATTCATGTTTTATTTTGAAAAATGTTTAGTTATTAGAAGCAAACTTTTGTGAGGCAGTGTAAAATCGCGATCGTATGGTGCTTTAGTTGGGCCATTAAAAATCAAACGAATTAACGTTGGAGATGAGTTAATTTAATTTTGAGCGTACAAACGACGTTTTCTTCCATTCTTTTTTGTCGAGGCTGTAAATTGCGTCGTTGAACTTATTTTTACATTGTTTGTGCTGTTTTTGTATATGATAATTCATTTGTTTGGGCTTTTATATGATAATTGAAAGCATTCAAGTCTTCATTATCTAAGAATGTCACAACTGCATTGTCGTTAAAATACACTGCGCATGCTCGTATGCCTTAATAGTTAGAATGAACTTTCGTAATTGGTTAAAAGTTCAATCTTTGTCATTTCTGTACAGTATGAACTCGGGCTTTTTATTCAATACTTGACTTTGTTTGACTGAATTTTGGCTTTGAGAACCTGTATTGTGGTTTATATGGTAATGATTTAATTTTGTTCATCGATAGCCGTGGGTTGTATTTAAATTTGTTGACAACGTTTTGATTTATTCTGAGGCACCGTGTATATTTTTGCAAATGGGAGTTGAATGAAAAGGGTCGGAATTTGTCAATTTCATCAAGTTTAATAGCAAAAATTCCAGAGATTATACGAAGCATACGATGCTTTTGACAATTTATAGTTATGTTATGGACTCAAAGCCGACAAATGCATGGACAATTTTAGTTTTCACTCTGAAATTTAGACAACATTTTATTAAGTAAAATATGCTCCTTCCTCCCATTTTACCCATTTCTATTGCTTGTGATCGTATAAGCTTTGCTCTTCAACTCTTAAAATATTCAATGTTTGGTTAATCAATTGTTTCTGTCTTTTTTTTAGCTGGGCTATTCGAAACAAACGAAGATTTAAAAGTTGATAGCGCATTTAAATTCGCTATAGACAAAGTCAATCGCCATCGACAAATGCTGGGAAAGAGAAAACTAACGGCAGCTGTTGAGCAACTGACACCAGAGGACAGCTTTCATGCGTCTAAAAAATGTAAGTTGGAACTTGGGACAGTCGAACTTTTAATAGATTAATTTCATGGTGATCATTTTTTATCTTAGTCACCGTGTACTGCATTTGTTTTTAATCGAATCCTTACAGAGAGTCAGTTTAACTTTTGAGCGTTATATTTTGTAACTGGCTTCTTACATAACAGTATTTTGTATAAACGGTTCTTCCATAACCTGAAAACGAGTTGGGTATCTGTAATGGACCGTGATTGATTGTCAAGACCATTAAAAGTACCTAATTGATCGTTTTCAGCATTGATTTTTGTTATAAGCTAGTGAAAATTAATTGTTGACGCCAACACGTTAATTGAGCGTTAAATTGCCTGTTTAGTTTCTTCCATTGATTTACGTTGTACTTTTTATAGGCACTGTGTAATAGTAATAATTGACTCTAAAAATGCCTACATTGCTGTTTTTAGTGTGCCAAAGTTTGAGGAGCGGATTAGCTGCGATATTCGGTCCTCGTTCGTCGGCGTCGTCATCTCATGTCCAGTCGATCGCCGACACCTTAGGCGTTCCACACATCGAGTACCGATGGGACTTCCGGACAGTTCGACCGGAATTTTCTCTCAATCTACATCCACATCCGTCGGTGCTTAGCAAAGCTTATTTGGACCTGATTCGGGAATGGAAGTGGAAATCGTTTACTTTGGTATACGAGGACAATCAAGGTAGGAGAAAACAGTGGTTATATCGGTTTTAAGTTAACTAGCAATTTCGACCTTCATTATTTGCGGTTGGAACATGTTAATAACTTAATTTTGAGTTTCATTTTGGCTTTTTTGAATTGATGAAAGCTAATGGGATAATTAGGCAATTTGGTCGTTGATAATACCGCCATCAAATAGTGACGTCATTAAACTTCAGGCGACTGTTTATAGCCGTTTTCATGGCGTTAAGCGTTATCAATGCTGTATTATTTAGCTCTTTCAATAGCGTCAGATGTTAACTACATTATTCGTAAAAATTGTTTCATTTGTTCTCCTATTTGAATTGTCAATTCTATTGACTGATATTTAACTTTTTTACGGAAATTAATGACTTCACTGTTTGCTGTTATTGGTACTGTATTGTATTTGTGTATGGTAGTTACCATTATCTTGAACAATGGTTGCGTTTGACATCGTGTAAGTGGCTAAATTAATCATCTAAATCAAAGCCAGTTGACGGTGTTGACTTACTATATCGTATTGTGTTTGATTGTTAATTAAACGGAAGTGGTAATTGAATCTTTAAAAAAAACAAGGTCTGGTGAGGTTACAAGAGCTATTGAAAGCGGAATTGAGTGAAGTGAAGATGTTTGTGAGACGATTGGATGTCAACGGTGAGCACCGTCCAATTCTGAAGGAGATGAAAAAAAATGGAGAATCTAGAATAGTACTAGATTGCCGTACTGACCGATTGACGGCGATTTTATCAAGTGTAAATGGCATAAGATGAAAGATATAAAACGTGGCAGTGCCTTCAGTACTATTGGTTTAAGAAATATGAAAGTAATGGTCACATCTGTGCAAAAAATGCAAGAAAATAAACATTAAATTTAGTCACTTAAAGCGAAATTTTTACTTAGAATTTAAAAATCTAAATTAATATTCAATTTTGAGATGGTGACCGTGGTTCTTGATCAGTCCATTAGACCTGTTGGCACGCCATTGCATATGCTGTGAGTAATAGGATGCTAAAATGCTATTTTAAAATAGGCTAAGGATCTAGGCATGATGACACCTTATCATAGTTATCTGGTTACATCACTCGTGAGTTAAATGACCATTTATTTCGTTTATAATTATTTTTTAATTAATGAATTGGTTGTGGTTTTGGTCTATTAATTGTGATTCTATGTGTTAAAGGATCTTCACACTGTGAATTTGGATGAATTTAAAAATTCTCAATCTAATATAACAGCATTTCGGATCATTCATTCAGATAGAATCAACATGTTGGTCGGACAGAGTTTTGAATCCAATTTTGATATCCAACCGGTGGTCAGGGAAAACGATATTAAGGTAAGCTCATTTGTGTGTTGTATGTCCTATACATTTATTACCACTGTCTCAATTCTTTCGTATTTTGATGAAGCGAAATTTATCCGCAGTTTTAATCAGTTTAACAAATCTTATTGAAATTAGATTAAGAAAAGGATGAGAAAAAGATCGTTTGATAAAACTATACGGGCGATTGAATTTTTTAGTGCTTCTTATTTAGCTTTGTTTGGACTATTGAGTTTTTATTTGTATTTGATCAGCCGAGCTTGTGTTGTTAGACCCCAAATAATGCATTGCGCATCAACTTTAAGTAATTTATTGACTTCCATGATGTAAGTTTCCACCAACTTTACCTCCACCCCCATCCCACCCCACCCCTTCATCAATGCTATCACCCTCGCTTTCCTATCACTTTTCATTCCTGCTATTTAGTTGATATGGAAGACTTGTTTACAGTTGTTGATGGGGGTGGCAAAGGTTTTTTTATTCTCAAAGATGGATGTTCCTGCCCAGTTCATTGCTTTGATCTGTTTGATTCTCATCCGTTGGCTCTTCGACCAGTACGGTACTTCCTAATCTTCTTGAGATTAAAGTATTGGGACAGAATAATTCAATTTATTTGCCAGATGTGGATGAAGCCAAATGAGAACTTGCATTTGTTATTGCACAAACTCTTTTATTTACTAAGGAGTTAAATTGCATAATTTAACTAAGTTGCTGATGGAAATCATGGTCTAATTTTGTCGCATATTGTCTAAATGCCCTAATTTTGTCGCATATTTGAACAGATGCAATTCAAAAGCTTTATCTTAAGATTCTGTAAAGATTGGTCTGAGTAGTTATATAATAGTTTCCGAATCGTTGGGGCTCTTTAAGGGCATATTATACTCCATTAGCACATTATAATGGTCTAATGGCTTTTGTTGTCATTAATTCCAACTTTAAGAGTAAGAGTAAAGCCTCAAGTTG
Source organism: Helicorthomorpha holstii (assembly GCA_013389785.1). NCBI lineage: Eukaryota > Metazoa > Arthropoda > Diplopoda > Polydesmida > Paradoxosomatidae > Helicorthomorpha > Helicorthomorpha holstii. The sequence continues at coordinate 34,967,823 of JAAFCF010006596.1, read as the reverse complement.
AAAATCGCCGGCTCATTTCCAAAAACTTTTAATGCCTAATTGGCTGTGTCTAGACATTATGCAAATTAGATTAAAAGGCAAAATGATTACTTTCATATGTCATTGGCATGATTAAAAAATACCAAAGTAAATGAGAAATTCATTTAAGTCGTGTTCATTGCATGAAAACGATAAAAATTGCAATAGTTACCTTTGTAATGTTAGTATATTATAACCATGTTAATATATTTTTAAAATGTCGCTTGATAATATTAGAAGTGAGTGTTAAATGAGAAACTCGGTTAAATGACTTTTGTTATTTAGTCAGATGGCAAGCGACAGTTTAATTTTTTAATAAGTCGCACTACTTTGTCATTGAGTAAACGTATTCAATGGTCAATAAATAAACAAACGTATGGCTGATAAGATTTGACATGAACTTAACATTGCCATATCATCCCAGATGTAATGAAAGTTGAGTTCGGTGATGGGGATGAGTTAGTGGGGTGGAATTAAAGAGGGCGGTGATGGTAGGACCCATTCGGGTGTACTTTGTGATGCTGTGTGTGACGAGTTTTGATATTTTTTCAAGCGAAAATACTTTCCATTTCATTTAATTTTTATTTTATTTACACTCAGTTGAAAAATTCCATTACATCTTTTTAATCAGATCTTTTATTTATTTATTTTTATTTAGACTTTTGGATATTTGTTTTTTGTTTGTTCTGCTTTAAGCATACATATGTATAAAATAAATAGATAAATAAGGGAAAAAATTTAATATAATGTAATTGCTCATCTGGAATGAGAATAATACACTACAAATACTTCGTAAAATGGGATCAATTTACAAAGGGAAGGGGAAGAAAAGGAGAGAAGATTTAGGGGTAAGAAAAAAATTTAAGGATCCAATGAGCTGGAAATATTTTTACAGAAGGGACTTTGTGATAATGTTTTTTCTAGATTTCAACTTTTATTATTGTTTTTCTCGAATATAAATGAATTTAGTCGACGAGAATTTAATTATACAAAAATGATTCTGCAAAAAAAAAAAATGGTTTTTTTTCATATAGAAAAGGATTTTTTTTATCTTTGTTATCGACGTTTCACTCAAAACATTTGCAAAAAAAACAAGATGTTTATCCATAATATTAATAAAATTTAGAATTAATTGATGAAAATTGGAAGTAATTTTTTAAAATTTTTACTTAAATGCATTTTGTTACGTAAGCTTATTTGTGCTTTTATAAAAACAATTTCTGGTTAATTGAAGTAATAGTATAACATTTTTCATTTATTTATTTATTGGAATTCTTTTAACATACAAAATAATAATTGTAATGTTCTTAGTTGTTTATTAATGAAATTATTGTTCGGGGCGTTTTAGTTTTATTATTTAAATTGGCATTATTTTTTGTTTTTATGTAACATGCATTATTGTTATCTTTTATTTAACTTAAGAATTTTTTTTTCATATGAAATATAGTAAAAATAATAGCATAGGAGCTTTCAACATTATGAATAATACATTGATAAGATGCAAAAATAGCTTTTTTGAGATATCTCAAAATTATTGAGTCTGACATTTTAATGCATTTCTGCATCAGAAATAAAACTTATTAATTTATTATTTCATGCAAGTTAATTTTATTAAGGAAAAACCTATTTTTAAGTTTGCATGACTCGGTAGAGTAAATGCAAGATCTTAAGGACAATATTATAATTTACCTGGTCCTGAATTATACATTATTATTAGTCAAGGTGATGCTAGATTAAAAAGCAAAATTATTTACTTAAAATGGGTTAAAATATTCTGCCCAAAAATAGCACAATAGGAAATAATACCATTTTATTATTTAAATTTATTGTCATTTATATCAATGATCAAACTAACATAATGTGCTTCAAAGCGCTTAACTCAGCATAAAATCAAGGATATTCATTGTTGTCTATTTTTTGTGGAAATTGGAATTAATAGAAATAGAATAAGAAATGAAATAAGAATTGTGGCAAATCCTTTTGTTATGTATGACGTCATAGACATTGATTAGGCAGCAGATGAAAGTGAATTAAAATGGCATCTTGCTAATCCAATGTTTAAGTAAAAGGGAATAACAATGAAGTAAAACGCCTTAGATGATACTTGAATTAAATCTCTTTAAGAGCAAAGAGAAATAAAAACAGAAAAAAATGTGTAAAAGGATTAAAATGCAATAAAATATATATCGCAATAGAAAGCGAAGAAAAAATGTCAAAGTGATATCTTTTAAAAACTAATCCTTGGGGAATGTTTTAACTAATTGAACTATTTTCAACATTGTGCTAAATGCATTTTCAAAAGCACATTGATTTTTTTTTCTAAGAAGTTTGAAAGCTTTCGAGGAATCTTTTTCTGACAGTAAATTACATAAAAGCCTATATCAATTCGCCAATTCATGAGTTTTTGATTGGTAATGGCGTCAGTTTTGAAGGATCGAAACTGACGATCGTCAACAAAAGAATCATTTTACTTTTCAATTCAAATTGGTTTTTAGAGCACCGATTTGCATTTACAGTATAATGTAAAATTGAATTTCTTGCCAGCCTAATTGTATATAAGTCAGCATTTTGTCGCCAAAAATAATGTTTGAATGACAACATTGCTGGAGAAATGTTTTGATTTTATGAGCAATATTTTGGCTATTCGAAAAACATCATTCTGGCTACCCAGGCTACTTGGGAAGCATATGATCTGATTTTATTTTGAAAATTATTATAATTAGTACATTAACTGGTATTACCAAAATGATGCTTAAGGAAAACCTCGAAAAAATGTTTTTATGTTCTTAGTAAATTTATCTTTTTTGTATTCTTACAGAAAAAGTGATGCTGATATTCAGAAATCAATTTGATGGACGACTAGATCATTTATTTTTATTGTTTTAATGATATTCAATTTTTGGCATTTTTTCTTGACTTTACAGTATTTTATCCCAATAGAAGTTTCACAGAACATAAAGCTTCTTGCAGTATATCAATTTTAAGCTTTTCTTGAATTTCGTCTTTTAACTTTGCGCTGTTAAAATCAATAAGTTAATGACATCCTCCTGCTTAACAATCTTGATGCTTAACACTAATCTGTAAGCATCAACAGTTTGATGTAATTAGCCATCTTTAATTGCTTCGTTGATGATGCGTTGATGAGAAACTTATTGTTGACTGTTATTGAGTCCTTTATTTTCTTCCTCTTTTCTTTTACTTGGTGAATGTGTCCGAGTCATTTGTTTAGTAGTTAATTCATTTTCACTCACTTTCTTGTCTCGGTGTGTCTTTCATTTGGCAATCGATGAGGACATCGTTTATCTTCGGGGAATTTTGCTCTCTCTTTTTTTACTTTGGCTTTCTCCATTTATCAAATATCCTTTTCTTTCTTCACATCTACACTCTTTTATAGGTTGGTTTTTTTTCTTTTATTTTTATTTTATTCATCCTCCTGCTTTACCCCTTTTATACAGTATAACTTAGGTACTGTACAATGTACATTGCTCGACCTATATATTTCCTCGTCGGTTATCCGCTTTTATGGACGGATTTGTATGGAAACTACTACAACAATTCCACTTCCATATAATATGCAGTGTGCCAACAAATATCTGGCCACTTTTCACCCATTTGACAGTTTTAGTGTTCAGTTAAGGTTTTGTCAGTAAATAAATCAAATTTCAAACTCTTTGTGTCACGTTAAAGCTACCCAGTTGTCCGTTGATTTACATTTAAGATTTGTATTTATTATGTTTGAAAAGCTTTCAGTCATGAATTAGTTGCTGGCGGTTTATATGTGTGTTGGAAATGGAAATTTGTAATTAGCTTTAATGCATTTCGTGTGGATTTTCTTTGAGCATCGTTCTGGCTTTTTGTTTTAGAAATATGCTTATGGATGATTATTAAATTAACAAGTACTTTTGGTATAAGGATAAAGAAGTGGGAATGGAAAATCTATAAATGTAGTAAGTCTTCTCAAGTTCAGTTACTTGCAACTGAATATAATTTCTTAAAATTTAAATTAATGACTGGTGAACCCAGTTTTGGAAATTTAAAAACAAAATTGATATGGGTGTTTTATTGTAGAGCTTTGTAACCAAATTCGGTTGGTTTTTTAAGCTATGTGAATTTTTATTGGCTTGAAAATAGCCTCTCAAAATGGACACCCGGTACTGTGTTGAAAGCCACAATAGCACACAAAGTAGACAAGTTCTAGTTTCCATCCACTTTTCTTTATTGTGTAGAATTGGGCCTCACTTCTATCGTGAGAAAGAAAAATATTTATATACCCATTACCCTCCGTGAATCCACCCACCGAATCTTCCAAGTTCCATCCTGTCAGCCCCTTTTGCCCAGCAATGCTAACGTTAGCGTAAGGAATTTGTTTGGTATTTCTTACGGAATTGGTCTAGACTTTTTAAATTTAAATCGCAACAAGAAACAAACATCCCATCTTGTAAATAATTCTTTACCTTAATCTCAAATAAATGATGATCGTAGCTTTTTTTTTTTTTTTTGGTAATTTATATAATGGGTTCAACTAATTGCACAAGGTATATGAGAGGGAGTTGGGATACTATAAACTTAATATATTATATTTAAACGAAAAAAATAGTGTATAATTGACATATACTGACATTAATGAACATACTTTACGACGCAACTACATACAGTAAATGAAAAAAAAAACATTTGTTTATACTTCAAACATTGTTTTTAATTGCTGCTACTATTTTTACAGTAATTACTAAGTTTACTTTAAAAGACATACAAAAATTTTAATGGGCAAGTCAAAATATTTCTGAAGAAAAGAATTACTTTCTCAAATAAATCATTTTAAATTTTAGCAAATTTTTTAATACATTATTATTTGCCAGAATGATGCTGGAAAATCTATTTCTCATTGAATATTTTTGTAAATACTGTACAAGATATGAATGTGCATTATTTTTATTGTTTACTACTCAAAAATACAACAACAAAAATAAAATAAAATGTTTTTTATAAAAATAATTTTGTATTGTCTCATATATTCGTGCGCGTTTTACCATTGTTATTTAGTGGAAAAACAGCGCATGAACTTATGAGACAAGTTGATATTTATGGTAAGCTTAGTAGGTATTTGGATTTATTGAGTTTTATGTTTCTTTGATTTGTATTGTACAGTGTAGTATATGAAGGAAGTAATAGCTGCATTTGAATAGCTCTATATTTAACATTTATGGGTCCTTTTAACAATAGATTTTGTGTGCAGTGTTAGTAAGGGCAATTTTATGTAGTGTAATGGCATTTATGGGTCATGAGATTCTTTCTAACAAATTTTTACTATTATGTTAAATTGAACATTACACACCATTTGATGGCAGCCATTAAAGCTGCATTTTATTTTTTGAATTATTTTTATTTGTTCCTAATGTATTTTCAAATCTAAAGGTATAAAAGTAAAAATAAAAATCACATCCGTGGTTTTACTGCTTATTTATTGCAGACAGATGGGGATTTTTTTTGAATGTTAACATTACTGATAATGACACGTTTTCAGTTCAAATCTCAATCTAAATTACTACGTCGGGACGGGAGAGGAGACGTTAAAGTACTGCTAAGATACTTAAAGAAACTTAAATTTAGTAATAACAATAATAATTTTATTAGGTAATTAAATGTTGATACAAACCTTACCCAAACTCGAGAGATGGTTCTGCAGAAGAAACTTCCTTGAAATCCCAGACTGCATTTACCCAATCTTTGTTTCATTTTGTAAGCTTCATAAAAATACTTCATACCGCTAAGTTATTATACAGTAGTCAAGTATTAAGAAACGAGATCATTGTCTATCAAAACCAATGCAATTTAGACTCGTTTCATTAAATCTAATAATGAATTTGCATTAAAAGCGATGCAGTTTAATCTTGTTTCTTTATTGGCTAATATTGAAACTGTGACGTTTTCTTATTGATCTTTGATAGACAACGCAATCGAAATGTGTACTTTTACAGTTTTCTTGTTCAATAACAATTTTAAGAGATCAGACAGTGACCATATCATAAGACATAAAATGTAACCCTTTGAAAATTTTACTAGCCGTGGCTCCTGAGCACCGCTTAAGGGAATTTTAGTGTGGAATTGATTTTAGGTTTATCTTTTCAATGGAGTGCTTTAACTATGGAGCTTGTATTTGCATTGGTAGCTGAGAAATTATCAGCCAATCGTTAAATGTCGTTTTAAGAGGCCCAAAAGTGCGCACACAGTTGAGATTTAGCATCTGTGAAAGTAAGGGAATGAGAACTTGAGGGGTGAGAACGAGAGTTGGATTTCGTAATCGTTAAGTCAAAATCAAAGTGTGTGAGATGGGTGGTAAAGTGGGTTTGGGTTGACAATCACTTTCAGTTTGAGCAGTCACTGGGGAGGATGGATGATTATCGCTTTTGGATATTGTTTACGGCTTTAGACGTTGTTTCGGTTAGGTCAACATTTTTTTAAGTGCTAAACAATTTGAGTTGTTTTGGAGAAAAGTAGGTTAAGTCGGATGAAGCCATTGATAGTGTTGCAAACGCCATTTAGAAGTGTTTCTGTGGTTTTCTGTTGTTGTTGTCTTCAGCATTAGAAAGCCGTTAAATTTAAAATGTTTGTGTATTTTAGTCTGTTGTACCTTGACACTTTTAACTTGAGATTCAGTTTGGCAATCTTCTGACATTATTGAACACTTCGGTGATCCACTGACATGTTTTATCCACTTAAAGTTTTAATTTCATTATTGCCATGTTTTGACAGCTTTTTAATACATGATAAAAACATGCCTTTTGCTTTTTTTACAGCATGTCTGTGATGAAAGTGTATATTTTTATAATTTGTTAAATGCAAAAAAAAATTGAATTGCATAAACAGTGTTTTGTGTATATGATTTTTTTTGCAGAGGCAAAACATTACAAAAATTAACATTTTTTATATAGCAAATAATAATAATAATGGAATGGAGTTTGTCATACTTAGGCAATTTTTCTCCCTTGTTTCTTCTATGATTTTGTTGTATATGCAGTATATTTGAGTGAAATAATTTTTGTTTCTTCATTATTCAAAAAACAACTTCTCCATTAAACTAATGAGTTATTTGCATGCAACTGTATGTGTCCAATTTCTTCCTCTGTTTTTTAATGTACTTGTTTTTAGCACACACACACACAGACTCTTTGCTCTTAAAATTATTATTTATATGATTATTATAATGAAGCTTACATTGTGCAGGCTCTGTACAGACTTCCTATATTTCATCATGTGTTTTTAGTTTTTTTATTTAAAAATCGTATGATTTGAAATTGTCATCGTGTAGAAAATTCTAATCATTTAAGTGAATGTGTTTTTATTAGTATTTTGATGAAAGTTTGTTATATTTGAGTACTTGCTAAATTTGTTACTATTTTTAAAGCTTGGCCTATTATTATGAAAACGTACTCTACTTTATACAGTATATATTTTTTTTTGTGAAAAGATGCATTTACTGGCCGTTTTTGAAGTTCAGAATTTTTAAGCACAAAATAGAAAGAGGTCCTCTGGGTATTTTTTATATTTGAAAGTTGTAAAACGCATATACAGTACATAGTAACTTGGATTTTTCACTTTTATATCGTATCGTTATTTACCTAACTACTGTATCTTTATTTCAGTAGTTACTGCAGACGACTAAAATAAAGTGCATACTTATTTTCTTAAAGTTAAAAAAAGAAACTTTTTTTTAAAAGAGCTAAAGTAGAGAATTGAAAGGGCTCCCAATTGGATTGATGCAGAAAGAAAGTGCTGAAAATTCTTCTTTTAAAAAAAATTCATGTACAAAAACTACTACTGTACTCGTGGAAACAAAAAAATTTTTTCTACATTTTACATCACCATTTGATACAATGTAGATGTCGAAAACCGCCACTATTGTTAACGGATTGGTGGCGCTGCTGCTTTTACTTTATTTAATGAATGGTCATGTTGAAATCAAATGGGAATTTTTCAACAGTTTTTTTTATTCTTACTTTTGCAGCATCTTAAAGAGGTTATCTTTAGATGATTTTTAAAGATATACAGTATGTCTTGACATGTGCCTAAATACAAAATATCAAAGAAATTTTCTAAATGACGTTAAATGGCTTATTTGATCGTGCATTCAATTTCTTAGTTGTCAATTGAGCTTAGTTTATAAATTAAATCTTAATTTATAATAGCTAAACCAGCCAAAAGTTAGCATTACACTCAGCCAGAAAAGATTCTGGATAACTGGACAAGTTAGTCAGTGGTTTTGTAGCGTTATTATTTTTAGTTTTTTATGTACCAACATTGGAATGTTGGTTAGTTGATTTTTTTCTGAGACAAATGGTTTTTTTAAGCGTTGATGGACAGACAAAGCAAAGTGAGTGGACACGAGTCACACAACCCAATATTTTTATGCGTCCAAATGATTATTATTTTGCTGATGAATGAGGTTTTTATCTACTTTAAGTTGAATTGTTTTTTTTTTTTATATATATGTTTTCAATTGTGGACTGATAGAGTTGGACATTTTCAGTGAATCTTGTCATTTCCGATTGATAGGTTTTTCGTTTCAAACCAAAGTTTCATCCATTTGTTTTTCTTCTGCTTCACTAACATATAAATGCAAACGTCACAAAAATTACATCCTCCTAAAAAAATATTATTTTTATATGTAGTTTTTTCGAATTCTCAATGTATGGACATATAAAGTCAGTTTATTGTTAAATTAATTTTTTTTTTTAATATGTTTTTTTTAGACGGAAATAGCTTTGGTATACGATGCTGTTATGATGTTTGCCAAGGCACTGAACGATGTGGAAAATGAGAATACGAAATTTGGATTTCCTATACCGGCTATGTATTGTAATGCCTCCAACATTGCTCCCTGGACAAGAGGAAAGGAAATAATACAGAAAATGAGAGAAGTAAAAAGTTATTTGACTTAATAAAGATAAAATTCAGATTGAACTTTGACAAGTGAATACGAAAAGTCGTGCAAACTTCTACGACGACACAGCAATATTATTTACAAATACAAAGTTCAATTTAAATTTGCACATACTGCGTGATTATTGAAAAATTTCTGAAACGTTTTTTTGGTTTTACTGTTAATTAGTTAAGTTACGAGGGCGTAACTGGATTCATTGTTTTCGATAATGATGGATTTCGCACCAACTTCACTTTGGACATCATCTCTTACCATAATGGCATACTTAAGAAGGTAATGATTGTTTTATTTAATAAGAAGGTTTTAGAATAATCTCTGTTATAGTTACAAATATTTTGAAAATTGTTTTGTTTAAGGATGGGACTTGGAACACGACAGGGGTTAACATCACGAGGTCGATCCAGGATGTGGAGAAGGACATAAAGAAGCTGTTCGAGAGTCATCACTTTCAAGTGATAGTGAAACTGGTTAGCAGTTTAATTTCGATGAGTGATATTTGCTATGTGATCAATCATACGACGACTGATTTTGATATGAAGCCGTCCATCCAACGTCTAGAGTGAACCATACGTCATGTTGAAGGACAATGCAGACCGGCTTGTTGGCAATGACCGATACAAGGGGTACAGCATAGATCTACTCAAAAACATATCCGCAAAGCTGAACTTCACCTACTCCATTAAAGAAGTCGCTGACAATAGCTATGGCAATTTAGATTCCAAAACTGGGGAGTGGAATGGAATGGTAAAAGAACTAATTGAACAGGTACATATCATTTCTTTCTTGGTTAATTTACATACTGTATACAATGTTATTAATTTTGATTTATGTTTAATGTGTTTAGTCTGCCGATATTGCCATTGGTGATTTGACTATCAATTTCGACCGTGAAAACGCCGTGGATTTTACGATGCCATTTATGAATTTGGGTATCAGTATACTATTTAAGAAACCAGATAAGAAAGAACAGAATCTCTTTTCGTTCATGTTACCTTTATCATTGGACGTTTGGCTGTACATGGGCACTGCTTACTTGGGTGTTAGTGTCCTGTTATTCCTCTTAGCAAGGTAATGAAAAATTAAGACATTTACGATTGTGTTTGATACAATGATTTTATATTTCTAATTTTTTTACAAGTTTAGTTTACTTAAATTAAGTTAAATATCTTAAGTTTAGTTGTACGAGTAGTTTTTAATTATTTTGGTCATTTAATGCTCATTGCATTATAAGTTACCGTAATAATTTTGGATATAGAACTTAACTGGACTCCAAATTAATTTACTTTAGGAATATTTATTTACCGATTCTACAATCTAGGATTAGCTTTTGTATTTCCTTAAAAGCCACTAGTCGTGGTTGCTAAATTAATAATTACGAATTTGAAACTCAACGCATAATACTAATGAGTATGCTTTTTTATTGTCTAGGAAGTGTAAATCCAGAACTCCACTGTTGATATTTTAAAATAATTTTTAGATTTTAGTGTTTTTGACGGTAACATTGGGATTTAATAACAAATATGTTAAAGGTTATTTTTCAGCTTTTTTATTTTATTTTTTTTGCTTTTTATGTTTGAGGAGACATGATTTTGATTGTGTAAACATAGAAAGATGAAAAAAATATTTTATGTCGCCGGTGTCTCAACTTTGAAATGAATAACATAGCCGAAGACGACATCGATTGATTTGCGCATACTCTAGTTGTACAAGGATATTCTTCAGATGCTTTTCTATGTCTGTTTAGAAAGTACAGGGTGGTTTTAGTTTGAGCCATAAAATCACGTACATTAGGAAGATTTTCATGAAAATGTTCGTGTAATTGTTTTTATGACATCAAATATATAGATCACCCTGTACATGTTTGTGTTCTGTGTTTTGTTTTTTTATGTTTGTGTAGCTTTGTGTATACTGTATTTAGGATTTTATATGCTTGTGACAAACGACTAGAAAATCGTTAGAGAGAAAATGAAAAGTAGGTTTATTTGCAGATAAAGTTCATAAAAAGTCAAACAACATTTTACATTAAACTGCAGTTTTCGACAAAATCAACCAATTCTCCTTATTTTGGAGATTTAATGTACCGTATTTTTGGAGACATTTAGTACAGAAACTCTTAACCAGCTCTCTTCAACATGAAGTTTTCAAAATTATTTTTTAAATCTGTGTTGTTAATTTTACATATCAGTTTATATCTTAACGTTTACAAGTTTTTGTGTTGGTTTTAATGGTTTTGTCCAAGATAGATTGTAACGAATTGCTTTCTATTTTTAATTGTTATTATTTTTAAGTCCCATAATCGATTTTGTCCACTATAAACAGATTTACTCCATACGAATGGGATTCACCACATCCTTGTGATCCGGATCCAGACGAACTGGAAAATCAATTTAATCTTCTCAATTGTTTATGGTTTTCCCTTGGTTCTCTAATGCAACAGGGTTGCGATTTTCTTCCTAAGTAAGAAATATCAATTTTCGAGTATAATTTTAAATTGAGGAAAAGATCATTAAAGTAAGTTTCCTTATTGTGAATAAATTTAAAGCTTTTTTACTAATAATTATTAGAAACTGATTTGAATGTTGCTAGTTGTCTGTTTTAAAAGTCAAAAGTTGTTTTAGTATTTGTGAAAACCAGATCGATTTTTTCTTTAAAAGTTATTTTGATCGTAAAAAGGAAACTTACTTTATGACTTTTTTTAATGTACAGTAACATGTTATTCAAGCAGCCACTGATAATTCCCTTAAAAAAATAAAAAGCCATTGACAACGTTTAATTTGTAATCTTCTTTGAAGAAAAAAAAACAAGACAGCAAAGAGCAAAGTTGCTATGCCAATCTTAATTCAATTAGTCAGCCATATTTCCACAACAACTTTAATTACAAAAAAAAACAACAAATATCATCTATGCTTTTCAACACATAATACAACAAAATGACTTTTTTTGTGTTTTTGACCTGCACTCACATACTTTGCGGTTCTTTCAAAGGTCCACAATTTTTTGCCACGTCTACTAAAGTCTTTTAGAGTGGTTTTGTTATGGCCATTGTGTTTGTTTCTAAAGACAATGTTGTTGTCATATACAGTATTATACCCCTTGTACATAAAAAAAAATCCAAAAAGGAAAATAGAAAATTCTATAATGATCTTAGTAAAGTGGGTAGGAAGAGTTTTTAGCTTATAAAATAAAGGAAAGTAGAGAATAAGAGCCGTTTTTATTATTTTGGAGTGTTTTGAGAATAGCTAATGTGTTTTAGTTTTATTTACTCATTTCCGGTTTTTGTATACAAAGTTCTTAACTTTGATATTACGAACTATTTAGTTTGCTTTTACTTTTTACCTGGAATTTACATGGCCATTGCTCGTTTAATTTATATTTTTTGCATTTTTTTCCTTAAACATTAGGTTCCATTGCAATACCTGTGTGGATGTGTGTTTATTTTTCTTTTTAGTTTTTGTTTTTTGCTTGCAATAATTTAATGTTTATTGACTAAAATGAATGGTTTGAACTTTGTTTCATTTAAAATTTTTGTCACATTTCAGGATTTATTGATTACTAATCAGTTCAATGTGTGTGTGTGTTTACCAGATTTTATACCTTGTACAGTAATTATTAATAGTTCACTTTTGCTATTTTTCTTATAGGCAAATTTAGGGGGTGTTTTTTCGTCTGCTTTGACGTCATTGTTAACCTCTTGTGTGACGTTGAATATAAATTTTCCTGAATGCAGAGTTTATTGTTGAATTTGTTGTAATATTGAAGAATTTCTGTTTTTGTTGTTAATTATTATTTTGTTTTCTTCTTTGCTGCCTGTGAACTTCCAGATTTTCTCCCATGGAATGGTCCAATCCTCACCCGTGTGATCCAGATCCGGACGAACTTGAAAACACATTCAATTTGTTGAACAGCATGTGGTTTAATATTGGCTCGTTGATGCAACAGGGATCTGATTTAGCACCAAAGTAAGAGATTTTTTTTTCGAATGTTGTGCCTCATTATTAAACATTTGGCAAGTCGGAGCTCCTCCAACAGTTTCCCTAACGATTTCATATAATTTAAATTCCAAGATATTAATATAAAAATTTGCCATTGGTTATACTAGTAGATCTTGATATTATCAAGAATTTATTTTGAATTTTTAATGAATTTTTTGCAATTTGCATGTCATGCAAAATTCATTAAAAATTTAATTTAACATACTGTATTTCTGTATTTAATTTTAGTTAGAGAAAAAACGTATATTTTGTATGTTGGAGCAGTTCCTAATAGTTTCTACTGTACAACTAAATTACACGGGTTTGTTCGAAAATTAAATTCCTAACTTTCAATTGCAACGTGTTCCTATATGTTAATTGAACCTACAGAGTAAGTTCTGTGAAATTTAGTTGTCAATGTGTTTGATATAATTTGAATATTTTTGTGGTGGTTTTTTATTTTGTTTAATTTTATTGGATGCATTTGAAAGTTGAGTTTTATTTAAAATTTAAATAAGAGTTGATATTTGGATTTCAATCGCTCTTCACTGCTTTTATTGCATTATCTGTGGTTGGTTACATTGCATGCTCAACTTTAATTTTCTGCTTTATTAAGAGTGACGTTTTGGGGGTTCAAACAAATGTTACACAACTATTGGATACTCTTTCAAAACGATAATTTTTAAACATTTGTGGAAATGGTAGAAAATTATAGTTCTTTTCCGGTGCCCTAATAATCGTTTAAAAGTGTCGTTTTGATATTTATCAGTGACGTATTTCGTCGAAGAATGCTCAATTGAAAATTGCAATCGTTTGCCATTAAATTTCAAGCTAGTAAGAGACCATTAATATTTTTAACATAATTAAATGTTTAAAAGGCGTGTTTCATTAGTTAGCCATTTGTCAACGACTCGTCGAGCATTATGGCCATTCCGTCACTGTGTGTTGAACACAACAGTGGTTTTTCCATTAATTTTCTGCATCAATTCATTGCTAAAGCGAAGTCTTATTCTCGCTCTTTTACAGCAGTTAATCGACCAATGTTGTTAGTTTTAGCTTAAGGAAAGTTTAATTTTGGTTGTAGTCATTTGAAATGCAAAATAATATTTTGAGAAAAAAAATTATGATAGTATTTAAACATTAGATGCATAATCTGGGAAAGTAAACAAAACATTTATCTATTTTGAAAACCAGATTTTAGTTATCTATACGATTTGTCCTAGTTCTCTCAAATGCAGAAATACGTATTACTTTTTTTTTTGTTATTTGTTAAGTTAAAGTTTGGTCATTCAAAGTTTCTTTTGTGATTATGAATGGTTAATTTTGCATAAATGATTTGCTTTTTTGTTTCTTTTGTTAACGGCCAGTTTAGTGAACTTTTACTTTTGCAAGACTTTTATACCGTATATTTCTTTATATGTTTTGTATAGTTCTTTGTACTGTATGTCTATCCAGTTACGGATCCATAGATTGCGTCCAGCTCGTATTAATAGTTTGACAGCTCAATGAACTTTCCAATCTTTTTATTTCATTTGTATAAAACTACAAATAAAATGTGTGCTCGCTTTATGGTCAAAAGTGTTTGGCACTTGTTCAGTAGTTTTTGACTTATAAATTAGTTCTCGAGGAGTTCAGTGACCCTTCAAATTATTAGTTCAGTTTTAACAGTTCATTGAATTTTGGCATTTTAGTTTAAATATGTGTGTTGAAGATTTTTTTTCTGTCAAAAATGTAAGACGTTTTAAAAATTTGACTAAAATTATTAAATGGACAAATTTTCATGAATAATAAAGGTTAAAGGAGTGGTAAACCGACTTAAGAATATGACAGATACTAATTTACATATAGATTATAGTTTATTAAGCAATGAAATTGATGCATACAATGGCAAACTTGCTGAAATCTAAATTGGTTTTAGGAAAATAAAATCTACAGATAGACTTCATAATATTTGTATGCTTTAACATCTGATATTTCAAGTGTTTTTTTTCTTATTTGCATGTTGAAAGTTTCTGAAAAGTTTTGAGAGTGAAAATTGACGTAATTTCCGTCATTTGATGTGGCATTTGGGTATCGTTTTGTCTGTCAGTTGGGTTGTTACAATGACTAAGTGACGTATTTCCTGAATCTTAGCAACCAACCCACTTCCTTCTATTCTCTATTTTCATCCTTCTGTTTTTCACGAAAGTTGCAGCAATTTGTGCAAAACTATTTATTTATTTTTTTTTAAATCCAATTTTAAAAGTTTAAATTATTTTTTTTTGCTTTCGTGAACAATGGAAATAGCGTTGTGAGGAAAAGAAAAGGGTTAAATTTATTTGTTGGAGGTTGATGGGTTGGGGGAGTCGTTTTGTACCGTCGTTGATGTGATTTGACGTTGAAAAGTGTTGGAGTCTCCCATAATATGATCATTGCATGAAAAGTAAATGGTCTACAGAAGTTGGTGACGTATAACAATATCGATTGTTTTGTCTCTGATGTGTCATTTGATATTTTTTTTTTTAGTTTTTTACCCACTCCCACCCATCTTTGCAAACCCTTTAAACGGAGTTTATTACACTACAGTATGTTGCATTTACTAAACGCAAAGGATGTGGAAAATATGTAACTAAACTTCCAAATTACGCTACATAAGCTTATAACTACGCTATGAATTGGTATATTTAACCTTGGGCGAAATTAAGAATGGTTTGTTTTTTAAGTTCTAAGGTAATTTCGTTTGTTATCATGCCAAATGGCTAGAAAGAAGGTCAAATAACTTTTGATGTCTACGAATCTGCGATACTTTGTAGAGTTTTTTTTAGAAAAATTTTCAATCTAAACGTTTGGTTATTTTGGGAGATGTGGGAGTTGAATAGGTTTTTTTTACAGTTATTTCCCTGGTTATGAGTATGAAGTTAAACTATGCACGAAATATGATAAGCGGTTAAAGCTTTTTTTGAATGTAGAAATATTATATGGAAAGTATTGTTAGCTAAAAATTGCGTTTGGCGTGTTAAGGCATAGATATTTATGTAAATATTTTTAAAGGATATAAGCTAATCGTTTTATGTTTTAAAAGATATTTTACATTGATATTTGAGCGTTTTTCGTTTTTGAGTTATGGCTGTTTTTGTATCGACGTTATAGCACCAAGAAAGATACCGTCGTAGGTGAAGGAAATTTGGGGAGAACTATTGTTATTCGCGTTTAATTAAAGTAGAAATAATAGCAACTGTTATGAATAAGTGACTAATTTAACTACCTTTCATTTGCATATTCACGCATGCTTAAATTGAAAAGTTGTCTAAAAGAGAATTGACTTAATTAGAAATATCAATCTTAAACTTCTCAAACTTTTCAATCTCACTTGCTAAAGCAGCAATAATTAAACTCATTAAAACTGTAGCCTTAAACTTTTGATAAATTGATATTCATATGGCTTATAAATTGCATTAATGTTAAGTTATATATTAACTTTTACCATAGATGGCTTAGTAAAGTATTTTAATTATAGGAAATGATCTCACGACTCCCAACGATTTGGTACATTGAATGAATACCTCCATATTTTTAGAAAAAATTGTATAAATATTTGCGACATTGTGTAGTGGTATAAAAGATCTACAAAGGGTTGAGAACCACGAAATTAGCAGTTTGGTGGTTTGAGATTTTCCTTTATTTCTGTCAGAAATGATGAATATTGTTTTATGTCAAGTTATAATTGCATTTGGTTAAGAGCGTGGATAATATGATTATTGATCTAACTTAGTCTTTGCATGTTTTTTAGAAAGCAACTTTTTTTCCTTAATATTACACAAGCTATCAATTAATGGGGAACATTGTACTCGTAGCAATGAATAGCAAGATTTAAGATATGAATTTTTATTTAAGATTAATCGTTTATATTTCTGGACCGTATGGAAATTAAACGTGTTATGTTCTTTTTATAATTAAGCATCTTAAGCATTCATTTAAATTTTAAAATCCTGATTTATTAACTACTAATTATTTTGAGGTTTTAGATACATTATGCTATGACCTTATTCTCTTTAATTTCTACTTATTATATTAAAATACTGTAAGTTGATTTAAGTGGCGCCAGAATGATGTTTTTAGTAAATATCTCTTTGCTTGGCAACGTAATCTTAATGTCTAGTTTTAAGGATGGAATTTTTTTGCATATTTTCACATCTTTATAATTTTTTTTATGTATTTTGCTTTTATCTTTGCCGCTGACTCTGATTATGAATTTACTTTCTTAATGATTTTTCCTATTTAATTAAATTTTACTAAAAAATGCTATTCATTTACTTGCTATTGCTTTCGTTATTTTTCTCATTATTAATTAACAATAATTTGCTACCTATTTTTAGTTTTTAGTATTTTTTGTTTACTTTGTACTGCTAATCGCTTCAAGGTGTTGTGCTAATGAAATCTAAATTTATCGACTTTGCTAAATATAAATTTAAAAATAGTACTCAAAACTTTGATGATGAGTGATGTATTTTTGATTTAAGTAACGTCTACTTTGTTATTTTTTTTCCATTTCAATTAAGATACTCAATTGTAATGTCTATCAATTAATGTCTTTCAAATACATTAATATCAATTTACTCTTGGCGTGATAATGAGACAGTGCAATACAATCGTGATGGATTTTGCAAAAGACAACAATTTTGTCTAAAAATTTCAAGCAGTAACATTCTTACATCGATTAGCTTCTGGTGACTAAAATCACTTTTAATTACACCAAAACTGTATGAAGTTTTGAGGAGTACTGAAATATAACAGCTAATATCATAATTTTTAAAACATCTGCACTTGTTTTAAAACCGCTTCTCGGTTCGTTTCCAATGCTTGGTTGTTTCTAATATCATCTATAAATTTTTCATCACATTGAACTCCATCTTGTATTTGGGTGGAGGAACAAGGGGTGCATACGGTATAGTGGGAGGGCATATATTTGCAATTTGTTTTACTATGCATGAGCCTTTGCACTGTGTACTGTATAATTTCGATTTTTGAAATGTGAAATTTAAAGTGAGTTTGCGACATCTTCTTGCTTGAATTTTTATGACAGGTCGCAGCCATCTATCTGTCTTTTTATTTTACTCTTACTCCTTTCTTCCTCATCTTCCTCCCCATCCCCGATACACATACACCACCCACCCACTCGTAACCCATCTTTTCTTTTCTCTTTTCATCTCTTCGATAATATTTCTCATGTTTTATATTACCATTGGCTTACAACAGCTTTTGCATTATTTAATCGGCCTTTAAATTTGCTCTTTTGCACCCCGACGACGTTTACCTCGTGTTTTCCTATCCTCTCTAGGATTACTTTTAGCTTTTTAATACATATTTAATGGCCCAATTTGAACACAAACCCCTAAAACATATACAGGGTGATCATTAAATAAGTAATCACTGCGTAAAATACATCATTGGCTTTAGGTGATGGGAAATTTGTATGGAAAATATTTAGGCTATTTACATTTGAAAATTGTAATGCTTAATGCATTACTTTGTTTAATGCAGTAGTTGCAAACCTTTGAAAATGCATTTAATACGTGGTCAAATTTCTTCATAGCGTTTTATATTCCCATGTTTTTCTAAAGCTGTACAGATGTAATGGTTACCCCTGTATAGATAAAGATACCGTATGAAGATGAAATGAGCAAAAGACAGAAGGATGGAGTTGGAGAAACATAACGAAAAGAAAGTGTGTGTGTTATTCTTAAGATAAGTTATGAAAACGCATCACTTGAAATGTTTGCATATTAAATACATTAATAAAATTGTTATTAGAAAAGATAAAAAGCTATTCAGCTTTAGGTATAGCTAGTTTCACATGTGAAGCCATTTTGTTTCGTGAAAACCGAACAATGGAAAACTTTATATTTTTATTGTATTTGAGGTTTTATTAATCGGATGTTTACAATTAGCACGGTATGGTAATTTAATTGGTATTTATAGAAAGCGTAAATATAGGGAAAATTGGGCTTGAAACGTAAATGGAAATTGTCCAAATGTATATAGCGTTAGAAACGACAAAAATAACACACTAAAGGAATCTAATCGTCTAATTTAATTTCTTGAAATTACTTAATTAGTTTCTTAAAGCACAAACAGTGCGTCTTTAGTGCATGTGTTCAGCGTTAGAAAGTGAACATAGTGGCTGGATATGGCCGATTTAGCTCTTGAAATGGCTCTAATAAACAAACAAGATGATTTTTATCATGACCAATTGTTGTACGTGTATTCAACATGGATAAATAATCACAACCTAAATCCTGAAGCAACGATGCTAACATTTTTAGGTTTCAAAAATTATTTTTAGTTATTTGTTTTAAGTTTGTAAAGTGGAAAATGGCAAACTTTATCATTTTCTGTACTATTTTGGCTGTTGGGTAAGCCCTCCATACATGGAGTGATGGACAGAGGAAAATTAATCATCCCAAATTCATTATGTTTTAATAAAGTAAATTACTGTTTTAGTTTTTAGCAGTAATAAAATAATTTAATGTTTTTCTTTAATAATAAAATGGATCATTACTTTTTCTCTTTCCATCATTCTGCTTTTAGTCTGGTTATGATATTTCACATTGTATTTGGTTATTGTTATTGTTTGATATATTATGAAGTTCTAATTATGAATTATGATGCTCAGGGCTGTGTCTACTCGATTGGTAGCTGGTATTTGGTGGTTCTTTACCCTTATTATGATCTCATCTTATACGGCGAATTTGGCTGCTTTTTTAACTGCTGAACGAATGGAGGCTCCCATTAAAAGCGTAGAAGATCTTGCTGCTCAGACAAAAATTAAATATGGAAGTCAAGTTGGTGGAACTACTCAGAGGTTTTTCAAGGTAATTTGTAGATAATATTAGCATGTATCGCACTAACATTATTATACAAAGTTGGTATTTGGAGTAATGCACTTCATGTGTGTTGCACAGGACTTAACTAGTCGTTTAAAACACTAAATGCGGTTAGAAATATCGATTTGCTGTTAGGCACATTTAATGTTTTTACATGTGCAATGTTATTTTTTAATATTTTAATGTTTTTTGTCTCAAAGCCAAATTCAGTTCTTCAAGTGAATATGTGAAGGCCGGTATAATTTTCTGTATTGGTTATCCACTTTTTATTATTATTACAGGATTCTAAATTAGCCACTTATCAAACAATGTGGAGCGTAATGGAATCGACGCAGCCAAGTGTTTTTACTTCGGATAACAAAGAAGGAGTTGACAGAGTTAAAAAAGGACTATATGCATACTTAATTGAATCAACAGCTAACGAATATTACACGGAAAGAAATTGTGATCTAATGCAAATTGGTGGATTACTGGATACTAAAAGCTACGGAATTGCAACTCCACCTGGTAAACTTCATTTACAAGACAAAATTTCAGGAAGCCAAAAATATAACATTAAGTTTTTGAAACATTTTAGGCTAAATTTTAAATGCATTTGTAAACAATGCAATAACCAAAATTTGAAATTTATATACTTTAAATGTTTTCCCAAAGATCTGGAACCGGCAGTGTTGTAATCGGTGCGAACACGTCCAGTAGAATCGCCTCTTACGGCTGCGTTCGTACCCATTCCGCCAAGAATTAATTCCACATCTTCATCTATAGCTTATTCTTTTCATTTTTACTTATGTTAATTTTGTTTTGCTCTGTTAAAGGTTCGCCATACCGTTCCAAATTATCTAGTATAATCTTGGAATTTCAAGAACAAGGACATTTGCACAATTTAAAACAAGCGTGGTGGAAAGCAAACAAATGTGAGAAAGAAGAGTCGGGCAGCAGCAGTGCAGCCAGCGAGTTGGGGCTGGAAAACGTCGGCGGAGTGTTCGTGGTTCTTTTAGGAGGAATGGCTTTGGCCTGTATAATTGGAGTCGTTGAATTTGTATGGAAAACAAGGCAGACAGTTCGGGAAGCCAGGGTTAGTAGTAGTAATGTAAATACTAAGAGAAAAAGACCGGACCACAATGGTTCGGCTGGACGAAACACAACAACAGCTGCAGTTATAATGGACGATCAAACTATTGAACCAAGCTAACCCTTCTTCATTTTTTTAATAATTATATATTAATAGCATTTTACCTATTTCATATTTTACATTTTTTTCCTTTCATATTTTTGCATAATGAATATCAAAAAAGAAGAAAAGAAAAATATGACACAAACTTTTTGAAACACATTTTCTGTTTGGTTCACAGAAATATTTTCAGTTTTCACAGGAATTGGAGTGAACAATGTCTTTCGATTTTGCTTCATCAAAGAATTGATTCTATATAACATGAATTTAGAATTTGAAATTGCATCCATGCATTTTAGGTAACAAAAACTTAACATGGAAATTTTTAAAAGTAAAATTTGGACATTTAGGATAATAATTGGACTTTATTCAGACTGCCAAAACGTCCTGTGTTTTAATGATTGTTTCTAATGAACCAAAGTCTATAAATTGGAATGTTTACATTACAATTGTACACTGTACTGATCAGTTGTATTTTAATTTTATCATTATTGTGTGCTGAAATTATGGGGGTAATCATGTTTTTTTCTACAAAATATCAAGTCAACTACTTCTCTTTATTATTGAGTGTGTATAAACTTTGTATCTAAAATTTAAATCTAATTATCAAAAATTTCACAGCACTGAAAAAAAAAAATCATCAACTAAATAATTTCTTCTCTTTTTATATATTTAAATTCCACATCAAACCAAGTTTGCTCTGGTCATCTAAATGCGCTATTTCTAATTAAAATAACATTTTCTATAACTAATAATGTGCTACGTCATCCAGATGTATTTTGAGGGAGAGTATTTGATTTTTTTTTCTTCTTTTATGATTATTTTATAATTGTTTAACTGAGTCCGTATTGAGATTGGTAATGCTCTGTGCTGTATCTCAATGACATTATTAACCAAATAATTGCCTTTATTCAGATTTTCATCATTTGAATTGATGACCAAAATAGGTGCATGACAATACTACTGTAAATTGTACGTTAATCTAATCCGTTAATAACTTTTGTCATCTTTATACTTGACCAAAGGCTTTTTTTTAGAGGGGATAAATCATTAAAAATAGTCAAAGATTTGAAGATAGAATTCCCTAAACTTTGTAACAAAAGTGGAAAGATTTATTACGAAAATGACATCCTGAATTAGAACAGTAATTTAATAATTGGGAGACAGATTTCGGTTGGACAAACCCTCTAATTTTGCCTTTGAAGAAAGTCACTAAAACTGTATAAAGTGTCGACTGAATTGATTTCATAATACAAAATCATTATCTACTAATGCTCATAATGTACAGTGTATATGTTTAAAATAAGTCAAGAAAGAAAATCAACAAAAAATATTTTTACACGGTTAATTATCTATTATTAATAATTATATTTAATTAGTTATTGTTTTTTCTTGTAATTGGCATCTCGTTACACTTAAGAAGAATTACTATCGGTAATGTAAACAAATCATTTGTAAATATTTCTTCATATTCAGAAAATTTAATGATCAACAAAGTAAGAATTTGGCTTTTTTCCTCTATGAGGAAGGCATGTAACGTTATTTCAATGTTGTTTGTATTTTTATACTAAAAAATAATAAATTTGACGTTCTTGCACGTTCACTTTTGAGATCTTTTTTGCTTTACTAACGATTTATTAACTGATTTCTACTTCTTAAACTCTTTTATCCTCTAACCAGACGCTGACGTCATATACAAAAATATATAATTAAAAATTTAAAACATGTTGTAATTAAAAGATAAGATAGATGTATCTTTTTATTTTTTTTTATTTGAATTTTTTTTATTTCTAATTAGGGTTCGTTTTGGGATGAAGCAAAACGAGAATTGGCTTTTTCATTGAAGTGTGGAACCAATAAGAAGCCAGTTAATAAAAAGGCCGAAAGTACATACGGATTAAATGTGCCTTTAACCAACTACTAATTGGATTATATTAGTGGTTTTACAGTAATTAGTATGCATTTTTAATTAGTTACAATTTTTTTGTTTGTAAAACCTAAGTAGAATTTAAAAAACATCTTTGTATTTTAGGTGGAAAGTTATTTTTAAGGTCAAAACTTTTAATTATAACTTTATAAGCAAAGGTATTAACTATTTCACATTTTATTTAGTATTTTAACTTTTTTTTATTAATTCTTAAATTACAATAACTGTTTCTAAGAATGTTAGCAAAATGATTTACAAACAAATGTTTTGCATGTTAAATAAGGCGTATCCTTTTAGTTGAATTGTGTGTTTTATTGTTTTTTGCGTCAATAAACGCAATATAAATAGTAAAAATACCGATTTTCATATTTAAATTATCTTAATTAACTTTCAGCATTAGTCAAACATCCTGGTCTTGACTTTGTATTAAAAATATGATCAAGTACAGTACATCTAAAAAGTTAAATTCTTATTAGCCACAAAAACCGGTAAAATAGTGCGAAAACAGATATACTGTACAGTATTTGTAAAACTTAAGTTAAAAACAGTATATTATCATTCTTCTTTAAATGAACTGTCAAATTATTACACTTTTTAAATTTTAATGTTAGTTTGTTTTTGCCATGTTTTGTCGTTTGGTGTCGCCATCGTTACTATGATAGCGGATGACGTCATGAGATCTTTTTAAGAATTTCTTGTCAGCTCAGCTGTGTAGGTGTAGCGTAATCGGTTGCGGTGTTTCTAAGATTTTCTTCTCTAAGTGTAAATAGTTAATTCAGTTATTTTGCAATTAATTAGTTTTATTTTTATTTACTAAGAATTGCATATACAATTCATATCTAATTGACATAATTTGTAAATTTTAAATCGTCTGTGTTACATCAACATGTCGTTCAGGGTAAGTTTCTCTTGACATGAACTTCGACTGTCATTTTTAAAACTTTGTTTCTTATTTAAATTTATGTAAAATCAAAGCCAGGAGACTCGAAACGAGAAGAATTTCGTAAATATCTAGAAAAGGCTGGTCTTTTAGACGCTTTCACCAGAGGTACGTAGCAATAAATTTGACGTTCATACACACACAAACTCGCAATGTACAAATACCGGTACAAGAAAGCTAGCGACTTGACAGTCTAGAATATCAACGGTTATTTGAATGAAATCTATTAACCAGTCAAGTAGAAAGTTGTATTGAAAGTTATAATTAGAGTTTTGACTGCTTATTAATTAAAATATTAGAGTTAAATTGTGCAATAACTAGAATTGTGACATACAGTAACTTGTGATCAAACTTGTTGTATGAGAATGTTGATTTCGGTTATATCAGTCAAACTCTTGTCTTTCTCTGTGTTGAAATAATGTGCTTGCAAACCATTTAAACAATTTTGGTACTTTAACGCAAAAAGTTGCTGCAAATACTGTAAAGTTGAATTGTTTTAATTTTTTAGCATTAGTCAATTTATACAATGAAAGCGAAAAGCCAACCGATCCATTACAGTAAGTTTTAATGGTTATTCTAATAGTACAGTATTATTTTAACTATTTTGTTTTTTTATTTTTAACGAAAAGGTATGTAAAAGATATGGTCTTTCCCAATCAAATCGATTCAACAGCACTTACGAAGGAAATAGAAGAATTAAAATTGGAAATTGCCTCGCTGAAGCTGGAGAACGAGGAGCTGAAAAGCAAAGTATAGACGTTTGCATATTTTGTTTTTTATTTTTTAGTTGAATTTTGCTGTGCAGGTTGCTAACAACGATGCTCAACCGGCCGAATCTGAAGTTGCTCCACTTTCAAATCATGATTGACCTGGTATAATCATAAAACGATCTAAGAACTTTGAGTTTACTAAACGAACTGTTTTCGTCCCCCTTTGTGCCTTAAATATTAAGTTTATATCGTGTGAAACGTACAAATATGCAAAAGTGCAATATTTGAAATGGAGAAAAATTCCTGTGCCCGTCTGTTTTGCCATAGGCAATCAAATTTATTTTCAGTTTCTAAAATCGACAAAGATTTAATTTATCAGATACAGTAGCAAAATTTAGTTAACTATATAACATTACAGAAAATAATGTTTGCTTTGAAATTTTTTCAAAAATTTATCAATAAATCATGAAAGTAAAGTAACAGTGAAATTTATACTTGTTGAATGCAGGAACTGTCAATAGACCAAACAAGATGCAATAATTTTTGAAACGAAAGAAAACTATCATCGATTTATTAGCCCGAAGCAAACAAAAACTTTATTTTCATGGATTAAAGTTTAACTTTAAATTGACAAAAACCGCTTATCGTCAGAAATCAATGTTTACTTATCGCATAAACAAAAGAAAAAAAAATTGCTGTAAGACTTTGATTTTCAATTCAAAAAAACAAACAGAAAAACAAAATTAAGCGTTAGAAGCTGATTTGGCCGCCTGACGTCGTTTAACGTCCCAGTTATAAACACGGGCCATATCTGTAAGGTTTCATTTTGGTTAAGTGAAAATACACTAGTGTACCGTTGATTTCTTTCTTTAGGTAATATTATCGACGAAAAGGATACTGACTTCAGTGGTGGTGAACTGGTCTCTCAGGAAATCCAAATCTTCCTCCAACTGAGCGAGATTTTTAGTGGCTTTTTCCAGATTTTTCGACAGAAGGGACTCTGCATCGTCCGACATATACTCGAGCATTACGTTTGCCTAGTTAATCGGTTTAATTAAAATTCATTTGGTATAATTATTTAAAATTTTAATTGACTTACTCCAAGCCATAAACAGACTCGATCGGTTGGTGGAATTTTCGCTTTCACATAAACTTGATCGGATAACAGAAAATGAGTGTCGATCAATTCAGAAGATTGCTATAAAGTCCAGAAGGTATGAAATTATTCGGTTTTACTAGATGGCAATTATTAAGGGGGAAATTTACTGCCTTTTGAGCATCAAAACTATCATACATGTTACATACGTGGCCTTAACGAACTCAAGATTTTACGCAAATAATAATGTCTAGCACCATAGATAATGATTTACTAGATATTGCGATGTTTTTGCATTAAACTTTTAAAATCAGTTTTAAGATTTTGGTAACGCTGTATTACATGGCCATTTGTTTAACATGTTTTTTAGTTGATTAAAAATTTTGCCCCTTGAAATGTTGGTTCTCCTTGCAATTTTTACTTTTACCTGTCTAACTTTCATGTGTCGAATGATGTCCAATGAGCTTTTAATATCAGGAATTTGAGATTTGAGCCTTTAAACAATAAAAATTCAAGATTATTAGTAAAAAAAAAATAAGTACAGACTCAAAAGTGTTGGGTGTTTGATTTTCGAACCGCTTTCGTTTCTGTAAAAGATTTAATTCCATAAATTTGTATTTGCTATGTTGTTCATCCAACCGTCTCAATACTTGATCCACACTTTCGTTATTTTCCGGTAATTTCATGAAAGCATCTACGTCTTCCTATACCGAATTAAAATTTAAAACAAAACAAAATAAATCTAAAACCATATCGTAATTGTGGCATAAATACTAAAGTAAAACTACACACTACTCCCACACATGCACACAAAGTATAGTATTCGTTATTTTATTCGTAAATTTTACCACAAATAGAGCTTCAGGAACTCCAGCATGATTAGGTGCTAACTTTTCAGTATCTTTCAATTCTTCTCCCGACATTTTATTGGTGGTGAAGCTGGAATTAAGAATGAAAATGGACAAAGTTGACGAAATTGCCGAAATTTCACTCTTCCATAGAAATACTGTGCTGTAGATAGCAAGTACTTCTATAGTATTTGTAGATAGTGATCCCCAAACTATCACGATACTCTGACGTATCGATACCTTTTGTAGCAATGTTTTACTGGTATCGATACTTTTCTCGAGTTGAGTCGTCTATCTCCCCGACCACCAGACGGCGCTGTTTTGAATAGAGATGGGCGAGTCGGCCTTTTTTGAGAGTCGACTAAACAAAAAGGAGTCAACAGTGCCGGAGTCGAGTCGACTAATTTTAGAGTCGACTCTGGAGTCGACTAAACAAAAAGGAGTCGACAGTGCCGGAGTCGAGTCGACTAATTTTAGAGTCGACTCTGTACATAGAGTCGACTCCTTCTGTGACGTCAAAAGCGTCATTTATAAGTCATGTGACTTATGTTATGTGACGTCATTAAGAGAGTCGACTCCACATTTTAGAGTCGACTCTGGAGTCGAGTAGAGAGAGTCGACTCCAGAGTCGAATTAGAGTCGACTCGCCCATCTCTAGTTTTGAAGTCTATTCAGTGTAACTCCCCGATCAATTCCCGCATGCAATTTACCCTTCTTTCCGTCGACGTTTTCAAATAACTGCAACGAAAACCTTACTTCTCATTAAATTCAAAATACATGAATATAATTATTGACATCCATAAAAATAACAAAAATTATCCTTTACAAAAAAAAAACAAAGAACACCAGACATTTTGTAAGTAATTTTGAAAGTTACAACGTCAACAAACTTATTGACAACAAATTGACTATAAAAGAATGAACATTTTTAGTTTGGTTTTGCGTTATGGGGAAAAATAAAAACAAAACAAACCCCTAAACTCACAATATAAACAAAAGTTATGAGAAACTGATAATTCAAGTTAACCAAAAGAAGTTAACGCCCGTTCTTTTGTTCTTCAAATCATGTGGTTTTCAAGACGTTTCTTAAATTTTTACTTTGACCAACGCGCAAATTTTTAAAACGTTTAAGCAACTTGAAAATCAAATGCTGACTGCTGAAAGCTAAAATTTAGTATCTGGACACTAAATTTAGCATCTTCAAATCAGATTACAAAAAATCCTTATCAAGTTATTTTACTTCTTTTAATGTCTTTCTCTGCCGATTCAGACGTCAATTTCTTGGAGATTTTTTCCAGATATGCATCTCTAGCCACTTCAAACCATCTAGCAGCTCGGTCGTTGGTTCTGTCGTTATAAACGCAGTAAGATCCGACACTCGTTTTCTCTAAATACTACAATAGTTTAACCAGCTCATCGTTAAAAAACCTCAACAGTTAAAACAGTGTATTAGATGTTCAATTAACACACCTGCATGGGGAAAAGTCTTCGCCACCAAAATACAAACAGCTGGAATTCGTCCACCGTCAGCATAAAGTGACTTAATAATTGACAAAAACGAAAGCGGTGAGCAATGAAAACCGAGTTTAGCATCCCATCTGGCTCTTCGGCAACAATTGACATTCAGTTGTAAAGTAACATTAGAAGGAATCTTAAATAAAACCCAGATTATTCAACGTATCAATGAGCAAATTCAATTTATTTACCTCTAAAGGATCGCAGGCATTAATGAAAATTCACACCCAAAAATGTCTTGTTTTGCATCCATGAAGGTTTTCTTTGCTTGAATCAGTTGAGGTAGACTTTCATTAGTTTTGGCTTTGATTAAATACCAACCGTCAGTTAACTCCAACTGAAACATTAACACAAAACAATATACAACTTAATTGACAGTTGAACAATTACCACTTACAGAGTAGACTCCAGTTTCAGCTGAGCTATCGTTACAAATACTTGCAACGCATAAAATTATTGTTTTTGAAGGCGAATCATCTTGCTCAACTAGCTTTTTAATGGTCGATCTTTCACTGTTATCAATTTCGCAGTTATATCTGTAATGCAATTGATCCATTACGAATTCTGTACAATGCTGGAACCCACTACAACGATAAGGCAATCGCATTATCTCACGAAGCTACCACCAGCTGTCTATTCTGGTGAGCAAAAAAAATTACAATGGCAACGAATTTAATTCATCGCCATTATTATATCTCTTTATTAATTCACTAATTTAAATGTGTTTTAATTATTAATGTATATTAATCTTGTGACGCTATTTAAAATTCGTGAATCTATCAATTCAATACGATTTGATTTACTTAATTATTTTTTGAAACAGGATAACGTTTAATACAAAATACCTGATAGCCTATTAAGTAATTACACCTGAAATAAAACAAACTGGTGCTTTTTTTGATTAGCAATAATAAAGCTTAAAAGACAAACGATCTTATTAAGCCACATAGCCAAATGTAATTCAATCGGAATCGACAAGCTTCTTCTTTGCATATGCAGTTAATTAATATTGTAGATGCGAAAAAGAAAGTTTTGAAGATCAGCAATTGAATGAATTTGAGATTTAAACAATCGGATTATTAGAAATTATTAAAAATTTGCAGCAAAAAAATTACATTAACAAATAACAATTTAAAAAACTTTCATAACTTTAGCAAAAATATGAAAAAATCTTTTCTAAGATTATTACCAAAACAAACAATTTTCACAGCAAGAATATTGCATGTTTTAAACACTTCTCAAATTTCATTTAAAAAAAATTGATACAAAAAAAACCGATAACTACTGTAAGTACTGTACGAAGTTCCCACGATGAATTTTAATTGGATTTTCTCATATTCAAAAAGTCTCACCACTTTTTTTTCGAACCAAAATTAAAATCTTTACAAATTTGTAACAATAACCTATAACTTAAAAAAAAATGTAAAAAAAAAACCATTACAAATAAAGTTTTGCAAAAGTGCTTTAGTCCATTATTGAGTTTATAAGTAAAAGAAAGCTTTCTATATAATCCAGCAACAAGACCTTTGCGGAGATTGGACGTTTGTTAGCTGAACTGTATCACCCGTAAATGGTTTCTCAAATGTCTCTTCCATTTTCAGCCAACAATCAACTGCTAAGGAAAAAGCAACGTCCACATTAGTCGCATCTTTCGCGCTGGTTTCTATGTGCAAAATATTTCCATTTTCACGGCACCACTCATCCACTTCTTCCGAAGAAACGGCGCGTTGACTCTCATCAACGTCTACTTTGTTTCCAACAACTACGAACGGAAATGCAATGTTTTCATCGACACCTGCATAGTAGAGAAACTCTTTCTTCCACATGGTCAAATTATTGAAACTCTTTTTGTCGTCAATTGCATAAGTCAATACGCAAATATCGGAACCACGATAAAACGGTGTACGAAGACTTTTGAACCTTTCCTGTCCAGCTACCCTCAACAAAACAAAACATTATAAATCTAACATAAAATAAAAATTATGCGACCGATAACAATAAGCCAAAGTTTAAATGACAATTATTCAGAGCTGATAACAATTCAATTGCTCAAATTGTTTTAGAACTTTTACTTTGAAGTTTGTAGAGCTTGTTTGTGTATTATCACTTATTTTTATGCTTATTCTTAAATCTTAAGACACTTACTCACTGAGATAAGCAATTTGATTATCACTTTTTAGTGATCAAATGGCTGTTCTAAATAGCTACAGTCTGAATAGAATAATCACGTATTAAAATGTACATATTTACTAAGTTATCAACAATGAATCATCATTTCAGCCGATGCATTTAAATTTTCAGTGCCAAGAAGTTCATTACTCCTTAAACTAAATCTTCACCGTTTTTCAACAAAATTTAACAAATTCTAAAAGTTATAAACACAATTAGTATAGTTAGAACAGCGCCTTTTACTGTCATTTTACTCTTTCTTTACACCATAAGTCGCATTACGTAACTTTGTACAGTTATTACAATACTGTACCTGTATCCCATATCTGCAGAGTAAATTTACTTCCATTAACATCAATTTCCTTGTTAAGAAATTCAACTCCAATGGTGTGAAATGAGCAAGCGTCGAACTTGTTACTAACGAATCGACTAAAGAATAGAAAATAGCGTTAAAAAATACAATAAAATTACAATAACATAAAGTTTACACCTAATCAGGCACGTCTTTCCAACTCCACCATCACCCAAAGTGATGACTTTTAGCACTGTGGCGTTGTATTTTTGGCCTCCAGTCGAAGATTTTAATGATCTCGTAGATGGCATTTTCAAAAATACTGCATTCCAAAACAGCTGTACAGTCACTGCAATCTTCGAATACGCGTTAACTAAATACAACACAAACGTTGGACATTACCGTTCACATAAACTTGGTAAGAATTCCAAACGCATTCGGATTTAAATATTTAAATTAAAGATAATACAAGAGCAAAGACTAATCTTTACCAAAGAATTACACTGTCACAGCGGGCGTTATCATTATGAATTTTTCATTGAAGCATTAAGCTAATGTATGATTAGAAGTATACTAAAGCGCTACAGAATGACGTCAAACTGCCCCATTATAATCAATAGACGGAACCACGTCATACAGTCTATAATAATGTATTTTGGTTTACCTTATATGCTTTCTTGTCAATAAATTATCAAAAGCAGTATTGTTTTTCTCGATGTTGCTTGATCTTTTGAAATGATAATAAAGTTGATAAGTTCAATCTAATTTGAACCCTTGACACTAAAATGAAGGACGTTTCAAAATTGATTTAATAAACAGGGGATTAATATTAAAGTTATAGACAGTACATGTATGGTACTACAAACTGTGCCTAATTGCAATTCCCAATGTATGGAAGACGTGATTGTTTAGTTATTGTATGAACTTCGACTACAGATAAAAACTTCTCACTTTCGAGATTATTTTCCAGATATTCTTCCTCCAAAGAATAATTGACGATTTCTTATAGGTGTCTCGTTCAGCCTTTGAGTAAACTACCGGTAATATGGTATATACAGTACAGTATAACTTAAAAGGACGCTCGTAAGGAATCGTGAATAACTATTTTGTTAGGACTATTGGAAATTCTAATCACAACTCTTAAATAATTATAGTAAGTAAAATGTTAATGTTATAAATATTTTATATTTTATTTAAATGTTTATCATATTTGAGTTAATTCATTTACTTTTTTAAAAAAATCGCTCAAACAATCATTTTGAAACAGAACCTTTAGTTTAATTTAAGTAGTGAAAACAGTTTCGAACTTTTTATCCGATAAATATAAACATAATTATACACTTTTATTATTAAATAATTACGTTTTAGCTTAATCCTGTGTTATGAATTTGCAGAACAATGGCTGGAATAGACAATATTCCTGGGTATCGTTACGATTCCCGTCTCAACAGATATTTCAAAACTGCAATAAATGAATCGACACTGGAACCGTTATCTAAAGAACAGCAGAAGTTTCAAAATAACAAAAGAAATAAAAACGAAAAAGCTCAACATACGGATCTCAACACAAGATCAGCTCCATCACCTGAGCAACTTGATTGGCATCAACTTTTAGCCAAACGACAATTAGGCCAGCTGAGTCGGTTTGAATTCAACTTTAAACGCAAAATGATTTTATCTTCTAAAGTAATCCAGACTTTTAATCCTATAATGAATGATAACATTAATGAAAGTGACTGTATCTATTTGACAAGCCCATGTGATAACGATGTATTTGGAGTTTGGAATACCAAACGTACCAAGCTACTATGGCTAAATACTCTTACTGTAGACCATAACTACAAGCCTAACAAGTCGTTTCATTTAAAATCGTCGAACTGTTGTCTTCCACTAAATGGTTGGTCTATAAATGACTGCTGTTTAGGCAACATTAATGAACGTTTGTCTCTACTATTTGCTTGGACACGGGTACCGTGTTACAGTGACCCCTTCCAAAATAAATCATCAGTTACGGAAGTTTTTCCCAGAAGAGAAAATGTAAATGAATATAATACATACACATTTTATACGTGTCGAGAGACCATTTTCAGTTGCGCATTTCATGAAGCTATGCAGTTAGCAGCATGCGGATTAGAAAAAAGTGTACGAATATGGAGATCTCGCACTTTAGATTCAAAATTCCATTACAAGGAAGCTTGCACTGCGCTGTCATTTTGTGAAAATGGAAATGGCTTGTTCTTTGGTACCAGATCTGGACATCTTTCATTACATGATAGTCGTCAAAGCGGATTGTCTTTTACGTCCAAGATGACAAACTCCTATATAAACAGAATAAATGGAATAAAGAACAAATATCAATTAATCGTGAGTGGGTACGACAACAGCCTGGTTCTAGTGGATATCAGAAAATCGCGCTCTCCAGCCCTACAATATGAACAGCACGTAAATTCAACCAAAAAGCTTTCCGTAACCGTTGATACTGACTTAAATCTTCTCTGTGTTGCTGGTGAAGATCACATTACAAGAATATGGGATGTGAATAAACCACAGCCAATTAAAACGATACATTTGCCTAACGAGTTGTTACAGGGATCCAAACATAAGGTAGTCTCTCACGCCACGATTCAGAGCGGCTGGAAAGGTAAACTAAATGTACCAATTGTGATAATTATTTATGACAATTATATTTGCAAGTGTTACACAGAATTGTAATGTTAGTTTCAGTTTAAATATTGTATTTTGTTCAATAAAGTTTTATATTTTTTGGAAG
Source organism: Helicorthomorpha holstii (assembly GCA_013389785.1). Lineage (NCBI taxonomy): Eukaryota > Metazoa > Arthropoda > Diplopoda > Polydesmida > Paradoxosomatidae > Helicorthomorpha > Helicorthomorpha holstii. The sequence continues at coordinate 34,934,592 of JAAFCF010006596.1, read as the reverse complement.
ACACTGGATTACATTTTTCCATTATTCAACAGTATTTCAGGAGTGTCGTACACTTACTATGGAGTTCCTGTTCAAAAATGACAAATCTGACTAAATACAAAACCGTCTTCAGCACAATCTAGATTCTAATTACAAACTCAGTTTTACAAAATGAGATTTGGTGCCGTGAGTCATTTCGAACCAAATTTTGTTTTAAAAAAACAAACTTAAGACACCAAGTTAGTTTCTTAAAAAACCAAGAAAAATGTGCTTCTTACATGTTAACGGTTGGCTCTAAGTAGTAAACTTCAATGTTCTTTTAACTAGCGTTTCATTTCTAGAAACTAAATCTTGGGTCTTTACTCTTCAAGCTAAAATTTATACTTGCACATTTTTGGGAAACTGGTATGGGAAATACAATACAACAATAATGATTCATCATTGACAATATCAAAGTAAAAGGCTTTAAAAGTTTTATACACTGCCAAATTTTAGTAAAATACAGTAGTTGAGATGTTTCAAACGAAATTTAATTCTTACTATTGAGCTATGGTAAATTATAAATTTCAACCAGTTTTAAGGCTCAACCTTTTTTCACTTTAGTAAATTACATTTTCTTATAGTGTATATTACTAAGTTCTAGCAGGTTTTTTTTTTTAGTTTGCAAAAGATATGCCAGGATATACGAAAGAGGCTCATTTTCTTTTTTTTTAAAAAAAAATGTTTTTAGCAACTATTTGCATCGTTTAACCTTGCTTGCACATTATAAGTCGTTTAACACCAGATCTTCAGCAGTAATGACTATGAGTGGTTCTTCGATATCCTTTTTGCTGTTTACTAATTGCAGTTCCATGTGGCGAGTTGAAGGAGCGCCGTTTTCTTTTATTGAACCTATTTGATCAAATTAAAACTGAATCAGCCTACAATTGACCTTTCTATTTTTCAAACTCGATCTAGAAAGCTTTTCGAAGCAATTATTCAATTACTCGTACAACTTTCGTTCAACGTTCTACACAACTTTCATAAGTATAAATTGCTTGTAAAAACTTCCTAAGACGATTAAAATTACTCTGAGCCACTGCCAAAGTTCGTTTCATAACATGACTAAGCGTAGATAACGTTTTCTCGCATGAAACCTGCATACATAAAAGACGAGTTTTAGTCATATTTATAAAAGAATAAATTTAAGGTTACTTTTAAATTTTGGTCCGTTTTAGCCATCCAAGCAGTAAAAACCGCCGAAAACAAGTCGCCAACTCCTGTAAATTTTCCTTCTAATAAAGGAATGTTAAATTTTAATCGTTCCTTCGTCTCGGTTCCTTTGAAAAAAGTAATACAAGTTATAAAGGGGTTAAAATACATAGTAATATATTAAATCCAGTAAAAAAAAATGCTACTAAATGTTATGAGAAAAAAATCAAAAATTTATGGTAAATAGAAGTATAAATAATTAACTTGTAATACAATGTGTACCTTGTTTAGTAATTCTTTGACTTGCAAATCCTGTTAGAATTTTAGGATTGGTTAAATGTGTTATGTTAGTGCTGGTTATCACAACAACTTTAACTCCTTTGTCATGAAACCAATCCATTGCTTTAATTGCTGTCTCAACATCTTTCACTTTAATATTTGACAGCCATCTATTTAACAAAAATTAAATTGGATGTTAAGTGACCTTCACCGCAATCAGCGATTTAATAATATAATCCACCTACTCGGTTTCATACTGATTTGGAGTCATTATATCGGCCATTGGAATCAGCTGATCAATGTAAATTGGCAAATTCTCTTTAGGAACATACTACAAAGTTCACCATTGATTAGTTTTTAACAATTCTTATTTGATTAGCAAAAAATAATACAATATACCAGTTCTCCGTGGTCGCCTAAAACTGGATCACAAACTACCAATTAAAAAAACAATGAAACAATTACGATTTAGGTTATGATTACTGTAAATGTGCACTTTCATTTACCATAAGTAACATCTGGCGATGACGATTTTAATTCCTTTACAACTTCGACGACTTTGTTCAAAAACGATGGTGAACCAACGTAGCCTGCAAGATACAACTTATTAAAATCTCAAAGTTCTCATTTTTCGATAATTAATTCGTTAAATTAATAAAAAAAAAATAAACCTGTTAAAATGTGACTGCAATCTTGCAAGTTATTTAGCTTAAGTCCCTCGATTAAGGTGTCCAGCTCATTCGCATTTAATACCTGGCCTTTACAGTGTTTATATCCTTTTAGAAATAAATTAACGAGGATTAGATGAAGGCTTCTCAAATTTACTACACTCATACTACATAACTCGTTAAAGAAATTTTAAACGTAAACTAATATTTATGAAATAAAATACTGGAATATAAAAATGCATACCAGTATGATTGGAAAGTTGCACAGAATTTAAGTTGTTTACTTCAAATCCCAATAACTACAATGAATATAAAAAATTTAGTCAACGAAGTACAGTATTAGTAATCTATGTAAATGTCTTACTTGCAATGGAAAAGTCGCACATTTATTACCAACGTAACCGTGCACAACATGGCTTTGAATACTGAGAATTCGGTACATTTTTTTGAAAGATTGTATTTGTATGGAGCTGCACCGTTTCAGCCAGACTTCTAAGCACAAATGAAAACAATATTTATACTGATTATAAGATGATCACTGCCTGATAATCTCTAAAATGATAACAATGAAGTCGATTTGTAATGGGAATTAATTTGAACGCCTATTGATATCGCTTTGAAATACAGAATTTGAATTTCTCTAATTTACCTCTCGAACAATAATTCAGCTCTCACTCTGAAATGGCATTCTCTCGCTCTAGTATGCGTTTCAAACCAAATTACGAAATCAGCATTTTCCCAAGAAATTCATTTTTCCTGCTTTCTAACCAGCAACACAGAAAACGACGATGTAGGGGGAAATATATGAATGACGAAATTTTTTCATTCATTTCTATGGAAACGACCTACTTTCCTCAACAGCTGATTTAAAAGCCAATTCTGTATCCCAATTTAAGAAACTTAAGACTTTCAACGGTTACCCTTTCAACTACGATAAAATTATCGTAAAATATCATAATAGCCGAATAAAATACAGCTCACTGCAATTTAGTAAAAAATAAATCTCACATTACATAAAAAATTATAATATTGCTTAAAATAAATTTGAGCAAAATATCAAAAAGCGGTTTGTGAGCCACAAGTTGAAGATGATCTAATAGCAGTAACCTAAAAATCTATGGCACAACAATTGGCACAATATTTTCCTTACGTTTCAAAATGCGATTTCACACAAGTGATGTTTGTGCATGTCAACAAACAAACAAAAATTTAACAAGATATGCCAAATAAACCTCACATATTTGGAAATTGCAAAATAGTTTAAAATGAATATGCCCATTATTTGCGTTGTTGTTGTTTTACGTAAATGTCTCAAAAAAAATCAATATTTCGCTTTTAAAGTTTAATAATTATTAACTTTTATATTAGTTTTTGGGGTTTAACCGATAGTATAGTTAGTTTAAATAAACAATTTTTACATACATCAAAAGTTGATTTCAGAGTGCTGAAGCATGAATACTTCCGATTGAATAATAAAACAGTTTATGGTGATATGGTCTCAGCTTTACGTACAGTAGCTTAAAATGAAATTTGTAGTTTCCAAATCTTTTAAAACACAGCCGAAGTTACAGTAGTTGATAGTTGTACACCCACTACACAAAACACTTTGAAATTTTCTTTACAGTTTTGTTAAAGCAGTTTTAGGGATTTTCATCTCTGACACAATTTTTACTATTGAGTTGACGTAAATAAATACCATATATAACTGCTTTTCTTTAAAGTTATCACTATTAGCGCGATGATTTCTTCTTAATTCTGTCGTCATATTTTCTTACGTTTCGGTAACTTTTCAGTTGGTTTTCTAACGTTTTTCGCACATCTAGTTGATTGGAAGTTTGAACAAATCGGATTTGGTTTCCTTTGATGAAAAGACTGTCAAAATTTCTCTTATTGGTGCTTCCCCATTGAGAAAACGATGCTTTGTTTAACTGCAAATTCATGTAGCTATTAGCATAAGATATTTGTAATTAGTTAAAATTTTAACAAATGAAAACATAACTTTGCAAGTTCGATATTTGATTCACTTGGACTTATCAGAAATTTTCAAGATTAAGACTAACCTGTCGACATCCACTAATATTCCGGTAATTGTGGATTCATTTCTTAACTCAACTATCACTTCTTTTCCTTCCAATGCATTTAAGAAACACAGTAAAGTTTTGCTAAAGATGGCTTGCTTGTACAACGACATTTTATTAGCAGTATCGTACTTGCAGGACCCTTAACACAATAATGGTAAAAGAAATGTAGATTACAAATATTTACATAATCTAACAAAATATGCAGCTGCAACTCAAATATTCATATTAAAATGTAAAAACAAATAACTGACAAAGTTTGAGATGAAATTATTGCATTTCAATTCGTAATCGTTCACAGATTCACAATACCGTTACTATACCGTATTTATAAAACTTAAAAAGATTTACTAAATCTGTCAATTTTGTCCAATCTTTTACTGTATTTACTAAATCTTCCATTTTGTCCACACAGTCCACTAGCAATGAACTTTGCGCGCACGAAATTGTAGCACAGAAAGATCTTGACATTCTGTTTTTTGAAGGCTAAATTTTTTTGTTGTTGTTTTCCTGTATTAATGAGTCAAAATAAATTTCAATTTTTGTTTTTGTTTTTGCTCTGACAAGTTTAACTTTTGTTATTTTAAACTTTTTTGATCTTACAATCATCATCGACTTTTTACAATGAATGTAAACGTATAACATAACATCGGGTTGTAGTTTCTTCGAATTGAAATAAAAACCGTTTTCGTTTAAGAAAGACATTTAAAAATAAAAGTGACGTTTGTGGGTCGTGATCTCGACATTTTTAAAACATTTTCGTGTCATTACTCGAATAAAAAAATAAAATCGCAAAAACTATTGTGGCCGAAAACTAAAAAATTGAACTTAAATGCAATAATAAACGTTTTGTAGTTTTCAGCTACATTTACCAGGAAAGCGTTTATGACAAATATTGACAATTTCCAAACAACACCAACGACTTAAACATTACAAAAATTAGAAATCGCCTTCAAAATTCGAAAAACAAATCAAGACAATTTGACTAGCAAATAAATTAATTTAAAGAAGAAAAATTTAGATAAACATTTAGTCAACCAGTTCAGATTGAAAAAAGCAATGGCCATAAATAAAATTAAGTAGTCCACTTGATGAACTTTTGTATATTAAAATCAAACTTAAAAACCAATACAATTGTACTAGTTTGCTACAATAGACATTCATTTAGCTGCTGAAAAATAACTTATAACATTTTTTTTAAATAAATAATTAACTACGAGGTCCACTGATAAAAAGATAATTTGAAATACCAACAACCTTCAATTTGGAAACAAATTTTACATCACAAAATTTGCTAAATTTATGCATCTTATTAGAAGAAAACTAAAGATAAGGCTATAAATTTGACTCAAGAAAGACAACTTTAAGTCAATATTTAGTATGTACTAACTACCAGCCAAAAACTATAACAATCCAGCATAATTTCACCCAGCTGGCGTTAACTTTCTGTAACAAAAATTAATTACAATGTTAACTTCAAGAACGAATGATGAACCACTCATACAGAAACTTATAAACCGAACTGCAAATTGAGTTTGAGAAGTAAACATCCATCATGAAATGGACTAGCATTAATTTAACAAAAAAACTTGCTAATATAACTGCAGTGAAATATCACAGAATGCTGAAATTAAGTACAAAGCTATCTCAGAAAATAGAATTACTAGTCAAATTGTTGACAGAAGACTAGAATTTGCCTAAATTTCATAGACGATTTTTAATTTTGGTTTTTCTACGCTGACAAAATCATTTCACGTTTTTGTTGTTAAGACACATTTTCATTTTGTGACCGTACAAACATAATTGAATTGAATTGGCAATAAAGTATTTGAAAAAAAAATACACATACTTACTAAAATATTGAACGTTGCCTTTTCTGTCTGGATTTTTTTATTTCATTTGTTTTGAAAACTTAAGAAAAAAATTTTTTCTTCTTTTCTAGTTGCTTTCTGTTATTTTTTCTCGATGTAAACGAAATTTTATTTTTTCTTGTCTAATAATTAATGTTATCGTTGGTGCTATAGTTGTCCAATTATATCACAAAAAAAGTGAGTTTCACAAGTCGTCGACACTTTCACCGCCTAATGCAATAGGAGTATAAACAGAGGCGTTGGGATCCAAGTTGGAAGTTGTAATTTTGTCATCGGTCACAAATTTGGAAGCAAAATGTGGAATTGAAATGACTGACGGTTCCAACGGGACGGGGAAAGTAGCCGGTGGCATTACAGCCATCACCTCCGCAACTTTTGACTTCAGTTCTTCAATTTCTCGGTCTTTCTGCATAATTAGATCTTCAGAAAAAGAAAAAAAATTTTTTTCAATGCTATTTCAAACTAGTGAAAATGTCATAACATAATATTTTACTTTGTGTTATTTCTACTTGTCTTTTAACTTCCCCAAGTGCAGAAAACAAATCCAATTTGATTCGAGTTTCAGCACTTAAACTTGTTTCCAAATGTGTATTTTTATCTTGCATTGCAGAAAGTGCGGACATTAGCACTTCAGTTTCATTATGAGAATCTTTATACTGCCTCAGAGTCTACAAGCCGAATTACAAATGTATAAACCATCACTTACAAATTCATTACAATACTTTAAAACACAGACCTGTGCCTCTCTTTCGGCTTGACGACATCGTTCTTCAAAAAATTTCAACTCTCTTCTTAGTTGTTTATTTTCAGCCTCTAAATCTTTTCGTTTAGATTTACAACTCTCTGTACACTCCGACCTAAATGAAACATACACAGTCATTAAATAGAAATCCAAATGGAAAAATATATAATTTTCAATAGCAAAACTGTTATTATAAAAATAAGAAAATCTAAGCATAAAATTACTGCGGAATAAAATGGTAGAAGATACTACATTACAGCGTTGTCATTCATAGTACCTTAAATTGTTGACATTTTGCTGTGTTGTAGACCGTGAAACTATGTCTTCTGATTTTCTTAATTTTCTTTCAGCTGCTAATTGTGTTTCCAGCTGACTTTTACATTTTCTTTCTTCTTGTAATTTTTTTTCTAAAGTAGCAATTGTTTGTTTATCGTGTTGCCGAGCCGTTACTAATCCGTGCAACCTAAATATAAAAAAAATAAGTTGAGCATAATCTAGGTCTACGCATACTAAACTCATTTAGTTAAAGTCGGTATTACTAGTATTTTTAAAGAAGATAAATTCCACTAAGACCAATTTTTAAAAAATACTTAAACTGCACTAAAAAACAACAATCATACTTTGTCTGTAAAGTCTCATTATCCTGCTGTAACTGTGACAATTCATTCCTCACAGATCTGTCTTCGTTCATCAACGTATTAATCTGAGAGCGTAAATCCAATTCGCATTGTCTACTTGACTGCAAATCAGCTTTCAGTCTTTTTATGTCAGACTCCAACCTAATACAAATAACAATTTTATACACTCAAAGTACAGTTATTCAATCAGAAATTAGATGATCAATTTAAAAAATACATAATGTACTAGATGGTCGCAAAACTTCATTCGTTTCTTTTCCCACAAAAATTGCTTAATACTAAATATAGTCAAATTATTTTCAACAATCCAGTACAATATACAGAGATATTTAGTTAAAGCAAATGCTTCAACTTACCTTAACACATGATCATCTTTTTGATTAGAGAGATTGTTGACAGTGCTTTCCTTTACAGGAAGCACTTTAGACTTTTTAGAGGATGAATTGTGAATATTATAGGACACATTTTCTTTGTTTTCTTTCATTTGCAAAGGTTGATGATTATGATTTTGCTGTTGGTTGCCGCTCCATCGGCTGCTATTTGCAGTTGATGAACGAGAGGTAGTTTGATGCACTACACCGTTTGCTTTGTAACTTTTGTCCTTTTCAACTTCACTGCTTTCGTAATAATCGTTCACTGATGAACGTTTATGCAACTGATTTTCCATGTATTCCAACTCTTTATCGATTGAGTTCGTGTTTGGAAGTTTTTTCGAGTCTTTGTGGTCGATTTCACTAAATTTATTACTATCGCATGATTTTAATGAACTACTAACTGTCGATTTCTTCGAAGATTCTTTTGAACTTGGTGATACGCCGTTTGAGACCACTTCATCGTTTGATTTCGTTGATGAAGCTAAAAATTAAAAAAATCAAATTGAAATCCAAATAATTATTATACGAGATATTAGAAGAAAATTATTAAAAATTGCATTTAAAATATAAACGCGAAATTCGATACCGTATGTGTTCAAAAATGTATGAAAAACTAAAATTCCTAAAAATGAGAAAGTTGCCAAAAATGTTGATAACAGAAAAACAAATTGGCCAAAAATAATTTCAAATTCGCCAAGAATTTAAGTGAAACTTGCCAAAAAAGTATAAAATATTTGTCTGTAGCATATAATAATAGCCATCGATTAAAAAACACAACTTTACATATAATGTTACCTGTGACCGAAGTTGCATTAAGAGATGAAGCAGCAAGTGCATTTTGCTGCTCTTGTGGTGGCAATGCTTCTTTCATTAGCTGCATGAAAAAATCATTTTCTTTGGCTACTTCCTTCTGCTTTCTCTGAACATTAGAAATAAAATCATCAGATATTTGAACAAATTCGAACAGTCAATTTATCAAAAACAATACTGTACCTGTCTCATCCGATAACCGACATAACTTTTAAACCCAAAACCAAGAGTTACAACTGGATAGCCTATACTGTAAAAATTAGTAGATTTTAATTAAATAGATTATGACAATACAGTACAAGCCGACTGCACTATTCAGTAAAGCCAATTAGATATATGTATTTAAATAAAAACAAAACTTTTTACCTAATTAAATAAAAATAATTTACAATCTTGGCATGCCAAGTTTTGACAATTAGTAAACTACTTGGTTAATTTGGTGAATATTCTCTAACATGCGCAATACATTTTTACTTTTCTTTAGCTGCACCTAAAACTAGTGTAAGGCAATGCAAAACGTCAGTGGAGCTTGTACAGATGCAACGGGTAAATGAATGCCTAATTAAATATACCAATGTGCTGCAAATGGCCTACATAAATCCAGGTGAAATGGTAGATTTTTGATTTCTCTAAGTCGGACAGAGGCTTCTATGTAAACAAATAATAACCATAAAGATGCAGTTGGAAGACAAATTCCTCTTTCTAAGTCAAGCACAAAATAGAAAACCATTTTTATTAATACAAGATCAAAAATAAAATGCTTCTAATAATAAAACAAAAGCGACCAATTCCTATTAAGTTGATCATTTGAATATGAAGGAAACATCATATTTGAAACCGAATTTCTTTTTAATTTATTCTTTTATAAACTTTGCAAGATCTACTGTAAAATTGCCATTCGTAAAATTTATTAAAGATGTAAAAGCAACCAGTCAAAGCAGTCAGATGTTTCGTTTAATTTTAACAACAACGAATAGGAAATAAGTCAATGTTTGAACTAATTTGATATTATAATTACCAGTATGCCAAACAAACTGCACCCAGACGTAAGTACTTGCAGCGAAAAACAACCAGTGCACCGGGACAAATAGAAAACATATCATATCAGATGTTAATGATATACAAATAAAAAAAACCGAGAATGCCTGCCAAAATACAATCATTAAATTTCTTTAAATATAAAATAATGATGTGAAATCAAATAATTACCAGTCCTTGATATTTAAACGAATCGTAAACACTTCTCAATAGTAACCAGAATGGCCATAAATATTCGAATCGAAATTCCAATAGAAAATCAGCCAGTAGAACCAACAGCCATACCAGCAGAAATTTTAGATACATTACCAAGCTAGAAATGAATAAAAAATAAATTTATCAACATCAAAATTATATAAAATAGGAATGTAGACATTAAATGTAAGATAGGAGTCTAGAAAACTGGGCCATTCTTCGGTCGGTCGCATAATCGATTATAATATTCGATATGTTCTAAAGTCAAATGTCAACAGACTTTGGTTAATACTGTACAATACTGTATTACATAGAACATATATCGATATGTATCGCATGTTAAATATTTTATTGATCGAAACCATTTAGTCCAGGCAGCTGTTTTGTGTTTTTGATTTTAACCGACCATGTATACTTGCTGTGAAAATTCAGCATAAAACAGCGTGAAATTTAGTTTAATTACATCGACAACAGTGTTTACACGTACTATAGGAAATGTAATTTAATTTCAAATATAGTTATCTAGTTGTTAATGGTTGAAATAAAATGAAATTTGGTTTGTAAAGTAAAAGGTTTATCGGGGTCATTATGTCGAGTCGCGGGAAAGGCAAATGCAACTATCATAAGTTGTCGCAAATCGCCATCGCTCTAGTTAAGCAATGTGAAGTCAAGTTACATGCTGTTGGTAAATGAAAGTGTCAATTTATACCTTCCATAAACACTGTCAGGTATTTTACTTCTCCGCCGTGCCACACGTAATTTACCGCATTCGGCGTTTCTTCTCTTCATAGTACAAATCCAATTCACTGGTTTAAACTTCCGCAAATATTGTTTAAAAACTGTGTGGTGGGAATAACCGCCTTGAAAACCCTCACAGTCAAGCGCAAAAAAATTATTTTCAATGGGGTGAGTTGGAGGAGAATCCAGTCCGTGTATGCGTAGCTGAACGGCTACGAAACGTAAGACGGAAAAAGACGTGACCTCTACCGTTCATCAGTTACGAATAAAAAACCAGTTTCACTGTTCACACCCTAACTTTATTGATGCTTAATTGGTTATTTACTCCTCCCAGTATTATTTGTTTACTTTTATTTTTAATATCTTATAAAATATAACAAATATGTTTACGACTATATTTTATAGCCCAAAAATGGTGGGGTTTTTTTTTGGCATTATGCAGTGGCATCTGTAGCTAAATATTGTCCTTTACAGGAAATGTTTAGTTCACTTAACAGTCCAAATTAATCTATTACAGTATAAACTTTATGTAGGACAGGTAGTTACTGTTATAAATGGCGAATCATTTTCTTTAAAAAGTCCAATTTCGTTTAGACAAAATTTATTGACAAACGACCGTTGGACATTTTAATTTATATGAATTTTGTCAAATAGGTTTCAATTTTATCAATGTGTACAACAGCACAAAACCTTGAATGAATTTGTTGACATTCACTTGAAAACATAAAATAACGTTAAACGATAATGCAACAATAAAAAAAAATTGCTTATATGGCTTTTAGAAAAATTCTGCTTCATGATTCGTTATATTCATCAGATAGAACGCAAAATCAAATCAAATTTAATACTTGACGTTTTTCAGGAAGACAAAAATAATTAAACAATGACGGTTTAGTTTATGAATATTTACAGCATTTAATATTAATAATTAATATAAAAATTTTAAGAAAATCTCAAACGAAATAAGTTTATTGACGTCTCAATTATCATAATTAATTTTATGATAAATCAAAAAATGAAAGATCGATCAAAATATTTGTTACAACCGTTGTGTGACTAGATTTTAAAAATTGTGCCATTTCTTTTTAAATAAAATACAATAACATAAGTTCATTTCAAAATGTTCATTAAGTGACGCACTCCAATAGATAATTAGTTTGATTGAAGTAAGACTGCGTCATTTTTTAAACATATGAAGTACAAAAACAGTGACAAAACGTCAAAAATTAAATTGACTATTTAGTCGATGCATAGCTACATAACTAAAAGATGTCAGATTACGATAAAGTGCAAAATTTAAAATAAAATTTTACTTTTTTTTAAACTCAGATTGAAATTTGCCCCAAAAAATGTTGATAATCGATTATCTCATGAACACCTGTTAAAATATCAATAAAATTCCATTTTAATTGCAATCATTTTTATTAATTTTGTTGTTAACTTACAGGATAATCGGTTTCAGTTCCTTGATGAGCTGCTACATTGTATGAACCACGAATTGAGCTTGAAACGGAAATGGCTGGGCTCTTTGGAGTTCCAGCTGACATTTCGACGGTATCAAATACATCAGCTCCTTCTCTATAGTTCATGTTAAAATCACACTTTTGGCAAACAATAATTGAACTAAAATGACACAATACTTAAAAATGACAAGTTTCAAAACCTGGAATTTTCGGGTTGTCCATGTTCACCAACTGTGGAAGTATTGCGAAGAGAGTAAGTAACAAGTCCAATGATTACGAGAGAAAACGACACAAAATACATTGGTTTAAACTGCCAAAAAAAAAAATATATATATATAAGGCGACGTCATTATAATCACATTTGGGTAGTACTTTCTCTAGATTAACTCTACAATACAGTAACAAGAATTTTTACTGTAAACTTACAGTGTAGTTGAATAAGAAAAGTCCCGCAATGAGTGAATAGAAATCACATGACAGCATAGATAAATTAAAAGCAGTTGCACTGGTCATTTTCATTATTTCTGGTACCACGGTGTAAAAGAAAAATAAAACTAGCGCAAATGCAAGTAGCAAACAATCTACAAAACATACACACGTAAAAGCATTATCAATCCGTTTTTTTAAATCTTGAAATAAGTTTATACAACACCTATTTTCCAATTTTCCCAGTCGATGGAAGCCACTTCTTCTCTTTCCAAAAGAGATCTATTCAAATAAAAAAGATTTAGTTACATATTCGACTGCATACTAGAGGCCGTATTGATGACTATAAAATTTTTGACAATGACTACATTCTATTACATTAATCAACTTACAATTGGATGCCGCTTATCACACTACCAAAAAACCCAATCATTCCTAAAAATTCAACTTTATCAAAGCGTTTGACAAAGTATTCTTCACCAACATTTGTTGCAGCATAACAACTAGCACCAGCAAGCACCAACATATCACCTAACAAAGGGTTTGAACCTATAAAATAATTAATTATAATGTATTAAAATTGCATCAACATTTTTTCAAGTGATTTTTTTTAGTTAAGCATATTAAAACAACTAAGATAAAGCAACTTGATTTACAAAGCAAAATACAATTTAAATTCTGAATCGTCCATATTAAATGTTTTACTAATTACAAAAAGTAATTAGAAAACCCTATTTAAAAAAAATAATTTTTTATAAACCTCCTTTAATGCTTTCTCCATGTTCAATATCCGCCCACACAACACAGCCAACTCCAAGAAGACAAATTCCAACTCCTAAAATGTGAGGTATGTGGTATCGAGTTTTGAGGATAAAAAAAGACAGTACCAGAACTCCTGGTATCGTAAAACAATCTAAAAGCTGCATTTCAAACACGAAATGATTTTAAATCAAACATTTCCATGAAAAATAAATGTAAAAATTATAAATTACTTGAACACTCGTCAATGTTGTATATTGGTAAGACTTGACTAGGAAATAATTGCCTTCAACGTCAAAAATAGCTATAAAAAAGTAAATCCAGCCGCGTTTCCTCAGGACGGGTATGAGACCAATATCACCAGCCCGACAAGCCAACCATGTTGTGTAAACAGAGCATAAAAATACATAATTCATGAAACTTTGAGCTGAAATTGTACAAATGATAATAACTTAATGCATGGAATATACAAAATAAAAATACATACAAAACGTTTTAAATTACCAGTTGGTGCGTTAACTCCATAAAAATCAGATAAAGTCTGACTAATAACCCCAGTTGCGCAGTTTAAAATTGACACCAACTGACCAAATAAAATAGCCTTCCAGACTTCCCTGAAATGACAATATCATTAATTCATTACAAATGTAAGCAACAAAATCATGCTACCAGTTACAAAACTGATTTGGGCATTTTTCCCAATTAGAATATATTACAATTATAATTGAAGCAATTAAGACGATATTTTTGTAAAGACTTTTTACTTGGCATAGGTTGCAATTCTTGTAAACTTAATATTCGAAATTGCAACATCTGGCCCTGACAAACTTGATCAATATTTCCACTTAAATACAGCTCTAACTTTAACTTGCCATTCAAAATACAAATTTCAATGCTTGCAGTTTCCCACTCTCAACTTTCTGAAGCCTAATTTATCAAATTCACTGTTACTGCTCTGTCATGTTACCAAATTGTTAAAACAAAGTGTCACTCACACTAAATCGTTTGATATATTGCAGTAACATTAATCAATATGAAATTGTTTTCAGAAATTCCAAAATGCTGTGTTATAGCAAAGTGATTATCACTGTCAGCAACAGGCCAGCTCTACAAGATAAGCTACTAACCTATAACATAAATTAATATACACTTACCATGTATACAACAGAGACAAACTTCTTTTAATTTTGGTTGTAAGTCTCAGTCCAGGCTGGGAAACTGCTTCTAAATCGCCGTTCGGTGTCGAATTATAAGCAGCCATTGATAATAAAAACTGCCTTCACTTCAGCTTACTTCTCATTTCAAAAATTCGCTAAAGTTTAAAACATTATTAAATTTCCATCGAAATTATTAATAGCTTGTAATCAATTGTGCAGTCAGTCAATCTTCAAAGTTCAATGATTACTGCTTATCAAATACCGGTAATTATTATTTTTTATAAAAATAACAAAGGCTTACATGCACACGCAAGTACCGAGATTGCAGGCAGAGAGAACGAAGGTCAACTACGGTCGTCGACTATTTGTACGCTGAAGGAGTGATGACGATTGCCGGCAAAAATAAAAGTATCTGGTCGCTAGTTGGTAGCGTTGACTTTTAAACAAGCAGTGCGGGGTCCTGCGGGAGGAGCTGCAAAGATCGACGGCATAAGGACTGGTTCATCATGAGGGGAGATAACAAAACACGAAGAAATTATTGAAGATGATTCACCGCGCATTCCTTCGGCATGGAAACCTATGGACTCTTCACAATCAGCTGAAATTATTTAATTGAGAGTGATAAAAGTATACGAAAAACATTTTTTTTTGATAATTGGTAATCTAAGGTTTTAGTGTTTAACGACAATTTTGTTGAATATTTTTGCTACAGGGTTTTTTTAATTAAATAAACAGAAGTCAAATGGAGGTCTCAAATGTCAGAGTCAGGTGATTGGGAGGACAGAACGGCGTAACAAATAGAAACTCAGCTTCATGATCAACAAACACTAATAAACCATAAAATACCAAAGCTAATTTGGCAGTGATATCATGCTTAATCTACAATAATAAAAACAAACTATGGATTATAAACTCGATCATTAAGATAAATTCATCATTAATTATAATACTGTACAGAGCATCAGTGCTGTGTTTGACTCGGAATAAACAAGTTTCGTGCATTTTTCCTAAAATATAATAATGTAAGTGGTTTTCGAGTTTTTTAAATGATTTAAAGCCAAACATATTATTAAGTAAATGCATTACAAATTGCAGTCCGTGTACAGACAGTAATCTTTTGTTAAGTTCATATCTAATCATTAAACTATAAAAATATCTTAGTAAATATTGTACTGAGTCTTACTATTTAACCATATTTTGTAAAGATGTAACGTAAATTCGTATAAAGATGTCACATAATGAGCTATTTATTTATAAAGCTCCATGCATTCATAAATATACTGTAAATGATTTTATGAGATTTTTGACAAAAAATTGACTTATTTTAATTTTGATAGTATTGCTGAATACCTTAGTGATCATGGTTGAAGCTATATTCGAGTACCAATTCCGTATAATACTGATTGGTGACAGTACCGTGGGTAAAAGTTCAGCAGCCCGTGCATTTACAGATGGAAAATTTGCTGAAATCGGTGACCCAACCGTTGGTGTTGACTTCTTTTCTCGTCTAGTTGAAGTAACCGAGCACGTCAGAGTAAAACTGCAGCTGTGGGACACTGCTGGAACTGAAAAGTTCAGGTAAGCTCAATTCCAAAACTTCAGTGTTATCAAAATCAATAAATTACATCTCACATCTTACATTAATAGGTCGATCACTCGTTCTTATTATCGAAACTCAGTGGGAGTTCTGCTGGTCTATGACATTACAAACCAAGCCAGTTTCGACCACATGACAGATTGGCTTTATGAAGCTAAAAGGCACATTGAACCACGTAAAGCCGTTTTCCAGCTGGTCGGATGCAAATGTGATATTGAAGATAGAAGAGAAGTGTCTTATGATCAGGCCAAACATTTTGCCAACTTTTACAGAATGGACTTTTTGGAAACCTCTGCTAAAACAGGAAAAAACATTGAGAGAGTTTTCACTAGAATAGCACAAAATATTTATAAACGTGTTAAAGTTGGAGAGTTAAAGCCTGAAGATGGTTGGGAAGGGGTTAAAGTTGGGTTTAGTAAGCCAAAAGAAACCTTTCATTTGCTCGAAGCAAAAGCAGAAAAAGATCGATGTTGTTAAATATGCAGAACTTCTGAAATGTCATACACTACAGAAAATGACAGCCTTATAATTTACTTAGTACAGTAATGAAAATCTAAGGCAACATTTTATTGCATTTATTTCTACACTGTTATATTGTACCTTATTTGTTATCGAAATGTTTTGTTAAACTCAAGAATTTTATTTATAGTTGTAATTTTAGAAGTTTAGATGACAACACTGGTTATTAATAATATATTACGTAATGCTCAATCAGTTAAAGTGCGACAGTACATATTAACAAAATGTATGCTAAAGTAGCTAAATGAGAGTTTGTGTGGAAGCTGAATTTTTAAGTGAATAATAACTTGATTAAAAGGAGTTTTTCTTAGAAAAAAACTGTACTGGAACTGAGAATTGAAAAAATATTAAATCTTTCGACTTTAGTGCAAAAATCATTATGCAAAAGTGTCCAGAATTCAACAAAATAATTCAAAAATAAATATATGATCAAAAACTTCAAAATTTCAACTTATAAGTATCTGTCTAAATCGACTGACAGTATAAACAAATATTATTTGAATTTTAGACTTTTTAGCTGCAACTAAACATGTAATTTGTTAATTTGTGTAATTCAGCCATATCAGCTTCCTCCATGTAATAATTTTCTCTTCTTATAATGTACATTTGACTAAATTAGTTCCTTGCAATACTTGCTAGTAGATTATACATACAGGGTTTACTCAACAAAAAATTAAAAAAAAACTGATTCGTATTAGTATATCGCGCTATTAAATAGTGTGCTACCAAGGATGTATAAAATACAAGTATATTATACATTCTTGGCGAACTTAATATATTTAAGCAAAATTCTTATTTTAAAGATGTGATATGTAATATAATATTTGTCTGTCTCGTTTATGCCAGTATTATTATTGTATTATTATACATTATTTTTAATGAGGAAAAATGATTAAAGTTTACCTTAGAAAATATCATGCTTTTCTGAATGACAATCAAGGTGTTGGAATCTTTTCTAATATCTAAATTTCGTCTTGTTAATCAACCAACATCTGAAAATTAAAATTATAAAGACAAATTACAATTTAAAATTAAGAAATACATTGCACCAAAAATAGATATGGTGGAAACTTACCTGTCAAGAGTTGAACTACTGTATGAACATTTTGCTTCTAAGTATCTCGCCAAAATCATAACTGAAACAAATGAAACCTACAGCACTGAAAATTAAAACCTTAAGAATGCAAGAACTTCATCTTAGAATAAGTCAGTCGACCCATGCAAATTAGATCATTAAAGCTCTAAATTTTGATACAAATTAATTTAATAATGCCAGAAACAATATTTGAATTGAAGAACAGTCGTTTCTTCAAAACAGTTAACTGGCGTCTTAAAAATTATAATTAGCTTCTTAATACAACTAAGTGTAGTATCTAAAAATCCAATGTAGCACCACTTTAATTTACGCTTACTAAATTGGTTGACTGACTGCCGCATTCAAAATTATTAAAAACAACGTAATTAACATTTACTTTTTTTTGTTTTATGTCATGAAAATACTTTTTATTACAACCAAAGCCATTCAAACCTAATTTTAACGCATGGCCGTTTGCAAAAATTTTTTAAAACATATTTACAAATTACTATTCATTTTTCGTTTCAATTTACACGCACACAAAAAATCCCCCACGCAACAGCAAGGATTTTTTTTCAAAAGCAAAAAAGAATTACAGGTATTAAAAGAGGGACAACACCACATAACGCCATCATTCAACACATATTTTAACCATTTTTTCTTAACTTTATACAAAATTTTACAATTATTCAAAGACTTTTTTTTAAAAAAAAAACTCGAATATTACACAATCCGAGTTGTCTATGTTATTTTATCTCACCATCTCGGAAAAAGTCAAACGATGAAAAAATTCAGCCTTCCAAAAATATTTAACAAATTTTTCGTTGGCTTTGTAACACTACAAATATTTCGCCGAGTTGCACTCTAATAGCGAAATAATGACAGTTTTTATTTTCATTAACTAAGTAATTGTTTTTATCAGGTTTCAACACTCGGAAAATATTTTTAAAAAACTTGAAGACAGAAGTATAGAGAGTAAGAAAGAAAGTTATTAAGATAACAATAAATTAAAAAAAAAAGAAAAATAATAAACTAATAATGTATTGAGTATTGCGACCACTTGAAATAAACTTTCAAGAAATATGTCATTTAAAAAAAACTCAATATTCATTTTAAATTTAAGAAATCACAAAAAATTGTAAAAAATAAAAGGAAAATTAGTAATTTTAAATAAAAAAATTAGTTACGGTAATTATAAAGGGAAGCACCCCTATCAATAAAATTTGTAAGTTTGGTAGTTCCTCTTTATAAACTAAAAATTAAAAAACTGAAATTTGTAAAAAAAAAAAAAAAAAACCGAAATTGTGACATGTTCATAAAGTGACGTATCCATATTCACAAAATCCTAATTATAAGGTTACGTTACTTTATGAGTGCTATTAACTTTTCGAAATGAAATTTCCTCAATTCTTAAAACAAAAAAATGCCGATACAAGTTCATAAAACCATTTTTTTAACATTATCGTCGGAATTTACCTTCGATTGCAAATCTTACATAACAGACAATGCAAGACAAAATGCAATAAAAATGATTTGATTAGTTTAACTTCAAAATCAAATTTAAGGCTGCACGTTATTTTTTTCATAGTTATAAAATTTCTTCCTCACTCTTAAGGCACCAATAAAATCAGTTTGATTTTTATAATACCGTTAGTAATTAATTCCCATTATAAATTGGGAAATAATCATAAATTAAAATTTCAAAATTAAAAAAAAATAGTAGGGCTGCTAGATTCGTCTACTATAACTTAATTCATCTTTTAAAAAAAAAGTGTGGCTTGTAACGTGCTCTTACTCAACATTTCCAAAAACTTTAGTTTAATCTCGCGAAGCCTTTGTTTTTCAAGTATAAATTTTAAACTATAGTCAAAATCAGTAACTAAAACAAAATCCGATGATATCAATGTAAAACTTTAACCATTAAATGCATATCAATTTATTAGCCACTAATAATCACAATTTTAATGCTTCAAAAAAACAAATTACGTGACTTGAAAAGTTATTTAAAAGTTGAATTTCAATTCTTTAAATTTCAAAAGCGATTTAATCCTTTCATATCAAATTTAGTATTGTGAATAATAACAAATTCAGTGCCTAAAATGTCAAATTTAGTTATTCAAAAGTGACATTTAAACATTTAAAAATTGCTGGATATGGAATGTTTAATCTCTCAGATATCAATATTATCGAAATAAACTAATAGGAAATTATAATGTTAAACAGCCCTACAAACTACCATTTAAATTTTTTAAAAATTTAAATATTTTAAAGAAATTGACATTTAATGCCAAATTTTAAAAAAATAAAAAATGCTTAATGAAATAATTTTAATTATTAAAAAATTTATTTTGTGTTCTAATTATTAATCTGTTTTAATTAATTTAATAAAAACTTTCGAGTGTTAAGAAATGAAAGGGGTTGAATGCGCATTAAAAAAAGAAATTTTTTACAGAAAATTTTAACCATGCTAAATCATTCAATCTCAATCCATCTCTTTTTACCCTCACAAAAACGACTAGAACCCTAAAATTTTCATTAGAATATGTGATTTTTTTTTCTTTCTAAATTCTTAATCAATATTAAATAATCTACATTTAACTCACTTTTAAACATATACTGGATTTTGTCCATCATTATCCGTTCCCACTCTGGTTGGATAAGCGTGGCCGCCGTCATCAAAAAAGCGTCTGAAAGTGAACTCGAGGAAAGCATGATCTGGATGTTTAATACCATCGTCACCAAAGGGGTCTGATTTGGGGTCGTTCGAGTCTCCGTTTCGTAATTTCTCTGGATCTACTGGATCAAAATTTGAAGTGTCCGTTGGGTTGAGAATTGTAGGCAGATAAGGTGGTTTCTGTTTCCTTAAACCACCTTTAAAATCAACTTCAGAGAAATACGGATGAGCCTTAACTTCAGCAGCTCCATTCTTTCCTAATCTCTTATCGTGACTGGTGCACAATTTTATAATTAAATCTTCTGCTTCGGGTACCAAATCCGCATCTTTAGGAATTCGTAAATGGGTTTCAAAATGAATTACCTGGAAAATCAAAAAGTACACTGGTTAACTACAAAACCAAACAAAAACCCATATGAAACGTGCCAACAAATATTGAAATTCAGTAAAATAGAATAATTTTTAAGAAAATATCGACAATATACAATTAACCACTATAAATTTAGTTTGGTGTCGAAAGGAAGAATTTCAACAAGTTAATCGAACTGAATACTATACTGTATATGACAAATTTAGTTTTACCTTATACTGAGTTTCTCCTGGAGAATTTGCTAAAAATGGCGGCTGACCAACTAGCATTTCATACATAATAACACCTACACTCCACCAATCACACTGCTGAGTGTAACCTACAAAACAAAATAAAAAAAATTTAATAAATCGTACTATAAATTGAGTCCAGTTAAGTCATTCTTGCCTGTTCTCATGAGTACTTCAGGCGCTATATAATTTGGTGTTCCAACTAAAGAATGTGCCAGACAACGCTGATGCTCATTTTCCAGTCGTCTCCTTTCCAATGGTTTCAGTGGTAGAGTAACTGGACGACCATCATGGCACCTACAATCATTAGTCCAATTCTCATCAAAATCCATCGAATCCTGTCGTCCATGCTCACCTTCAATAATTTAATGAAAATTAGCTCAGAACGATGCAAAATAATGGAATAATTCATGGTAACATTTAATTTTAATACTAAGTTTCAAGTATTATTTAACGAATCAAGATATTAAAATCATCATTAAATAAAAAATCAAATAAATTTTGCCACTAAGCAAAAAAAGCTAAAACAAAATCAAATCGTCTTACCATTTCTTTGGTAGTATTTGGAGTTATGTGTCCAACGGAATCCAGTACAAAGACCAAAATCAGTTAACTTAATGTGACCATCACGATCAATAAGAATATTATCCGGTTTAATATCGCGATGAATAAAACCCATCTTGTGAACACTTTCAATTGCGCATACTAACTCGGCGATATAAAATCTCGCCAAAGAATTTTCAAAAATTCCAAACTTGATTAGTAAAGACATAAGATCACCACCGGGTATATAATCCATAATTAAATAAAGGTTTTCATTGTCTTGAAACGAGTAGTATAATCTAACTACCCATTCGTTGTCAGCCTCTGCCAAAATATCTCTTTCCGCTTTAACATGGGCCACTTGATTTCGCTTCAAAACGTCCGCCTTCCGTAGGGTTTTCATGGCGTAGAGCTGTTTGGTGTCAATTTTAAACACCAGGGAAACTTCACCGAAAGCACCGACACCAATGGTCTTTATAGTCACAAACATAGACTTATCCATTTTGGCTCTACGTAATCTAATATAATTCGACTCCTTCTGATGAAGCATTTTCCTCATCTGGCACCGAGCTTCATCAGAAAGTTCCACCTTCGCCATTTCATTCTCCAGCTGCATTCTTCGATGTAACCGCTGACTTTGAGACTTGAATACATTCTCCATATGCTGCTCCATGAAGAACTTGTAGGCTTGAGGCGAATAATTTTTTACTTTTGTTTCACTCACATCATCCTCATCCTCCTCCTTATCACGACGTTTTCTTTCTGGAATTGGCGATTGGATTGTAGTCTTCTGTATCGGTGGTGGTGGCACTGGCGGAGGCGGTGTTGAACCGTCATTACCACTCGAAGAGAACTCAACACCGCCACCAATAATTTGAGGAGATTCAGCACCAATATTACCTTCTTGTACTCCTCCCATATTTACATCATTATTCTCCTGCTTAGCCACTGCCACATTTACCACTAAGTTAGGCGAAGAATATTTTCGTTGTTGAGACGGTGGCGGCAACGGCGGCGCCACAGCCATATGCGCTTGATACTGTATCGGTGATGCTCTAAGTTTCTGTGCTGTATCAGGCGGTGGTGGAGGAGGATAGTTCGGTTTAGGCACCACTAACGCCGTTTCTAAAGGCCCATTTACATCGGCAGCTGAAACTCCACCGTGTAAATGAATATTATAAGCTGGTAAAGCAGCTTGACATATACTTGTTGTTGCTGTGGAACCAGCCATCGCATGTTGAACCGCTAAAGCTTGCATACTCGATGCGTAACTAGGTGGATCCGTTGTTGGAACCATTTCAGACATAACTGTCTGATTGGAACTTAACTGCACACTTCCAGCTGTAGCCACTGCCACAGCGGTCACTGGAGTGCAAAGTTCTGCCGTTGGAAGAACAGGAAACGATGAAGTAGAACTAACGGATGCTTCAATAGCACAGGCGTAACTGGGAGGCGACGTAGGCGCGATGGCAGTTTGCAAAACTGGCTTCTGCACTATAGTACTTTTTACAGACTGCATAATTATTGGAGTTTGCCTCGTTGACCAAGCTGACAAGGGCATGGGACGAGACGCAACAACGTTGCTTCCTATCGTGCATGGTAATCCAAATGCTTGTGTTGGATACGATGTGACCGTTTGAGGTGTACCACGTTTTTGACCTGAAACAAAAATTGTTGATAGAAGTTTTAGAAATTACAGTAGTCACTTAGAAACATGGATAAGATTGGACCAATTAAGCTCAAAAACCAAAATTTGTTATACAAGTCAAACTTAGCAACCAAAAAACATACGCAAATGTCAAGAATTTAAAATGTTGTTAATGAAACATTAAATCTTACCTGAAAGTGAAGAACTGTAATCGGAAGATGAAGCGGAAGATAGTGTCGGACTTTGTCGGCTTTGTGGGGTTCCTGGATACGGTAAAGGTGATCCCATTTTAGCTCCCGAAGCGATGGAACCAACTGGATATGGTGGCGGAGGTTCAACCTGACATGGTGAAGGATTTCCCACCGACGATCCACCATTATAAATAGTTAAATTATGTAATTTTTGATTTAGTTGATGCTGAATTTGTTGAGAATTTTGTGGTATGACAGGAACTCTACCACTTGGACTGGTTCCTCTTTGTGGTGTAGAGCTTTGTGAAGCGCTACTATATCCTAATGAAGTTCGTTGATTTTGAGACACTGGCGACATCCTTTTTAGCATATGTTGAACCTGAGATGAAGCTAAATATTGTGCGTTTGAAGCTGCTGCAGCCGCCGACGGAGGTAAAGGTGGAGTAGCACCTCTTGATGGAGCTGCAGATCCAACCTGCGGTCTCGGTGGAGGAGGTGGTGGTGGTGGTTCGAGAGCAAAACTTGGAGAGTATTGTCTACTAACCGGAATGTGATTACCAACTTCAACTTGATGATTCAATAACCGAGAATTGTCCATAAATGCGCCGCGTATACCAATAGAACTGCAACTTGGACTGTCAGAACGAGTGCTACCAGTAGCAACACCTTCTAAATTAGCTGGACTTCCACGAATGAAATCCTGATCGAAACTTTTTCTACGTGTAACTTTGGGACCCAAACATCGAGAACCTTAACCACCAAATAAATGTTATTACATTTTCCGCAAATGTGCAAGAAAAATAAAACCATTACCTTCGCTGCAATTCCTCAGCATCTCACTATAAGCATCCAAATTCCGCATTGGTACAAACCCCATTTTCGGCTATATAAACACAAACAATACAAGTCAATAAAAACAAATAAAATAACTCAATGGCTTAAATCTAAAATCCTATAATTACATTTCTAAAATAATTCTCAAAACAAAATCCGAATCCGGAATAATAAATATAATCAATTTACCTCTGTTATAAATCCAATAGCCAAGACATAAAAGTTAATAACATTATAAAAAAATAACTAAAAGTCTTATACAAATATTATATTTACATATTATAATCAATTGAGCACTTTCAAACTAAAAAGTTCGTTAATCAGAATCACAATAATTATTAGACAAGAAAACGTTGACATAATTTGGCATAGTTAATCAAATAATTGAACAAAAGTTTGTGACTTGACTAGCTGATTACAACAGCAATCAATCCTAATCAATGCAATTATTATGTAATTAAATAAAAGAATTTTATCAAAAAATAAAAACAATTTAATTTTTTTTTTCAAAATTGCTAATGTCATTAACGTTATATTTTCTTTGTACTTGAAAAACAAATCAAAATCAGATAAAAATTCCAAACATTCGAAATTAAACAAAGATAATTATAAAAATACTATCAACAAATAAAGCCTGCATTGCATTATCATCAATATTAAATATTTCTGAACGTAAACATACTATGAAAAACTTATCGGTTATGTAAAACAAATAAAATAACAAACACAAAACATTTATTAACTCTTGTTTGTGTTTGCTTATTCAGAATTTGGGTATTTATAAAGGTACAGTAGGTCAAAAACGATTCGCAATGAGTTCATAAAACCATTGGAAAGAATTTGGGAACCACCTTTCATAATTTTGTTCATCTGATCGATTATGTAATATTCGGGGAAAAAATAAGATATTGTACTTTAAATTCAGTATAATTGGCAACTTTTTATGTGATGTTCAAAATTGCAACACTAAAATCTTTTAGCACGCTAAATTTCATAAAAATTTATTTATTAATTATTTAAACAAGTAAAAATTATAAGTTAATGCCAAAACGACCTGAAATGATATGAATTTAGTGCTCTACCTTCAATTTAAATTGTAAATTATATTCTGTTTCATTTAGATCATTTAATGAAAAAAGTGCTAAATTGATGCATTAATTTGCAAATAGCTAAGATGATAAGATTAAGTACTATAATAACAAGCATTATAAAACAAATTTGCAAGTTTAATGACAAAATCATATTTGAATTTTTATTACTTACATCGTCATATCCATGAGCCATCATAAACCTGGGTGACATGGCCATATCTTTGTCCATCCCATTTGAAGTCTGGCCGCTTGGACATGGCGAACTACTTCCACTGGCTGTACTTAAACAGCTTGCCGTGCTAATTCCACTCGTCGTCGTACTGCTCATACTACTGATAGTACTATACGAACTTTTACCCCCATTAGCAAACGGTAACAAACTATTTCGTATTTCAGCCAAGGCTTTCTGTCTGTACGCAGATGTGGTTTTGGTTGTCCCGCTGCCACTGGCACTGCTGCTTGATCTTGAGTCCAAACTGCCATTGTTAGAGCTGATGCTGACTCCAGGGCCGGAGCCAACACCGCCACTTCCAATACCTTGATCAGCTTTCACCTGCATATTGTTGTTGTCCAGTTTGACAGACGACGACGTCGACGCGTCGGACGACAACAAATTAATCTTGCCAGGTTGTAGTGACGGAGTTACGTAACTTAAATTGTCTCGGATGTCATGTAACATTTGCCTGCCACTCAAAGCAGCAGTTGTCGATGAACAAGACTCATTTTCAACACTATTAAGTTTTGTACAATAGTTCTGAAATTTCGATTCTTTTCGATAATGATGCATATGTAAATATTGGCCGATCCATGAATATTTCTTAGTGAATTAAAAGTACAGCAAATACACCAATTAATCTGATCAATGTTAGTGGAACTTAAAGCAAGTTCGACAAGGCAAGCACAATCCACGAGCTTGCTTATGATAGCCCTGATTCAATAGCAAAAAATTGACCATTTTTAAAGATAAAGTATTCAAATATATCTTCAAATTAGTGGTAAATGGTATACGTCCAACAAATCTAAAATAATAAAAAAATTAGTTAATTATATTGTCACCACAGCTCGAAAGTCAAATATTACTACCATTGCAAACAGATATTTATAGTAATTTGTATGAAAATATTTTTAATTTGTATACACAGTAACTTTTACCAACATTTAATTACGTGAGTATAGTCCACCAATTAAGTTATTAAAAGTTTAGCAGTAATCGACAAGCGCTTAATAACATTTAAATAAAAAATGTTGTTTTGTCTAGTAGTACTAATTGCTTAAGGATTTTTTCGAGAAATTTTGTAACAATTTAACAATAACATTCAAACAAAAAAAAATAAACGTGGATAGAAACTAGAAATCGAGAAAAAATCATTAAAAATATCAGCATTTCATAATTTTCCATGTCCAAAACAAACAACTACAATGTCATACTATTTAAGCAATGTTTCTCTAAAGTTACTTAAAAGACCTTAATGACTTAAAATACACCGAGTCTTATTAGACAAATTGCCATCGACAAACTTAAACCAATTAAGCTTATAAGACTGAAACAAATAATTTTAAACCATGAAAACTCACATCACGGGCTTTTTACTACAAATAAGTTTACAAGTATATCCCGAGTTCTGATTAAGCATTAATAATTGGTAAATATATATAATTTTAGTTTACATAGACTAAGAACACAAGCAGAATCGTCATGGTTGTAACGTTTAGTAATTCTATCGGCTAATATTTCTGATTTGATAACTATTTTAAATTATAGTTAGTATAATATCAGAATGCAGTAATCTAGCGTTGGGATATACTTCAAAGTTCACAAATGTCAAATATTTCACTGTCTAATCTGCCATTATGAATCATTAATAATTGGCACTGAGTATGTTTAGAATTGAGAAATACTGTAGTATAAAAATAGCAGCTGGTCGAACGCAAAACAAATTATTTAATGATTTGAAAATGCATAAAATAAACTGAATACCATTATAGCAACTTAAAAATAATGACACAAGTTTAACTGGCAGTATATTTATACATACTGTATATTAGTTTGCAATGTTAGTTCTAGGTAGTTGTATTACTTACCGAAATTGTTTTAATCTGATATTTCCAAGTACTCCTTCTTCCTTTATCCTTATTTTCTTTTAAAATAAATCCTAGAAGAAAGCCAAGAAGAATTTTTGTTGTCCCTGACTCCAGGTGCTTTGACTGATGTTACCACCTGCTTCGTTTTAATTGTTGACAATTTTATAATATCCAATCGTGTTTTTCTTTAATATTAATCCATGTCAAACGCATTTCATGTAAAACGAAAAAAAAAAACCAAAATCAAAATTAGTATACAGCCAACACGTTTGCGAGAGAAAAAAGTGAAAAAAAAATTTCTTTTTTGTATTCAATCGGAAAAAGACAAACATCAGTACATTTCACGCATTCCAACGAAAACATTTTAAGGTCATATCACAGATTCGCTATCGACCAATCACGCCTTTACCAACAGACCTAATTATGCCCTCCATTATTTCAATCTCTCCTACGTCGTTTTCAATTTGCAATTCCGGCAAATAAAACAAAATAACAGCTACATTTCACTTGGGTTATTAAGACAAGATTTTGGCCATTTAAAAAAAAAATAATGCACCGACAACCAAACTGTAACGGAAGTTTTGAATGAATGTAATCCAACGGTTCGTACATTCAGAAGCCCAGCCGATAGGGCAACAACTAAATTGAATCGATACATTTATCGAACATTTCCTTTACATTCCTATGCAAAAACATCGTATAACCGATTATTGTATCGAGTATTGCTGTTGACATGTGCCCGGCGTTTGATTTACCACTAAAAAGTTCAACTATAGCGGTTTAAATGACAATCACTAATTTTAATTGTCATCGTTATAATTTTCCATCGCTTACAAGATTTGTAAATAATTTTGTGTTTAGAAACTACTTTTTAGCGAGATTTATAAATATTTTACCAGAAACTACGCGTTTAGGTAAATTTCTTGTTTAACGTTAACGTAAACTCTACATTGCCGAACCGTGTGGGTTTTATCCGACATAGCCGCTGTCACTGACATGAATATGTCCTGGCATATACAACCGATCAATTAATGAGCAATAATCCAAACTTTTGCAAACTTTATCAAATTCCATACATACAATTAAGTTCATTCATATTAAAATTGGCTAATTACACACATTGCAGTTGTCGTAGCAAGATGTAGTAGCGAGATTGGTCAAATAGAACGCGTGTAAAGACATATGGCCGAGTTGGTTTATTCGAAGGAGAGCAAAAATGTCGAACAAAACTGAGTAAATGCTTGTGCGCTGCTACACATTTTATCACACGCGTTGGAAATCGCACTGTTATTATTAAGAAAAAGTGTTGCACATACCTTTCTTTTTAAAGGGTTGGTGTGGTTGATTGAATAAAACAAATAGATGTAATCCAAAATAATAAAATGATAATACACAAGTGGATGGTTTTAGGCAAAAGCAGCACCAGTGTACCGCTGGTGGCGACTCGCGGCATCATCTAAGACATTCCAAGAATGTTCCATTAACGCAACCTCAAAATTCGGTTAATTATTCCAATACTTTTTCAGCTCATTAGCTTCTTACTCTTTTTTTACTCCATTCACATTTTTTTACTCTCCCTTTTTATTTTCTTGTGTTTTTTATTATTTTTCTTTTCTTAGGTATAACTTTTGCTTAATATAACCTGTTGAAAGTTGATCACGTGTGATTATTATATACAAAAATCACCGTTTATGCCACTTTATAATACTGTATACGGTGGTTGTCAACTTGTGGGTAGTGAGTATTATGTAATTGCGTATTGAAGACTGGAATTTGATTCAAATTAATACTTATTGGGAATTGTACAACCTACAATTCAATTATAATCTTCATTTTAATAAAGAAAAAAAAATTTGTCAATGATTCTTAAGCAATGTTCCATAAGTATGTCCACTTTATAAAATACAGTCAGCGATTTAAAATTTAATATTCAAGATTTTTTTTTAAAAAAAATCGAATGCTACTGTACTATTTTATAAAAGATGACAAAGTAAAACTTGTGATAAAAAACATTGTCAACTTTTTAAACTTTAGCCCCAAAAAAATTGATAGTGCAGAATTGACAAGAAAAATGTTTAAAATTGATTGTCCTGATAATTTATAGAATATAAAAAGGTACGTTCATAGCTAAAATATTATAAAAAAAAAAAAAAAAAAAAATGATAAAAAAAAATGTACAGTACAAGCCTAGTAGAAGGCTATTTTGTGAATCCCACTCTTTCACTTGGTTTGGTTCGCACGGTCAGTCATTTAGCTTTATTTTTTTTTCTTAACAAAATTTGATTGGCAGGTGTTACGCCTATGCGTCACATTGTTGACATTCCATTGTTCACCATCAAACCAACCAACCGACCAACTTGTTCAATATCAAACATATAAAAAGCCATTCCATTCTCGACTACTTAAGCTGAATTGGAAGGGACGTCGTTGAACTCCAGCAAAAATGCAAAACCCATTTTACGATTAGGGCGCCACCAGCGGTAAATAGTAAACAAACAAACAGATTAACAATAAAAACGACATTTACGTAACAACTTTCCGTTACGTTAGAAAAAAACTCAGCTGGGTATATCAAACTGTAACAGCTTCTTGCAAAAAAAAAAAAATGACAGTATAAAGAGTTTTATTGTTGAATTAAGATTCTGAATTTAAAGGGTTAATAAATCATACCAAATTGTCAGCAAAATGAAACTTTACAATAACATTTACCCGGTAACTAAAATTGGCCGACAAAGTTTGGCAATATTTCCGTATCGTAAACAATATTATTGGTACAGTATTATTAATTTTCTGTGTTACTATTGTAAACATCTGTATGACGTCAATAAAAGCCAGCTGTATGAGTTGAGCCCCAACAAAAATCAATGTTAAATATTAATGCAATAAAATTCCAATTACTAAATAAACATCGCATCAAACCATTACTATCATCCCATCATAATTCAAACATTTCAGCCAAACTTTCTAAAGGCAAAAATTTTATTACGCTATACTTCTCAATTATTGAATCTTAATGTTAATCCTGTATAACTAATGACATCACACCAGTTGCCTTCTCCTTGAAAACATACTCAGAGACCTTCAACTAAACATAAGACCAGATGTTATTCTTGAAAAGTACTTGCTGATTTCATCAATTAAATATTTAAGCTGGGTAGGGATTTAAGGTTCGGTGAGTAGATTACTACAACATAATTAATGATCAAGACCTACACGCATAGTTATCGAAATTCAAAAACAAATTCGGATTCACGATCAGCTTTTTAATTTTTTGAACAAATTTAATCGAAAACCTCTTCAACACACTTTGAAAGTTATCTGTTTATCCGTAAATAACATTAATCATTAATACAAAAGATTAATTTACCATTTAAAACTGTAAAAACTTTCAAACAACATCACAAATTACTCCCACTGACTAGTAAATTCTACATGCCTAGCAGGTATGGTAATTGTATCGTAATATCGGTAAATGTTTGATAATATAATCGATTTTGTGAAACGTCGCAATCTTATAACTAGCGCAGCATTGTAGTTGGCAAAAAGTTTATCGCTAAATCGATACCTATGTTAGCTACCTAGGAGTTATCACTATCGTATTTGAAGAAATACGTATCCTTGAGTTGGAGGTCAAACAGATTTATATAAAACAGCCTAATAAGAGCATCCCTTTATACTATTAGTCTCAAAAAGAGAAAGTCTTGCACTAGTCATCTCTAGTATTAAGTCGGCCTATTACCGTACTGAATGCTGTGTATTAAATAACAATGCAAATTAACGCACAGCGAAATGAATTGAACAAAATGTCAGTAAGACTATTAATTAAAGAAAGAAATAGTAAGGAGATTACGTCCTCAATTTGATTTCGTCAAAATACGATTGTGATGTCAACACAGCTGCCTTGTTTAATGGGCTATTGCCAGTTGCAACTTAAACAATTTAGATACATGTACATTATTAAATACTGTATATTAATAAAGTTTGAAGATAAATTTCATTGCACAGAATAAATTGGCGTTATGTTATAACTTATAACATTGTTTTAAACTAATTAAATAAATATAGTAAAATATGAAAAAATAATACTGTACCTCTTTTTAAGGCTCCTTAAATTACAGTACTGTATATTGTTGGATTTCTTGTTATTCTCAAGGCAAAAGATCATCGCCCAATTCTTCATATGAAAATTCTTCATCATGTAAGACCGGATTTCCACGTAATGCTGAAGTTCTTGGTCTTTCAGCAGGCATTCCCAAGGGGTCCGAATAAGACGTTTCTATACAACAAAAAATAATCCCTTAATAGCTATCGTACTACTGTAGTATTTTTTTTAAAGAAATTTCCCACTGTACCTGAGGTATTGCCTAAAGACGTAGCCACCTTACTCTTCAAATTAGGATTAAAATCTGTCAATAGAAAATTGATTAAAAAGCAATTAGCTAGGTCACAAATCATACGTTTTTTAGGTCAGTTTTTTTACTAAAAGGTTAAAGTGAGATTTTGGCCAATAAAGTTTGATTACACATGTACAACTTAAATATTTTTGCTTTTTTTTAAAAATACAATTAATATTAGGTTTTATATGCCAGGCCTTTCTCGTGAAAACATTTGAAAAAGCAATAAAATATCAAAGTCAAAAGAAATTAAGGTAAATAGACAGTTTTGTGCTAATCAAAAGCAAATACTTTGCGAAAATTACTGCAGTTGAATGCGAAAAAAAAGACAGCAAAATAAGACACCCAAAGTGGCAGGCCCCATTGGTTTAGAGTTAGGTCTCTAATTGGTTCGGCGTGTAAAACATACTTTGGCTTTAATCCGGCAAGTACAATACATGACATCTGGTACTGAAGATTTGCCCTCTTTTTTTTTTTTACTTTTTTGTTAAAACATGCTTGTATAGAACAGATAGAAGACAATGCAAACATCCTAAAAATGCAGGAAGTCATAAAAAGCTATTGTCGAGAAATCTATAGGGACAGGGGAAGAAAATATTTTAAAAATACTAAATTTAATCGTCTTTTTGTCTGTAATTATAGGTATTTAGCTTTAAATTAAGTTGTAAAAACTGTTTACAAAATTTTAAGTCATAAAACATTTCTATATACATGCAGTTGCTAAGAAATTTGTAGAGAAAACATGGAAATTCGTTTAGCTTTTCCACATGAATCATGATACAGCACTAAGATCTATTTTATGATCTCAAAACAAATAAATTTGCCACTAAACTTTAACGGCTAAATTTGATTTTGGAATTACAGTACCACTGAAGTATGCCAACTGTGTTTAAGAAGGTTTAGGACTCTTGATTTATTTTTGAGGAAACAATATTTGTTTTCTGATATTATTGATAAATTTGGTATTTATAAGAAGTTAAGATCACATGGTACCGTACAATTAAACTTTAAGATGAAAATTGGAAAAATTGATTATTTACCTCCAGACGTAGCAGAACTGGTTCTTGAACCTCGACCACTCATACGAGATAAACTGCTACTTGACCTCTTTGTTTTTAATAAAAAAGAATTCATAATTATTTTAATTTTCTTTAAATATTACAATATTGTACGT
Organism: Helicorthomorpha holstii; assembly: GCA_013389785.1. Taxonomy (NCBI): domain Eukaryota; kingdom Metazoa; phylum Arthropoda; class Diplopoda; order Polydesmida; family Paradoxosomatidae; genus Helicorthomorpha; species Helicorthomorpha holstii. The sequence continues at coordinate 34,901,764 of JAAFCF010006596.1, read as the reverse complement.
TATAAAAATAAATTTTACTTGGTCTTTTGCTTCATTTACACGTTCTGCCGCTGCTAAAGCTGCTGAATATTCATCAGCTTCACTTAATCCCATATCAGTACATAGCCGAACCAAGATCTTCAAACCTTAAAAAAAATTAATTAACCATTAAAAAAATTTCTCACATCTTTTTAAATTGAAGAGAACTGACATTCGATATTTCCTGGAAATTTTTTGTTGACATTTTTATAAGTTTTCAACGCTTGTTGGTAATTTCCACTTCGTCGGTGACAGCTTGCAATCATTAAATGCCACTTCACTTCTTCTGGTCTGTTATAATTAAAAATGCAATAATTTAAATAAACTTAAAAAAAAAACTAGTTGAAAATGTAACATAACTTACTGTAGAAGTGTCCCACGTTCAAAATAGGAAATGGCTTTTTCATAAACGCCTGCGTCTACAAAGTAGGCACCTAACCATGATGTAACTTCCATTTTTGACGGAAAATATCGGTAAGACTGTAAGCAAACAAGATAAAAGTATTATGTTTAATTAGGTTTTTAACCTGAACAATAAAATGTAATACTGTAAATGCAAAAATGCCATTCAGCAATGTGACAATTTTCACAAAAAGATATTTTAATAGCAAAAATAATAAGCGTAAGACCTTGACATCTGGTCTATAATAATGCATAATCCAGTACAAATTTATTCATGATTCGTTTAATAAATATAAATGTTCTTGACGTCTAAAATTAATATTGACCTATGATTCTATGAACCAACTAAAATTGTACAACACCTATAAATTTCAATGAAAAATAATTAAATCAATAACTAAAGTATGCCCTTCAAAATACTGTTTAACCATTAACTAAATATGGCCTTCAGTCTCTACAAAGGCCAATATGTACAGTGAAGGAACGGCCAGGGTCACAACATTTTGTGTAAATTGTCCAAGCGAGATTATGAATTTAATTTTTTTTTAGAAAGTTAATTTTTAAATGTTTTGTTTTCATAATCAAACTAAAGATAAGCAACTATGAAATGAAACTTACATCATAGTAATACTGAAATGCTTGCTGCTGATCTCCTTGATTTTCATAAAGTTCTCCTACTTTGTATAAAATCCCTGCATCGGTTGGAACAATACCCAATAGCTGCTGATACCTAATTTACAATCAAAATTTTAAATCTTATCCAAGATATTAGACATGAACTCATGGCATATTATAAAAAAAGCATCACAATCAAAACACTATACTAAAACTTGGATTCTTTAAGAACTCAATGTTCGATATTTAGTTTCATATACAGTAGTTAAACTTTTTGGCTTTTACAGTGACTAAAATTCAGTACTGTATTTAATTGCGATTGCTTGGCTTCATAAGCTCGTTAATTTTTTTTTATCGTAGTGGCATGTTCAAACCAAACTTACGATACAGTGATTATGAAAAGTAGTTTTCAACACTAAATGATTCATTTAGAATTGGTACAAGATGTTCATAATCTGGACTAGATTTCATTTCATATACCACTGATTCATTTATAATAAATATGATCATTTTACCATTCAACCGTTTGATTATAGTCTTGCAAACGCTCACAGATATTTGCCAATTGATAAATAATATTTGGTTGATTAGGCAGCATGGCGTGTAGCTTGTGAAAATATTCGTAAGCATCTTCATATTGACCAGACTTTTTCAACATTAAACCTTAAAAAATTGTTTTTTTAAAAAAAGAACTTCAGCCGAAATATTTATGCAAGTATAACAGTTGATATAATATACTGTACTGTACCTAAATTGTACATGGCTTCAATACATGTGACATCATTTGCTAAAGAATCTTTAAAGTATTCCTGAGCTCGCTGTAAATCGCCTTGCAAGTAAATGCAACATCCTTTATTTACCAAAGCACCAGAATTGTAACGGTCTGAATTAAGAGCGGCATCCGCGTATTTATTTGCATTTTGTAAATCATTTTGCTAAAATATTAATAAAAAAAATAAGAGTTAAGAATACACTGAACTTGCCAATAACACATTTTGCTTGACATAATCCTTTTACTGTTTTCATTATACATGTATGCTTCGATTACACCATTTTCATTGGTAGAAGACCAGTCAAATGTTTTGTTCAGGAACATCTCTTAAAATAATGCATAGAAGACCATGCATACTTACCAAAATATAAAGAAACGACAAATTGGTAGCTGCCGTAGTTGCGATTTTCGTGTCTTTTTTCTTTCCGAATCCCTGAAGAACTTCAATCGCTTGTGAGAAATCTTTTTGTTTCAAATAAGTGATCGCCTTATTAATTTCTAGCTCATTTGCCAAGTCAACGTGAGTAGTTGATTTTAGTATATCAACACACCTAAAAAAATTATTCAAATCTTTAAACAAAACTAATAAAAGTATAACATAAAAATTGAATAGTTTTCGAAAGAAAAAAAAAATCGCCCGACGTGGGGCTCGAACCCACGACATTGAGATTAAGAGTCTCACGCTCTACCGACTGAGCTAGCCAGGCACACGTTTTCACTACATTTTTAGATCTTGGTCAGTCGCAAGTATGAAAACTTTTTAAAGTTCCTAATATCGTTTACATTATAGTAAAATACTCACCAAGCAAAGCCAGCTCCAAGCGACGATTCAATCACGGGAGAAATAAGTTTTGCTGCCATTAAGACACACCATTCAGCTTCTTGCTTTCTATAAATTTAAAAGTTAAAAAGAAACCGATTTCTGTGCTGTCTGACAACGTAAATACAGTACAGTATTTACTTTTGGTGTTCAATATTCTGCAGTTGATCTCCTTTAATCGCTTCTTTGAGAAGATCAAAGTTTGATGATTTCTAGAAAGAGTTTTCATTAGTTTATCGACTAACGTAATTACAGTACCATTATATTGTTTCTACCAGTGAAGTTAAGTGTTGATCGTCATCATCAACATCAACTCTGATTTCCACCAATTTCTGAAAACTTTTCTTCATCTTGTCTTTATCCCCCAAAGTGTAGTAGCATAAGATTAAGTTAAGTCCAGTCTTAAAATCAGGAAACTCTCCCATGATGTATTCAAACGAGGTTAAAGCATCACTGTATTTGCCCATTTTCATAAATAATATGCCTATGTTTTGCATTATTTTTATCCTCAGTCGTTTGTGGGTGTTTGGCACTTGATCCAAAGCCATTCGATAAAATTTAACAGCTTTAGAGTATTGTCCCAACTTTACATAAATATTTCCCATGTTAACTTTCAATCGACCTGATTCAAACAAAAATTATATAATATTAACAAAATAATATCAAAGTTCATAACAAAATTAGTAACTTTTAACTGTTAAGGAATTTTTATGGGCCAATAAAACATTTAAAAAAATGGCAAAGTATAATATTACTTTACTAAAAGCTAATTAAAAATATCGATTATACAGTAATAATTATAAATCTCTAAAAGTGCATATAAATTCAGGACGTGTGTGCAGCCAGATATAATTATGGCAAATTAATTTACCAGAGTTCTGGAAAAGTCTGTTTTTTAAAATTATTTGGTAAGTGTTTAAAGCTTCTGAATACATCTCGTTAGCAGAATATTGATTTGCTAAGTTTAAGAGTACCTATAAAAACAGTTCAATGAAATTAATCAATTCATTTTGTTTAAAAACCAACTGTCTATTGGCATTTAGAAAGTTTCCTGATTTATATTATGTACTTTCCATTTTTTTTTGGTATGTTAGTCATCATTTTAAACAGTTAGCCGCATTTAAATTTGCAATACCGGTAATTCAAAATAAGCAAATTACTGTGAATGTTAAGTCCATGTTTGGTTCCTCAGTCAACCCAGCTTGCTCTCTCTGTCTAACTAGAATCCTCTCCTTTTGAGCAGCTTCTTTTGCTCTTTCCAAAGCCTACAAATAATAAAATCATTTACTCATTCAGATAACGAGAAAATAATAAACAATTTACAAGTTTAAAATCAGAAAGCTGCAATGCAAAACAACTTTCTTCCACAAGTTCGTTCACTTTCTTTTCCAGCTGATTCACTTTTTCTTCTGGACTAAATTACCAATAGATAATACGCAATTAGATCAAATTAAATAATTAATAATAAAATAATAATTACGCATCAACTTTTTCCTCTAATATTGCAGTCTGTCCAGGAGATGAAACACCACTGAAGAGATTGTCTAAAAAGTGCAAAACAATACCTTTTTAAAAAAAACTCCTCTGGACCACATTCTATAAATTGAAAACTGTCAAACATAAATATGAAGATTAGAATTTTTGTAAGCTATAAATTTGATATGGTTTTATGATTAGCTACTAAGAGCATTAACAATGTTTCTCTAAATCGTTTCTAATAGTCTAGTAATGACAGATTATCGATATTTTAAAAGCAATTCAAGTATAGTATAGTACTTCTATTTCCTCTCGACGAATATCCAGCTGCCCTTATGGCTGTCATAGGCCGTGGAGTAGCATCAGCAGCCACGGCAGTAGACAATCCAGTTCTTCCTCTGGATGAATTTAGCAACGTATCGTTTGGATTTCGCCCAGTTTGCATCTGACAAATCATATCAAAATACAGTACTGCACTTTTTGTTTACAATAATATATCAAAATGCAAACAAACTTACTCTTGATTGCAATCCAGTTCTAATCCTATCCATATTTAGACCTTTTTGGGTAGCTAATCCATACTAGCATTAGAAAAAGAACAACAAATAATGTAAACATCAATCTTATATTAAATTAAATAAAAAAAACATGCCTGTTTAGAAGCCATGGTACTCGGTCTTAGATCATCAAATCCAGCGTATAAATCTTCAGAATTCATAATCGCATTCATTTTAACCAGCGTTTATTTAAAATTGACTTAAATTTATCATACAGTTGAACATCGAAATTAGAAGGTAAATCAGTAGAACTTTGTTTTGTTTGTAACCGCAAAGTCATGTTGCTATAGAAACCGTAAGAACTACACTACTCCACCTACAAAATTTTTGACTTCCTGTGTAACTTCCGGTGATTTGAAATACAAGAAAGGAATCCGAAATTCACAATAAATACGGAATAATGTCGGCAGTTAATGAGGAGACCGGCGATGAAGTGGTAATTTAACTATCGATTATTTAGCATGTGCTATTACGCAATTTATTACGTAGTCATGACGACGTAAACAGTTTTTATTTTTGTGTACAAATAGGACGAAACTTCATCTATTGGCAGTGAATCGACAGCCGATAACACTTCGCGCTCTGACACGCCGACTATCCGCGGGAAAAAGAAACGTCGTGGGCCGAGGAAAGGTTATAAGCATTGCAAACTGGCGTACAAGTGCTCAATATACCTCAAGGTACGTCAAATAAATTCACGATGAAGCTACATTTAACACTATCTAAAACTTTAAAATTTTTAGGAAGACCATGGTCAGCCTTTGTTTGGTATTCAGTTCAACCATTACTTAAAACCAGACCAGACACAAGTTTTCGCCACCGTCGGAAGCAACAGAGTAAAAACATTTGACATGCTCAAACATAACCTATAATAACCAACTAATTTCAAACTCTAATTTTTACAGGTAACCATTTATCAATGCTTTAGTGATGGCACCATAAAACTAGCTCAAGCTTACTGTGATCCTGATGTATCCTTTTAAATGTTCAAATTAATGTGAAATTTGGTACTAAAGGAACATTCTTAGTATCTTAAATTATGCTAACTTGACAATAGCTTAAATAACACAAAATTACATATACAGTACTGTACTTATTGATTCTAAAAGGCGATTTTTGAAATTCTTAAAAAATCGCTAAAATGAAAATACAGTCTTCGCCATACAAATCTACAAAACGCATTGTAACCGTGTAAAGACAAAAGAAGAAATCTGACTTGACTTATTAAGCCATGTATGACCTTAATTATCTGATTAGACTGATGAAAATTATTATACTTGCGCTTGGTCTTTGGACGACCGAAATGGAGAATCAATTTTGGCCTGTGCTGGAGCCCATGGAATTATTAGGATTATCAGTCCCGTTATGATGTCTTGTATTAAAGTAAAGTTACAATAATTACTTTAAAAAGTACGAAAAACATTCACCTGTGAATGGTTCTTTAGCAATACATCGGTCATGGTAATGCAATTAATGAAGTAAAGTTTCACCCGATGGACCCAAACCTTTTATTGTCTGTTAGCAAAGGTAAAATTCTCACTAGAATAACAATAAAAGTTTTCTAAAATTATTGGTTAACATTTTAGACCATGCCCTTCGACTTTGGAATGTAAAAACCGATCAGTGCATCGCAATTTTTGGCGGCGTTGAAGGACACCGTGATGAAGTCCTCAGTGCCGTAAGTATAAAAACATTAATATCAAATACAATTTAATAAGTTACTTTTTGACGTAGGATTTTGATATGATGGGTGAATGTATAATGTCATGCGGAATGGACCATTCACTGAAATTATGGCGAATGAATAATGACCGCTGTGTCAAAGCAATTGCAAGTTCTTACGCTTATAATCCAACAAAAACTAACAAGTAAACGTTTATATTTAATCAGTTGCGTATTCAACTCACTGATTCAATACGGGACTGCATCATATTCCTTGTGAAAAAACTTAATTATAATTTTAGGCCGTTTGAAACTTTAAAACAACAATTTCCTGACTTTTCTACTCGGGATATTCACAGGAATTATGTGGATTGTGTGCGCTGGTATGGCCGGTTCATCTTGTCTAAGGTTTTAAAGAAAATAAATTGGCTCATTTTTAATATTTCTAACGTAATTTGTGGTGCTTTTGCTAGTCGTGTGAAAACTGCATAGTTTGCTGGAAACCTGGCAAATTGGAAGATCGTCTTGAAAAGTTGAAACCCAGCGAAACTAACGTTACAATCCTGCACCGTTTTGAGTACAAAGAATGTGAAATTTGGTTTATGAGATTCTCAATGGACCATTTAAAAAAAGTAAATCTTATAATTATATATTCAGAAACTTTATACTTAAGTCTAAACTTCTTAGATTTTGGCTCTTGGAAATCAAGTTGGCAAAACTTTTGTATGGGACATTGATGTCGATGATCCAACCGCAGCTAGGTGAGATTTATTATAAAAACCAATTTGATCCATTATAATAATGCGTTATTTAAACTTCAAGATGCACAGTCCTAACTCATCCTAAATGCACAGCAGCCATTCGGCAAACAAGTTTAAGCCGAGATGGATCAACTTTACTTTGCGTTTGTGATGATGCAACTGTGTGGAGATGGGACAAAGTACGCTAAGTTAATAGATATCTTCAATTAAATAAGCCACTTTTGTTACCTCTTCAATTATTTTAACTGCTGTATTTACATTTTTTTACTTTGCAATAAACTAATTTGTACAATTCGCTAGTAAATTGATGCAGCTCAAACTATTTCCAATTCAAAACTGTCTATAAAAATTTGATCAACGACCATTATACAGTATATGATATCGTTAATGCATACAAAAATCAGGCTGAAGAAGTCGTTTATGGATTACTTAATAGCTAAAATTTATTACTTTACTATATTTTAACATTCAATCTTAATGCGTTTTCTTTTCTTCTTGCGTTTTGGATTCCGATTCAATTAAAATAGGCGATTTATCTTTAAGCCAAGAGGGAATAAACCACTGAGAAAACTGGGACTCTTTCTCTTTTGGGACATAAAGCTGAAAAGCTGAGAAATGGCTAACCACTGTTTCAACATCTGGCTCTGGTAATTTATAAGTAGCTGACATCGATGCAATATTATTGGTGGTAGCATCGGCTGAATAGTCTGTTATCATATTAACTGCATTTTGTAGTGAAATTTTTCCCTCTGGGATATAACGAGGTTCTGTGTAACCAAAATTAGTTACTGGAACCATACCACGATTGCTGGGCAATGGTCTTGCTGCCTTCTTCACGATTTTTTCAGGGTTTTCTGACTTATCACCTGACTAGTGGGAGATCACAGTTTAATAATGCAAATCAAATATGCCTTCCAAATTAAGTGACCGTCATTAAAATTGTTATTGAAAGCATTAAGTAGTCAAATTAAGAGTCTAAAGAGCTCACAAAAAAAATGCCCTTTCAATGAATCAAAATATAAATTTACCACACAGCAGTAACGGTTGACATCGACCAAATTCAACTAAAACTATTAAAACTGTCAAGGCTATCTCTTTTCAATAACCATTGTAATGACTGTTACTTAAAAGCAACTTGTTTGGTGCAACTCCTTACACTGTTGGGAGCATCTGAAGTTACGTAAACGTCTTTTAGCTTGCCTAATAAACCATCATCTTTACGGCTAAATTCTTCTATAGGGGGTTGGGCTAACATTTTATAAAGTAACTTTAGATTAATTAACTACCATATTATGTACTATTTCTGATAAATGTACAATACCTTCAGTCAGCTGACGGGCCACAATATCGGAGGTCGGATGTTTCGGTGCAGATTTGGGAATATCGGTCCGCTCGATCACTCGATGTGCTCGTTCTCGAACATTATAATTTTTTAAAAGCCGCGTAAATGACCCAACAACTCGACTAGCTGAAACACCCATGTTTTAACAGATACTAAACCTAATTGACAAAATTTTAAACATTTAAATGACATAATACAAACTAATCTCCTCGTTTACCTGAAATTTAAATGTCTGGTGAAGTTGATGCCAGATTTATCGTTAAATTGCAACGATCTTAGTAATAATTATACTGTGATATTATTGACACTAAACGATCTTCATTACAATTTTTAACATTTTTTTTAATTTTGTTTTATTAAGTAGTTTAATTGTTCGATCAAAATGAGCACGTTAATTACCGGTACGATGAATCTGGTAACTTCGTTTACGTAATGAAACTAGACACTCTAATCAAACTCTCTCAAAACAAGACCCGCGTCACAAATATAATGCCCATATAAATGCGGCTCGTATCAATAAACGCTGACAATGCTATTATTACATTCTGCCCAAAATGGAATTACGGGATAAAAAAATGTCATAAAATAAGCAGATTTGGCTCCAAATATAATCAATACTTTGAAACTAATAAAAATGCTTGTATCAAATATATAATCATCATAACAATTGATGCAACATCATTATTTTAATTGACACTTTATAATTTCAATGTACTGTAATATTCTAGAAATTCCCATGATGACGTAAGTAAGAGGAAGCCATCATTGCGGAAGTAAAGTTGATGCTAAAAGTTTTTTTTTTTTTTTAACTTATAAAATATTTTGTAAGGTGTGTTCCTGTGACCTGTCGAGTAAGTGCAATATTAGATTAATTATGCGATATATTTAGCTTTGAAGAACAGACACAAGGTTCACAAATACAGCAATTAAAACTTAAAAAAAATGGTTTTAAAAGTCTACGTCTCTGGAATTTCAGCAAGTAAAGAGGTAAATGAAAGGGTTTTAAAAGACTTTTTGTTTACCCTTGGAAGTATTTTTTATTAAGTTTTTGACCTGGTTGAATTCAAGGTAAAGAAACGTCAACAGAGGGCTTTATTACTTCTGGACAGTGCTCAAGTTGAGTATGAGCCGATCGATATAACAGAACCTGGGAGAGAAGAAGAGAGAGAAAAAGTGCAACCTCAATGGAAAACGCGGAATGGAAATGTAAATCCACTTCCACCACAGTTTTTCAAAGATGAAGAATACCTCGGGGTAATCAATCTGGATATGACTACACGATAATGAATCAAAATTATTTGCAATATTAAATTTGCTTCTATAATTTATGCAATGTAATGCTATTCAAAGGAGAAGTTTAGTCTGTTCATTATAAATATTCATTGCAAATAATTTAACTTTTCATCGTGGTGGTAGTTAAATCAATGGAAGGTATTAAATTTTAAATATTTGATTGATTTTATCAAGGATTACGATGACTTTTGTACGGCGGTTGACAATAATATCGAAGACATTTTTACATTCTTAAGGCTTGAAAGTAGAAAGGAAGAATTACGTAATCAAATTATACAGCAATCTACGGTTAATAAACAGGAAGTGATAACAAATGGAAACAATCAGGTAATATTAGTGTTTTGGAAAATACAGTACATTGGCGTACAAAGCCAAGGAAAAAAAAATTGTAAGACTAAAAATTTAGCTCTTAAAAAAATGACAATTTGTCATTATCTCTCTGCATTCGTTTTAGCTTAAAAATACGATACAAACGTTTTCTCAATCTAATATATAAATTACAGGAAATAAATGACGAAAACAAAGATATCGATAACGAGGATAACGAAACTGAGGGAATTAACAATCAAGGACAGATCGTATCAGAAAAGTCCGAAGTGATCGGCGAATACTCAACCCGTCAAACATTTAAAGTAGACGACGATGGAAAAGTAGGAGAACAAATTGTAGAAGAAGTAAAAGATGATGTTCCAGAACCAGAAGAAGCGCCACAAGAACAACAAACGGAACCACAAAAAGAAACTGAAAGTAGCAGTGAAGAGGAAGAAGAGGAGGAACAGGAGCAAGAAGATGAATAACTTAATGAAATTATTTGATCGTCTTCTCAATCCTTTAACTTTTGTATACAGTACTTAAAATCTACTATTCGTCTGACTGTTTAAAACATTTTCCTAATATTAGATATTAGCAGGCTGCACATTTCAATTTTTGAGGTCAATAAAATTCAGAAATTATTCACAAGGATATTTGGCAATACAAATAATACATTTCATTTATATAAGAATCTAATATCCTTAATTTTTTTTTATAAAAAAGATAAATATTCCAATTTTTTTAAACTAAAAATTATGATCCATTAAAATAGAAAATATAACGCATGTGTGCAGCCTGTATCAAATAGTTTTCAACTCTGTTAACGCTTTCTATTGAATGTTTTTATGAAGTTGAACGCTTTTTATAGCTAAAAACGTTTGTGATAAGCTTTAAATCAACGAGTTTTTACTTTTAAATCTTAAATTATTTTAAAAAGGTCATCAAATCGAAATGGTTGCTCATTTAAGGTGATTGTTTGGTGTTAGATCAGAGATACCATTACTAAAAACTGTGGCCTAATAAAGCGAAAGAATGCACACAAATTCGATTCTTACGTCATAGAGCTTAAATAACTTTCAGAAACTCTGGTTTTTCCTAATTATTTTCTGAAAGTGAACCCTAAAAGTGATTAAATGTATGGGTTAGATTTAAAAATCTAATACGAAATAGTTATGGTACGGTACATGGAGTCCCAATACTTGGCTAGAAAATATACAAAATATTTTTAAACCATACACTATAACTTTACAAATTAACTAGATATAGAAATTTAAAACAAATCTTTGTGGTGATGGATAGGTTATTTCTTATAAAGTTGCCTCAAATAACATATTCCAATACATTGCCAATAATAAATCGTTAAGTTGAATTTGATGTCAATTCGATTTCACTTTATATAGAGCTCACAGGATATTAAGAAATAAATCATAATATCTATTAATTATTGTTAATAGAAAACTTGTTGTCGTTAGCTCAACGAAATAAAGTTAGCTCAGCAGTTCTAAACCAAGTGCTTATAACCTATGTAAAAGTTGGTATAAAAAATAAAAATAATAAAGTAATATTTGATCTTAAGTTTTTAATAAAAGGATGACTATCGACTGCATAGTTAAGTTTAGATGCAGAGAAATAAAAGGCCAATTTAAACAAAAAAGAAAATGCCTGTGCTCATTTTTATGATGCATCATGATTTATTTTAATGATTTGACGTTTGCGCTCTGTAATATTAAGTTTGCTTTTGTACGTGTGTGAATCACAGTGTATTTGGTTTTGAACAATTACCATATCCAACCAAAACAGAAATTTGCTTATTTTCCACAATTCATTTTAAATTTTGTTAAAAACGCACAACATTGTTACGTGTTATCGCATGAAAATCTTGAATAATTGATTTCAAAAATAAAAAATTTCATAGAATACTACTATAAAAACTTCTAACTTTGCAGCCTGCTCAGTTATATTTAAGATATAAACACTATTGCCAAGTGCATCTACTGTATATACAGTACACCAGAGAATGCACCATTAACGTCACCTCTTGAATCATTTAAACTTCATTGAAAAGTTATAGAAAAGCTATAGAACTGGTACAGATGAACTGAACATTTTGTTTAACCATACAAATCGATTAATTTAACATAACTAAAGAGCCCTGCTTCAGTTATGAACTTGTGACGAATGATTTTGTAGTGTTTCTTAAACCTGAAACTAGTTATCCAAACTAAAACACAGCATCAACAAGTTGCATCTATTTAATTGACGTCACTTGTTCATAAACATGTCATCTATGAATCATAGGAAACTCGTTTATCGAAAACTTTAACGTATTAACTAAAACAATCAAGATTATGACAATCAATAACGACACAGATTCCAGGCGAAATAAATGTTGGATGAAAAAGGCGACATCGTATTTGACGATGCAATTTCGTCAACTTTACGTACAAAATCAGGCGCCACAATAAAGACATGACAATGTCAGCAACTATTTGCATATTTTACAATTTTATTTGCTGTAGACTTATTTTTTCAGCTTACTGAAACTTAACATAACCTTCTCGTAATTTGTGTTGGGTCTAGCAGTAGCGAATTAAACAAAAACAAAATAAATTATTATATAATTTGATGGATTCCGTATTTAAAAAATAAACGATAAAAAATAAATCGCTAATTTTGCCCAGAGTTGGGAAATTTCGTCAATGCTAACTATTTATCAAAAATTTAGTGGGTTGTCCCAGTCACATGACATACTGTTATAGTTATGCAACTTTATGGGCTTAATCCGCCACTGCCAATTTAAAATCTCAAGATTAATTTAAAGTAAATTCGACGCACAACAATTTGGGAAAACTTAAGATATTTTTAAAGGCGATGGATGAAGACAACAACAGCATTAGCAAAAACAAAACAAAAATTTTAAATTACATTATTATTTGTTTAAACCACAAATGGTAACATTGTTTTCGCTCATTTTTCCATATGTCGAAAAGCGCACTTCATCTCATGTTTTTATATATTTTTTTGTTTTCAAGATGGAATGCACTTCAAATTGTAAGTAAATATTTTTTTATAATTTTTTTTTCATCTTTATCTCTTTCACACATAATCATATAATATATCTCACTGAACAATTAAACTGTGTGACCTTTTCTACTTGTGATATTTCTATTATTTACATATAGAAAAAAAAAGTTTCAACAATAACTTTATTTTATGTTATGGGAAGGAAAACTGGGTTGGGGAGAGATTCGTCAAAGATTTTTCTCTCTGTCTCCATTGATTTTTGAAGAATTTACTGTTATTATTTAGCAGCTATTATTGTTAAGGGATATTTTTCACAAGGCTCCGAATGGATCGAGTGTGGGCTGTTGAGGTTGTGTTGGTTGTGGAAATCTTTGCTGTTGAAGACCAGTTGCAGGTCCCATAGACCCACCAAACCCTCGGGGAAACCCTTGTTGTGTTGGTACAGCGGTACTTACAAAGGGGGCTGACGTTGCCCCTTGGGACCCTCCCTAATTAACCAATCCCAATAAATTAATAAATCTTAGAATATTAACAAAAGCAAGTCTTAAGGTAAAAAAACAAGTTTTTAGCTACTTTTATTTAACAACTCTTAATACTGTATTTCTTTCTAAACATTTAAGATAAATCTCAAGCTCATTATTTCAATTTAATGACAAAATATTTACAAATTACATTAGCAAAATGACAAAAACTTTATTTATTAAGAATTGTTAACATAAAAGAAACTACATTTAATTTTACAGACCACGAATTTATCGGTTAATGTTGAATATTAATTCAACTGTACACTTACTTGTGGAAAATGTCCAGCCATTAGTCCACTTGACCAATCAGCAGGCTTTCCTGTGACTGCAGTTTGCCCCTAAAAATAAAATAAATGAGTGCTGTGCTAATTTTCATTTCAAGTCGCATGTAATATGTGCATATAGAATTACTTTGCACCCCTTAAACTGTTTTCAATACTACAGCTTATATAGAATCATTTCATTTACCATTGGCTGATATGGAGTGTGTTGAGGCGAATTCCACGATGGTCCAGTCGAACTGGCAACTTGTGGCGTCCAATTAGCTCCACCCGTTTTGGCTGTGTTTTTTGGCGAATTCCACATACTTCCACCTCTACAAATATACAACAGAAGTACATTAGTACTATATAAATTAAGCATCTGATTAATTGGTATCAAACTTTTGCATTGCTCCAGCCGACCGGTTAATATCTAAATTCTGCACCAAACTTGCCAAACTAGAGTCTAAATCACCAGTTATCACCTTGCTCTGCTGTTTTGGTTGCGTGCTCGTGGTTGTTGATGATGTCACAGTGTTGCTGCTAACCGGCATTAAAATGTCGCCAAAAGCATCAAATCCTAATTAATCAGATATACATTAGTCGCAATAAAAACAACAAAAACCCATTAATTGTTTAAAAAAAAATTAAAATTTTCGTCCAAATACAAAACATAAAATTCACTCACAAATACTGAAAATTAGTGCGATGATTTGTGTTTATAAGAAAAAACAAAAATACAGCAATAAAAGTAGAAGAGAAAATAAATGGCAAAGTTTAGAAGACCAAAAATCCATAGATCCAGTGGCGTCGCGAGGGATCGAGAACGACAATGGGAATATAGTTCAATATTTATGGAGTGGTTTCTGTCTTGTGTTTCAAAAAATGTACGGTACTAACATGTGATAAAAAGAAAATTTAAGCTTAAGAAACGTTGTGGGCTATTTCTAGGTACAGTATTTATAAAACTCCAGAAGTTGCTCTAAAAATTCAAAACTATAACATTGAAGTAAATAACATGTCCTCAAAATCGCGCACGCTGCACTTAAAAAATACCAAAAAAATTGTTTTTATGTCAAGAAATTATTAAAAAATCACAACAAAAAAAAAACCCCTGGTTGTGTGATCCTACGTACAAAATTCGATGGAAAGGACAGGGGCACAAGAGTTACCATAATAGGTAACACCAACCCTAGCGACGCCACTGCAAAAATCACCTGCGGCAGCTTTTTTGTTGGGTGACTCAAAGCCTAGTTGCGATTTAGCAGTGGAAACCCCAGAAGTGGTAGATGTGTCTGAGGGGATTTTGATGACAGGAGACGACTTATTTAAAGCAGCGTGAATTGCTGCGTTTAAATCATCCATCGCTGAATTGCTTCCAGCTGATTTGGCCCCAGCCAACCCACCCTGCGATGCTAAAGCAGCCCCTGCCCCAGCAAAATCAAATAAATTTCCACTACCGCTAGTAACAGCAGCAACAGAAGCTTCAGATGGTTTGGAACCAAATGAGAAATCGTCAAAAGCATCGAGATGTATGGCTGTAGATAAAGGTGGAGGAGCGGGTGATGTCGCTGGTGTTGGTTTTGGTGCCTGAGTTCCAGGTGCAGGTGAAGCTGGACGTGGACGAGCCGCTCCATCAGTTGCAGCGAAAGGAGTTAAACCTTCAGAACCAAATACACCAGCAGCTTCACCAACGCTACCACCTGACACTTGGTTTCTCACATCTTCAGAAACCATGTTAAAATCACCAAACCCAAACGTTTGAGCCTCAGAACCACCGAGAATAGGTGTGGTACCTGGGCCACCAAATTCAAAAGGTATTGAAGGGGAAGGGGTAGCACTGGAAGGAGCAGCAAATGGATTTAGTCCGGGAATGGTTAAGTCACAACCCTTGTCCCGTCCAGCAGCACCACTCTCTTCAAAGCAAATGTCAAGAGGAAAAGAGAAAAAAACAAACAAAGCAGAGATAGAATTTGTTAGTTAATTAGTTAGAACTTTGAAAATTGTTAAAAACAAATCCATCATGCCAATCAACAAAAATACAAGAAAAGCACAGTAGAACAAATTACGATTCATTTACTAAAAAACAAAAACAATTGACATTAATTATTAAACGAGTTTTTCTAATTGAGATCAATGTACTAAGTGAGGTTCCAGTAAAAAAGACAATATTATGTCAGTGTTCTGTCAACATGAAATCTATAATACTATACAATCACCATACACAAAACTAGGCTAAAAATTGAGAGAAAGTGTACAAAAATGATTAAGATAATTAAAATTCTATGAAATTTAAAGTTTTAAAAATATAAAGTAGAAGTGCAGGTTACAGTATCTCTCACTAATTTTAAATTTGGTAAAGCTAGTAAGATTTATGTACACGACATACTTTAGTAATTTGTGGACAAAAATTTTGTCTTTTGATTTTCGCAGTTTCTTTTACCAACCTGGCACGTAAGCCCCACCCGTTTGGACGGTTCCAACGGCTGCATGCATGGGCACAACAAAAGAATCACATTCAAAAATTAAAAACAAAAAACACATGCAAATTTTAAATTCAACAAAAGTGCAATTTGTATTATATTAGAACATTTAAACAAAGTAGTAAAATTATTAAATGCTCACCCTGGGAACCAGCTGGAGCTGCACCAAATACAACGTTAAAACTAGTTTCTGGCACAAACGATGTGCTTGATGCAATGCTTGAAAATCCTAAAAAAAAGTTATATTATAAAATATAACAATGAGCCGATATTCAAGCAAGCTATACCATTCTGATCTCCCCAAAAATTGTTCATGGGAGGTGCATTTGACGGCTTGTTTGCCAGAGTATCTGCAAACGGATTGCTGTTGGCCAAACAAAGCAAATCCTCAAAAGCTTTGCCTGACAGACCAGCAGAACTAAATAAAAATAACTTTAGTCTGATAAATCAAATAAATATGCAGAAACCCAAACACATTATATTGAATGATTTCCAAATACAGTAACCTATTTAAAATATTAGAACTACTACGAACATAAGAAAGTTTTAGTAAATCTCTATAAGATCTATGCCAATTTTCTTT
The DNA here is from genome assembly GCA_013389785.1 of Helicorthomorpha holstii. NCBI lineage: Eukaryota > Metazoa > Arthropoda > Diplopoda > Polydesmida > Paradoxosomatidae > Helicorthomorpha > Helicorthomorpha holstii. Next base: position 34,884,860 of record JAAFCF010006596.1, on the reverse strand, counting down.
ACATTTCTCATAACATTAAGTATTGATTGCTAACCTGTTCTTAGAACCCCTTACAATAAATTAGTACCACATGTCAATCATTCTGACTTGGGTTTCTGTACAATCTCCTTCAAATCACCAAGTAAAATTGAATAAATAAACACTAACGTTGAGTTTGGAGGCGATCCAAACAAATTATTGGCATCTGCAGCTCCAGGTGATGACAGAAACGGGTTTGTCGTAGACCCTGAACCTTCATCGAGTGAAGATCCTAACTCTTTCAGTCTTCTATCCTGTAAATGCATGTACCAATTACACCTTCTTCCACTTTTAATTCGTTCATTTAAAACCAACTTTTAGCTGCTCGAGAATGGCTTCTTCCTCTTCAATCGCTAGTTTCTTCAACACTTCGTCTTCACCATTGATACCACCAGGATGTCGTCCAGCGCTGGCGGCAGCAGCCGTTCCAAAAGCGTTACTGGTATTGGATAAGGCAAGGACAGCGTTTTTCACTGAGGAATGTCTGGTCATTTTTTCACCATTGGACACAAAACAAAACAAAAAAAGAAAAAAAAAAGCTGCTACGGGAATGATAACACTAATAGGATTTGCATAGGGAGCTTCAAAATAAAAGCTCTGCACAGCAATAAAATAACAAAAATAATAGACATCGAACAAACAAAGATAACAACCTTCCAGATGCAGTAGACTGAGTTGGTGTTGTGGCACCAGGTTTTCGGCCTTCTAATGTTGCCAAATGTTGCTCTAATGCATCGAGAAGACTGCTGGGAGCCTAAAAAATTCAAAATGTCGTATTGTTGCCATAATGTTTTAATTTATTACAAATTGTTAGTTACTTTAGTCAAGTCAGGTATATCTCCTTTATCAATTCCAACGCTCTGAAATCGTCAAATAAATTACAAAAATTAATATCAAATAATTAAAGAGCAAATGAATACAAAGCTTATGTATCAACCATTAATATTTTAAATAAAAAGATCAGAAAGTGTACTAGAAGGTTCTAGTTTCCAAGTCCATTCAAAATCCTCTTAAGTTAACCATGTATGTTTCGTTTCAATGGCCTAATAATTATCTTTGCAAAATACTAATCGATTTCAAAATAATGCTTAAGAAAATGAGGGTATGCTGTGAATTTGTGAAATAGCAATCGTATATCAAGTGCTATAATAAAGTAGGTTAGCAAAATACAGTACAGTACAGTAACCAACTTATTTATAGCAAATGGTGCCAGTCTCTTCCAAGTCAATAGTAAAATTAAGGAATGCAACTTTTTAAACTAATTGAGATACAGTAGCCTTGCACAAAACCATTTCCATAATATGCAACACATAAAATAAAAATTGTGTTTACAAAACAAAATTTATCGCTAAATTTCCATTTTGAAACAATATATTTTAAAGTAAAACCATTTTGTAAATTGAAACCGTCTTGGCAACCCTAAAAGAAACATTTAAACTTACTTCAGCAACTTTCAAAAATTCCGCCACTCTGTCCATTCTAATGAGAAACTTTTTGTAAATATCCAAAGCATCTCGACACATTTTTTTGTTCATGTCAAAGTATTTTTCTGCAATAAAAAAAAGTTTTTTTATTTAACGTAAACGTTTTATTTACTAGTGTTTTAAAAAACCAGGTTCGGTATTTAACAGAAACCAATTCAAAACGCAAATTTAGAATTTTATATGCATTTTAGAATATTCACAATACTATTTATTTAAAACACTAAAAATTTTATACCAAACATTGTAGATCTCTGTTAACATTTATAAAATTTATTCATTCGACACAAAAAAAATAACTATCTGCATAATTATGCTTTAATTATTTTTCTGAATTTTATAACTTACCTAGCAAATTGATAATTCCATCATTGTAGCATGCAAATAACCGGATTAAATCTCTAAATAGCAACATAAAAGCCGTGTTAATGACTCCATTTGTTAACTCATTGGCAGTACACTGTGTTAAAAAAAAACAATCAGTATCAAACTCAAAACAATTCGTATGCTACAAAACTTGCATCAAATTCCAGCAATGAATCGATTTGATTCTGCAAAACTGGAACTGTTTTCAACAATTTCTCAATGTTCATTGTACGCAAAATTCCATCGTCCTTCCTGCAATAAAAATCAAATTAACCATTTAGTTCATCCAAAAATAATGCAAGAAAAAGAAATGTAATTACCCTCGTTTAACTTTGCAAAAGTCAAAAGCAACCGTTCGGTAGGACATCGCCTTGTCGTTTAAATATTTTGCATACCGTCTAATATAAGTTGACATGTCATATCCTACTTTTGTAACAAAATAAAACTCCTATAAGTTACGTTTGCAACACTATCTCAACAATAAACAAATGTCTCATAAGAAGTTATCGACCAATTTTATAACAAAACTTCAAGATTTCGGTGGAAAACGTTCATGGGTACTTTGAAAAAAAAAAAAAAAAAAACTAGCAAAAGATTTCATTTTAGTCAATATTTAACGTAATTTTGTATATTTTAGACTTACTTTGTCACTATACTTCGGGTCAACAGTTGTTAGTCAGAGTTTATGAAAAGCATTGGATTTTCATAGACTCTGAATTTCACAAACCATAGACCAAAGTATAATTAAATTTATTTGGTCATTTTATGCAACTTTTCAGCATTTAATATTATTTGCATAATAGCACATTAGAGAATATGAACAACCGCATTTTGTAAATTTTATTAGAATTCTCATTTTATAAAACATTATTATTTTGGATCGATAGGTAATCCCTAAACTTTATTAGGCTTGTTCCATTAATATCTTTCTGAAACTTCTGAAACATTTGTTATAGTTCACATGAGAACTTTCGACTAACCCTGAACGCCAGTTTTATCTAGAAAACCACCCAGCTGAAAATTACAGTTGCTTGAAGCTAAATACTGTGTGAATCTCTTAAAAATAAAATAAGATAAACATTCCAATTCTTTCCATAAAATTTTATCTGTTGAACCTCATTTCCATAGCACATGAGATGATGAACTGTGATGAGTGCCTTGAAAACCACCACCCAATTTGTATGATTTGTTCTTTCGATTAGAAAATTGGCCAGTTGAGGAATTGAAACGTTTGGCTCATTGGTGCAGTGTAGTAAATCTGAAATGTAAGATAAAACAGAAAAAGTGTCAACTACTGCATATAAACCAGCTGTGTATAACCAACAAAAGCAAAATATTAGATTTAAAATGTTTCATTCGTCTATGAGAGACAGCCTTGTACTATAATAATATAATTCAATAGCCATTTCAGTAACAACAATTTTATTTGAAATCTTTGATAAACATGTCTACCATTTATTCATGCTGCATAGTTGAGAACCTGCAACATCGAAAACCGTTTTCTCTCATAAAAATGCTAGATTTCACCAAAGCAGCTCAAATTTAATTTAGTAATGAGAAAAATATTTAATATTAGAAAAAATAAATTATGATATAAAGAATGGCAGTAAATAAGATTTCGCTGCAATCTAACAGCATCATTACTTTACAATATGCTCGCGACTATACACTGTGCAAGGGCATTCTGGCATTTGAAATTATAAAAACTTAAAGCTGAAGAGTTCAAATATCGGTCATAAATTGTAAAACAAAGTCACATTCTGAACAATAAGGATCTGCTCTAAAATCAAAGATGCTCTTGACATAAACACGATACAATCTAAAACTATATTTTCTACACTATAATAACCAACTCGTAGTCAATTAAGAATTTTAAATTCTATAAAAAAAAATTCAACACACTTGCACTTTTTTTAACTATCCTGTTAAGTTAATACCAAAAAACATTACATAATTGTTTATAGATTGAAAACGCAAATGATTATAGCACCGTTAAAAGTTTTTGTTTAAAAGAATGATAACATGAAAGTACTATAATGATATGGGTTTCCACATAATTTTCATTACACAATGTCATTAAACCACATTAAAAAAACCACCCCCATTACGCATACCACAGATAAAGTTTTAGTACAACTTAACCTTACTAGTTTGTGGAATTTCCACAGATTATACGTTTACATTAAAATTATCACCAACAAATTCGTTCGAATTTTAGCTATTTTTAGTACCGTATTACACTTCCGTATACAAACTTAGTTCTACCTTTCCTTAACAAAAATCAAAATATTTAATACGGTTTAATAAAACAAAAATCCATCACTACTACTACAATTGCGAAATTCGTTATCACGAGAGTCAATAATTATTATTTTCTAGGTATTAAAATACGCAAATCGGTGCTGTAACGTCACAACAAAAATCCAAGAATTGGCAGATTTATTTAGTAGCCAAGTGTAAAACCTCAAATTGAATATTTAACTAAAAGATGATAAATAATTAACTCCTCAAATATCATAAATGACGTCTTGTAATTCCATTAAAAGCGTATACCATTTTTTAAAACCTTAATCATTTTTTTGGTTTCTTTTTAACTATTTGCACAACTGAAAATGAGCAAACTTTAGTACATAACTGTTCATCAGAACCACTTAACCAAAACTGATCATCGATGCTTGGTATCAAATTTATATTTTGACGTGGTTGCTCGATATTGTTTTTTACTTTCCAAGTTCCTGGTTTTGTGTATTATATTTGTTTAAATGGCATTATTTACTGCTCAAAATGTGATACGAGTGTGCAACAATTCAAAATATACTAAAAATACAAAGATAAACATACTACATAATTTCATTGTGATAGCACAAATTCATAACTTAGCTGACAGTGTATTTAGTCACTTAATTTTAATAGAAACAAATTTCGCTTGTAAATTGAAATATCCGGCTTTTAATAAGCAAATTTTAGTATTTTAGATAACTAGGTTGATTGGTTTCCTACATGAAAACGTCGAAGGTTCTAATGTTCAATTTTGATACTGTATTTTTAGCAGTCAAATTTGGCTGATACAATTAAATAATCCAGCTTCAAATATCTAATTGAAGCTTTTAATAAACAATATTAATTTTAATATGATAATTACTGAATGATGGGCCTTCCAATTTCTAATATTACATTACCTTTTCAGACCATATTTATTTTGAGTGAACTTACTGTATGCATATTTGTACACTTAGCAACATTTTCTTCATACGTGAATTGTTTTGTTAGTCTGAATATTATCAATACGAATGCGATATCGTAAGTTATTAGGCAATAGATAATAATTGGGGTTATAATAATAATAAAAACCAATCAATATTTCAGCTGTTTGTCATACTGGTTGTCAAATCGCTGTACGTGTGATAGTTCATTCAATTTAAACAAAAAGCACCGTTTTAAACAGTTTTAATTTTAAACACAAAATAATGTAATAAACCTGCATTTTTCTGGCTTGTTTAAACTATTTTTACATGTCTTAGACATACTGCATGAATAGCAGTTCCAATAATGCAAGCATCCCAATAAATTACTAGTGAGGGTGGAGAGAGTTGCGATTATTGAATAACGGATGCACACTTAATTCATAGCAAAACCTACTTTAGCTACATTGCTATTCAAATTGCGTCTGACTGCTAATTTGTTCACTCTTTAAAAGTTTAAATCATAATGTAGATTAAGCGATAATAAATATTAACAACCCCAAATGTCAAAGGTCATATTCGTTCAAGTCGTTTAATCCAAACCAAAATTGAAAACGGAAGAAGGCCGCTAAAATGGCTTTTTGAAAAATTTCGCAATCCCGGCAAGTCCACATCATGGGGTACTATCGATACCTCAAATTCTAACCATCGTTATTCAGCCGTTCAAAATACTTTACATAATCGATTACGAACTCGATCATCTAATCGTTACATCGATATTAGATGACAGACTAAGGTATATTGGGTCAATTGGAAATTAACAAGCTTTAATTTACGAGATGATACTCACAGTCTAAATGTTTCTTTTTAGGTCCAATTACTTCTTCTGTCGTTGACTTACATACTGATTTGGCTAAACCTTGTCCTGCAATACTCAACCGGGCTGCGGTGATTCGGTCATTAATACTTTGTCCTGACATTTTTTACACTTTTCTGCCGATGCTTTTTTGACTTGCGTTCGATTCTACCACTGCCAACTAAGCGGAATTTACAAGCTTTACAATCGGAATAGGCAAAATGAGGAAACGTGGTGGTGAAAACCACGACCCCCTCCCGGTTTTTGTCTTTTTCCTAAACCAATTAATAACCGTTAACGATGGTTGTATCAAATTTTAAACAATGAACGAACCGTAACCACTTCTCGGAGCACCTCCGATGTCTAATAACAAAAATGGCGTAGAAGCCGGGGCGATTGATCCGAGTGGGTGCGAAACTATCACCAGTCGCTCGCTGTTTAAAATAAAAATTACATTATTTATTTCAATAGTAAAATTAGCAAATTTACCTAAAAGTTTGTTGAATATTAATTCAAAATATTTAAAATATACTGTTGAGTTTGAAAATTAAATTATAAACAGTTAACACTTGATTTTTAAGTTGCTGTATTGCAATGTGGAACGCCACTCTTTGACGTAAGGTTATGATTACGTCACCATGTACACCCCCTTTAGTAAATAACATTAATTTGACTTAATTATGATCACGAGTTTTAAATTTTAATTACAAAGCTAATAACTTCATTTTATTTTGTTGTAATTATTAACCAGTCTTGCTAATGGATACTTATGCCAAAATAGGATTTAAAATTGGAAATATTAAACTCAAAAAAACGTTTTAATAATTTAATCAAAATAATGTAAGGTGGTGACGTGTTTTAAATATGATTTTAAAAGTTATAACTTAAAAAATAATAAACAACTGATCGTTGGTTTCAAAATTATGTGAAAATTCTTTAAATTTTTAAAGGGTAGTAAAAATATGACAAATGCTGTATTAAAAAATCGCCCAAAATTAAAATTAATAAACTCTCAAATTTAATCATAAAGTTGTTTTAAATTGACTCACGAGTTTCCTATATAAGTGAGTGATTATTTAAATTTATCGAGGATGCGTTACTCTATTCAAACGACATGTGCTCAAGGACGTATGCTAATCTATGAATATTTAAATTTCTAGTAGCAAACACCCAGATGGCATTGCAAATTCGTATACTCACCTAGAGTAATACAAACACTAACTAAAAGTAAATTTTCAATTGATTTCAACACAATGATATTAAAGAAAAAAAATAACCATCGATTGACTTAAAAACCCAATATAATGTACTAATTAAAAATATTATTGATATATTTAAATAATTATTAAAATATATTCTAAAAATTGTTATAAGATCATAACATTCGAATACAGACGCAAAAAAATACATAAGTTTATAATTAAATGGCTACTTCTTATCTTAATGTTGAAAATTAACAAAACTTCTATGTCCCATACGTTTTCTGTGATTTTAGCTGTCCATATGATCTAAATTAAGCATGCAAACTGATAATAATGCATTCAACCGTCAAAATATTTGTATGATCATTGGTGTTAATTTATTTTGCATTTTATACTGTGCTGTACAATATCTTCCAAATATTTCTAACGTTATCTGTCTTGTACTCTTAATTTGAAGATTTACAGCCATTAGTCGATTACATTATATTGCATAGTAACAAACATTTTAAAAATAAATTATTTGCTTCACAGATTTAAATCTTTAATAGCTAATGACAAATCTTTGGTGTACAGGGTGATAACTAAAGTAATTCCCGTCTCCCCCCTCCCCCCTTGAAGACTGAGCATTAAAAAAACCATCCTCTATACTTAAGATATTTTTGACCTACAATTTTTTTACTGTAAAACGAAATTGATTGGAAACTTAAAAGTCTACCCTGTATAATTTAAAGTTACCAATCACACGACATGCGTGATAATTAATAAAGTTAAAAGTAGTAACTTAAGGTGCGTCTCATAAGTATAGCCACACCATCAAAACATCAATTTTTGAAAAAGTGGTTACTAATATGACATTGCCAATTTTTTACAACACTTCTTAATTCATTACAATTATTTTGTATATTTGGAAAAGCTTATAAATTAAATAATTTTTTTTTAAAAAAATAAAAACGAAAAAACACAAAAATCAAGTGTCTCATAAGTATAGCCACACTAGCATTAAATTTAAATATTTTTTTAAAAAAGGCCAATTAAACAGTTAGAAACATTAATAGAAAGTTAAGTAATTAATAATTGCTAATGTAGACCATCATTAACTGCTTTAAAATTACACAAGTGACCAAAACATCACGCCAAAAGGCTAGCATCTGAATAACTATGAAAAATGGCAAAATAACCACAATGAATGTAGCCAGAACTTTTATAACAACTAATGCTAAAGCTATTAATCGTTTAATCAGAGTTTCGATTAATAATCTTAACTTAGGACCAAAATACGATACAATAAAACGACCTGGAGAACCCAAATAAGCTTACTCCAAGACAAAAATGAGCTGTTATCCAAAGTTTAACCAGAGGAACTTCATCACAGTGAACAGTAATAAGTTGGTCAGGCATTGGGGTTTCAGAAAACAACACAGTTCAACAAACCCATTGCTTTTAAAGCACCCCAAACCATAAGTGAGCCACCACTTTGCTGTCGCCTAGAAAAGTGCTTTGTTTCAGCCCTGATGTCATGCCAATAGCGTGTCCAATCATCAAGACTAAAAAAGATCGGCTAAAAAAGTGTTTCTGATGGTTTAACCGCCCAAGCAACTGTGTCTTTTGAAACTCCAGTGTCTGGCTTACTTGTTACAGTTGGCAGTGATGAAGTTCCTCCTTTTAATCTCTGGATAAAAATTCTTAATTGGTTATTTTGCCATTTTTCATAGTTATTCAGATGTTAGCCTTTTGGCGTGATGTTTTGGTCACTTGTGTCATTTTAAAGCAGCTAATGATGGTCTACATTAGCAATTATTAATTAATTAACTTTCTATTAATGTTTCTAACTGTTTAATTAGCCTTTTTTTAAAAAATATTTAAATTTAATGCTAGTGTGGCTATACTTATGAGACACTTGATTTTTGTGTTTTTTCGTTTTTATTTTTTTAAAAAAATATTATTTAATTTATAAGCTTTTCCAAATATACAAAATAACTGTAATGAATTAATAAGTGTTAGAAAAAATTGGCAATGTCATATTAGTAACAACTTTTTCAAAAATTGATGTTTTGATGGTGTGGCTATACTTATGAGACGCACCTTATAACTTAGTAGTTCAAGGATGCTTTTATTTCAAAATGGTGAACTTTGAAATGCTTTGAAACTCTCCTTCTTTAAAACTTATCAATCAATCAATGAAAAAAATAGAAAAAGCTGATCACAGTGATCAGATCAGAATTGTTGGTTAAAATGAAAAGACTGTATGGAAAACATGCCCTAATAACAGGAGCTGCCCAAGGTATAGGAAAAGCCACTGTTCAGGTACGTTTGTATTTTAATCACATAAGTTAAACAAAAAAATTCGAAATATTAAGATACTGTACAGTTTAGTATAATATACAATAAAACACAATAGTGATGGTTTTACAAATTGATGGACATCAATGTCATTGAATTTTGATGTTTTTTTTGTGAATTTTAAGTTTTAAAGACTTCAATTATATAACCACTTCAATATTACCCACTCAGCTTCTTAACATTAAAAAACTTCTCTAAAAAACGACGATAATTAAAACTAAATATACTGTAATTCAAAATGAACAAAAAAGCATTCATTAAATACTTATACTTCAGTTATTAACGTTATTCAATAATCCATTAATGAAGTAAAATTATCAGGCATTTAGTAAGGAAGGTGCAACAGTAATTGCAACTGACATCAACCGAAATGCTTTAAAGGACTTGGAAAATCTTCCAGGTGATTCAATAAAATAATTTGACTACAAAAAACGAAATAACTTAAAAAATACTTTTCAAAAACGTTATAAGTTTATATCTTTTGTTAAAAAATTAATCGACTCTCTTATGATTTCAGGTGTCACGATTAAAGTACTGGATGTGACTGATAAAAATAGTATTGACAGTCTGGACGTCAGTGATATAGATATTTTATTTAACTGCGCTGGGTAATTATTATTACAAATGAATTAATAAACCTACAAAATGCTTATATATTCATATGGATTAAATTACTGCAACAGATACGTTCATCATGGTACTTTACTTGACTGTGACGTTAATAACTGGGATTTTAGCTTCAATTTAAATGTGAAAAGCATGTATTTCATGTGCCAAAAGTTCTTGCCCCAGGTAGTATGCTTCAAAAATTATAATAGATACGTTACAAATAATAATTATTAGAACTCATGAAATGATTTTGCCAAAAATGAATAATCAAAATTTGATTACAGATGATTTCCAAAAAAAAAGGAGTCATAATTAATATGTCTTCTGTAGTTTCAAGCATTAAAGGTAGGCAAAAATTGAAGCTACAGTAGTTGACTAAATTAAATAGGCTACAGTATAAACTAAATAATTGTTAAATTGCCAGCTGCTCCAAACCGATGCGTTTATGCCACTACAAAGGCTGCTGTTATTGGTCTAACCAAATCAATCGCTGTCGACTACATTGAAGATGGAATTAGATGCAACTGTATTTGTCCTGGTAATCTACCGTAAATGCCATCTCTTTCAAACAAATTAGAAATAATAAGTTTTTTTTTAAATTTTGTCAACATCGACCAATGTATAGCCACCATTGACACTCCATCTCTGAGAGATCGAGTAAATTCGGCTCCGGATCCAAAAGCAGTTAAAAATAATTATTGAAATTTAACAATATTAAACTATTATTAATCAAAAAAAATTTCATTCAAGGCAATGGAAAACTTCATCGCGAGACAAAAAATTGGTCGATTGGGAACGGCTGAAGAAGTGGCCAATTTGTGCGTCTATCTCGCTTCTGATGAGGTACAATTTAAATCAAATTAAAATACAGTAGTTGAGTTTAAGTCATGTACAATTATGACAAAGCACAGTTCAAGGAAATAAGTGTCAAAATCATTTGGTTTTCAGGTCTAAGACACTAAAATTTTAAAAATAAATACTAACTACAGTATTTCCATTTACAATAACTATAATTAAATTTTCTTATTTTCAGTCTTCATACACTACTGGAACCGAGTTCATCATCGACGGCGGTTGGAGTCTTTGAGACAATACAAATCCTTAAAGATTACAATGTAGTTTTATTTTGATATGCACTTAATATGGATAGGGAAAGAAACCCATTAAAAATAGCTTAAAAGAAAAACGGAAAATAATATACAAAAAGTACATTATTATTATTAAATAGTTCTGATTTGTCAATATAGGAATGCGTTGTTATTATTACGAGATATGGTGAGTAAACTCATCAGTATAAAAAAGCATCGACGATGAGTGAACTTAAATATTAATTAGAATTATCACCTTACTTCAATGGATGGACTGTGTCTGTTTAGATAAAATCTCAGAGCTTCAACTCCTGCTACTAAAAGTCTGATATGTCGGCTGTTTGTTATACCAAGTTGTTCAAAATGGAACCAAGCCAATGATGCTGCTTGAGATAGCTGGCTATATCCGGCGTTGTGGAATAATATCTGGTACATTGGAAGGCCTATTGCAGTTAACCAATCAGAAACGGTAAATACCTGATGCCATTTCACCAAAGGACCACTGAGAGTACGAGTTAACAGTGTATTTGGAACCTTTAAAATAAAATTGTACCCATGAAAATCTAGCATATTTCTTGTAAAAACTGACCACTATTTATAAACTGCAAAAGTAACATAAGAAACTCTCTAGCTCACAGTAAGAACAGCCGGGTTAAGAATGATCAACTTACAGCAGAGCGATTAAGTTGATGAAGTCGAGCCAATCGTAACTGATCCATAACCCCAGCAACTGTTAAAATTTCTAGCTCAAATTCATCAGCATATCGATGAACTAAAGCCGTCGGAATGCCATAATTTCCTTCCTAAAAAAGAAAAAATAATTTTTACCACGAAAATAAATTATTGTATATGTCACATTTTTAAATTTTTTGTAACTAAATTTGAAAATTCCTTAACTACATTATAAGAATTGAATTTAAATTTCATATGCCAATAGAAAAATAACATTCGTGTTGAAGCTAAATTGCATTTAGCTAGGTTTACAAAAGCCACAAAGTACAAGTTTTTGTCGTACTTGATCTGAATAAGGTTCCTTAGCCAAATCGATTCCATCTGTTAATAATTTATCCGCTACATGAGATTCCAGGTCCCAAAATACTGCCGTGTTTTGCTCCATACTGCTTGATTTATTTACACAAGGATTTATAGGTTCCTAGTAAAAAAAAACATCAAAAACAGATAACAAAAGAATTAAAATGTCTAATCTATACTCTAACTCTCTGGTGTCTTCTTGGCTTATTAATAACCGATTGCATTTCACTGATTAATTTGGCGTTTCTTTCTACAGTCAGCTGATGAAGGCTGTTGTTTTCAGTTAAATAGTTGGCTTTCGAATGTTCATGAGTCTCTTGTTGAGACCTTGGAATCCTTGGTATGTCCTGAGATTTAAAACGATGAAGCTGCTGCGTATTTACATTTACAAATTTTTCCTGAGCTGAGTGAGACTGCAAAGTGTTGTAAATTCTGGGGTGTTTGTGCCGGCTGTTTGCAGCCACTAAATTGCGTTCGTGATTGTCATAGAAACCGTTAAAATTCGCTGAACGATGCTTGGCACCGATCACCGACGCGGTTTCTCCGTTCTGACTGAGACCGTCACTCGACTGAGTTCCACTTTCAGAGTCAGTTGCTCTGGGTCCATGAAATACTATCAGGTTGTCGTGACTGTCATAGCAACCGGAATCAACCCCATCGCTGGGTTCAGCTGGATTTTCTCCGCACGAATTAACTACAATTTAAGCCATATTTAATTTAAACCACAAAATTATGATAAAACATTTACCGTTTGGAAACTCTCTTAAATATTGGACAGCATCCATAATCTTATGACGATGATCAGGATCTGTAATTCCTAAAAAATTCAAATCACCTTCTTCTAATTCTTTAAATAAATCCAATTCTTCATAACCGTTTAACATAAATACACCCAAATATATCTATAATATAAATAATACATGTATACACAAATAATCCATAAACATCGCATATTAAATTAATAGTCTACTTGAAGATTAATAATATTTAACAGCTCCTCAACGGAAATCGGTTTGTAACCTCGATGCTTGTAAATAAACGAACGACAAGGAGCTCGGAGTTCAAATTTTGGCAGAACTTCCACATTAATGAACTTAAAATGTCCAACTTTATTTCCTAAAACACCCTTCCATATCCCAGTAGGACTCATTGAGATCACATCGATTATATCTCCTTTCTATATAGATTAAACAAAGACAAAACATCATATTGAGTATAAAGTAATCATGATTTTAGCATCGCAGAATAAACTCAACGAGTTCATTCTCAGATAATAATTTCATAAACGCAATATAAGACCATTAAAATGTTTATACGTTGTATGACGTTTTTAATAGAACACATTTTCACCAAAATGTTTTATTTGGGTGGCAATAAATTTTACATATAAACAAATTTAATCAAAAATAAAATAAATTTTAATCAAAATTTTCACAAAAAATAAATAGCAAATCACTAAATTTTTTTTCCGAAATCGTCCTAAATTGCAGATTTTATCAAATTTAACAGTATGGCAAAATGAATTTAGTCCCAAAATCAATCATTGGAATTTCACAGTATACCGCGTAAGCCAAAAATCAAATTTCGATTCTTACAATTGCAATAGAGTTTTAGAAATTAATGTATATTTAATGCAGTAAAAAAACTGAAAATAAAATTGGACGAAGCCAATTTCAGTTGCTCAAAAGTAGAAATTGATCCATAATGTGCCACTTTAATAACGACTTTTACATTAAAAAAACCGAATTTTAACTTTTAAAGTAGATTCTTAATAACTTTTCATGTAAAAAAAAAATAATTTATGAAATTATCACCTATAAATTGCTAAATTCTTATGACAAATAACATAAATAAAAATCGAGATTAGGCCATACTTGAAATTTTAAAGCTTCTCGGTCGTATGGACTAGGAATGTAATCAACAAGTGCTCTTGCTTTTCCAACAATTGTACCATGATAAGTAGAAACTTCTTCTTCGTCAATCATACCACCATTTTGATGACAAGATTTACTACTGACTAGTAAATCTAGAATTAACAAAAAAAAAAATTAGCCATGGCTGCATTTAATCTCAATTTAAAGATCTGTCAATATTTACTAGTTGCTGATCCGCTATCAGCGGAGCTAACTGAATAATTTAAATCCACATCTGGACGATCGTCCAGTTTACCCTATAAAACAAATTAAAATATGTAGATAACAAATAAGTCAAAAAACACAAAATGCACAAATGATGTTAAATAAAATAAGCGATCAATTTCAAGACTTTTTAAGACGATCAGACAATTCCTTTCACTAATGTCTATAAAATCTATGAATTTTGCTTTTTGAAACCCTCGGTATTTAATAACTTACTCCATCTTGTCGTCCACTGCCTTTTAATTTAATCAGCTTCTTTTTAACATCATCACGAAATCCACGAACACGACCAACCAGATTAGATCTTCCCGGACAACGATTGTCATGCTTCTATTACAATAAAAAAACATTAAACAAATTAAATTGCGATCAATTTTAAGAAAACGTAGAAATTGACAGTAAAATTTAGCTTATTGCGTTTATTGGTTTAGTCATTCCAGAATCAAAATCTGCCTTTTAAAATTTTTAAAATATGCGTGATTTATAAATTCTAAATTTAGTGCTGAGATTATGAGAAGCTGATGAAGACATTTTAACAAGCAGAACGTAATAACTACAATATCAAATTTCCGTGTTCAACGTTCAAACCGCTTACCGAATTTGTCAAATCTTCTCCTAGCCCTTCACTGGAACTTGAACTTCCATACAGCGACTAAAAAATCAACGTCAAACATCAAACCAAAACACAAAACGCCCTAAAATACCTTTTTGTTCATAATTTTCAATTGTCCATTAACCGCCAAAGTATCACCAGCATCTTCTCTTGGCGAATGAAGAATGTTCATAGGATCGCACCAACTGGAGTCATTTCCTGATTTAGCTGGACTAGGTAAATCAGTTGATGTTTTACAAAAAAGACCTCGACTTTTAAGCTTCGTCGCCTTTTCGATCAGCCTCTGAGGTGAAGGACAAACCACAGAAGCGTAGTCGGAAGAACTACAAGGCGGATCATCGTACCAATGAGATGATTGCGATTCCGTTAAACGTGCCACGGTGTCAAGCTTTGCAGCTGCATCAAAAAAACAACATTAAATGAACAATAAAAAAAAACAAAAACCTAATCAATCGTATACTATGAACAAGAGTAATGTCATCAAAAATATTTGGCTTAAGTTTAGGAGGCCAACATAGACACAATCCAGCCATGTTTATCAATAACTTTACAATCAAAAATTTAGTTGCAGCGTATAAACCAAACTGTCAAAACGATAAACAGCTTTTATATAAAAATGTCACATGCTGTTCAAGCTGCGTCATTTCACAGGTGTTTTGTGACATTATTAGCAAACTGCAGCTAATATAATAACAATGTAAACAATGATTAGGGAGAGTGAAGGCTAAGGCGATGCAGCTTTTTTCTGCCAGTATTTGGGCCTATTTAAAAACTTTACATCTTAAAAGCCAACGCCATCCTCCAACAAAATATTATGAATTAAAACATTTTGCATTTAATAAGGCTCATTTCGTTAAAATTCAAGTCCAGCTAGCGATTAAGTTTGAGGAATAAAAGACCCGGAATTACAACAAGTGCTTCCTCCTCTCCAAATTAAAAATTTGAATGGATTTAATAGAAATTTACCAGAATGATCAGTCTCTCTTCTCAGCTGGTCACAATTTTGGTAAATAGGGATCATACGAATATCATTTTCCCATATTGATGTTCCTGGCCCAATCTACAATATTATTTAAATCAGATATACTTATTTAATAAATAAAAAAGTTTTATTGAATAAAGTTACCGGTTGATGAACGTCACTTTCATCACGAGACCAAGTGTTCATTTGCTCTAACTTGTCGTTGTGTCTTTGGCTACATAATTCTGTTCAATAAATAAATTACATCAAACTTAGAAATAGAAATGCTAAAGTAAAACTAACGTAAAAATATTTAAACGAAAAAATTAAACAAGTTAACCAATATCATGCCACATACTATTTTGCTTTGGTATCCACAGATTCGCTCCAGCACGATCCTTAGATTTCTTTGACCCTAAACTTCTGAAAAGTTTAGTTAATGACATTTTCTTCTTATGTAGTGAATCAGTTTGGCATTCACGAATTTCATCTAAAGAAAATCGAAATTTATGTTATAAAACACAAAATAAGGTAACTGAAACTTTTAAATGTAAATAATTACCTGATTGTGAAAGTAAGTTTTCATATAAACCTCCATCATTTCTATTTGAATACAAAAGCAACAAATCATGCTTAAACATTTTTTAGAAAATTAAAGTATGCAATTAAAAAAGTCGTACTTGAACACAGTGTCATTAGACGAATGAGAATTTGGTCTTGTCTGTCTCTGATCGCAAACGGCGTGACCACAAACATAAATCTCATCTTCTTCCTGATAACTCAAACAACTTGTAGGCTAAATTCCAACAAAATCAATAGAAAAAAAACGATCAGATAAAATATGAATAAAGATATAATCTAAAACACACTCACACTAATAATAGAGATTTGTTTCAATTCTAACAATATAGTGCATAAAGTAAAACACGTTCAAAAGAGAATAAAGTTCAGTTCTAAAGTCGACGAAGTAAATATCAATAATAATGATTATTTCCAGGTGCCAAACATGCCAAACCAATGATTTTACATTACAAGAATTTAAATCAAAATAAAAACAAACAAAATGCAGGAAACGATGATTTGTATTAGTGAATTTAGTAACCACACTTTCAGAAATTCAAATTAAAAAAATTCATCAAGTTCATACATTCGAAATTTACATCACAAATAAAATTCTAAAATTTCACACTTCTACATGATTTGCTAAACTAAAGAGAATAAAAATGATGTTGAATTAGTTACCGGCTATACTCCAGTAAAAAATAGGACCATTTAAAAAAAGAAAACACAAAAATTATTGTTTTTTTACCAAAATGACAATTTGTTTAGCAAAATAAATTAATAATGTATGTAACAATTTAAAATATGTATTAATTTCTTTGATGGCAATTAATATAAAAATGTCTTATTTTTGATATTATAATGTACAGTACTTATGTTAAAAGTACTACCAAATATAATACGCTATAAATCATAAATCAAAATAATTATAGGTTTACTGTAGCTATAAAAATACAGGAAGAACAGGATTCCTGTGCAGCCTGTCTTTAAAATGCCTTTTATTTTAAGTTAAATTGCCCGACATACCAAATATTTTCCAGGAGTGTAAGTTACTGCCCGTGGATGCGACTGGAATTTTGGAATCTAAACAATTAATTAAAATAAAATGCCATTGCATTTAAAAGTCAGTTAGAAGTTTGCAATTACCAGCATCTCCTCTAATTGCTGCCATCTTAGCTCTTCAAGTTGCTCTTCAACTTCCCTGGGGTGAAATCCAAGATCTCTGGCGTAAGAGTTAGCAAGGTCACCCAAATAACCAGGAGACCCATTCTAATAAATTCAACAGACTATTAAAATTTATTTCAAATTTTAAACAATAACATAAACGACATCTGTTTACTGTAATTTTTCAATTATTTTTTTATCGTATCTGCCAGATGTTTCAACGCTCAAGCAATGCAGAGAAGCCATTCAATAAATATTTACTTAATATTTTCCCCCTTTATAATTTTTTTTATATAAAAATGTCAATAATAGCAGTACTTTTAACTATATTTTTTAAAAAACAACGTACGTAAAACATCTGTTGGTTATGCAACATTAAAGAATGGTTATGCATTTCAAATTCTATCATTCAAGAAAATTAAAAAATGAAAGTAAAATATTAATCATAAGAAAAATTGAAATATAGAATTTCTGCTTCTGAGAAGCAAGGCCAAATTTAGTCACTTGAAAAGATTTCATTTATTTAGAAAGATCTGTTCTTTATTCCAATTCAATAGACATTTCCATAATGCTTAAAATTTGAATGGACATTTTAATGCAATAAAAGTTTAACGATTCAATTTATTTGGGTTGATATTTACTTGAAATGATCACCATTAGACCTGCATTGCTTCAGGTTTACTCGTCAACCCTATTTCGTCTATACAGTACTTGACAACATTTTATTGACTGACTCACAAAAAATGCCCTCGATGAATCAAGTTTACCGTATATCTAATGAGAGCATCTAATATAGTATTCGGCATTGAAAATCGTATAAAAAATGAAACTCAGATTAATGAGTAATAATGGCTTAGAAAAAAAAGCCATTGAAAACCTTCTAAAACTCAAGCCATTATGATAATGAACATTCATTAAAATACTAGAAGCACTCTCATCTAATTTAAACCAATTATAACCATTTTTTATAATAATTTTATTTTATAACCCTAATACTTTTGTTATTAATCGGATTAGTCATTAACATTAAACGCAGTGATCCTACAGGATGCACCGTTAAAATCTAAATTCTAAACATTACAAGATAAAAAAAAAAGATAACAAATCCATTAACATACTAATACAGTACAAAATAATTTATTTTAAAAAATAAAACAAATTTAAAAAATTTATTTTAGAATTAATAGAAAACAGTTAACATAAAACGTGTATAAGTAATTTTATCTAGGAAATGGACATGCACTATTCCTTGTACTGTAATCGTGAATTTTAACTGCTATCTTATTAATGATCTATAACAACTACATTAAGAAATTAGCTCACTCTTTTGTTTCTTACATAAAAAAAAACCACTGCATTCTTCTGACAAACCCAATAAAAGTTTTTGAATAAGCTTAGTAATTGCCAATTAGAATTAAATCTTTTAAACCAATTCCTTTCGTAACTGATTTCAAACATCAAAATAATTTCAAAATTTATTCTGAACTTAAGATGAATGTATTTTTTTGTAACTTATTTTTTGAAATTTTGTTTACAGCAAACATCACTCCTAGCAATACGATTAGTTAAATTATTACGGTACCAACATATCTACAACTAATTTAGTCACCTAAAAACTAACTTTAGATTCTGAAAATCTTTAAACGCTTTCAAACTTTCGATCGCAAATGTCAGATGTTGGCACAAGGTTTCTATTTCTCTTTATGTGAGCCAATTGTGCCTTTTACATCAATATAATATAAAAAACAATAAATATTACATTACCGGTTTCGTGTAGGGAATTTTGCTAAGTTCAATATCATCCTCAAGAAGTTTAGTCATAATAATCCTCTTCATTTGTAAATGTGAGATTTTAGCCAAATGAGCCTTTCCCTCTTCGTATTCATCTTTAAATTGCATTGCACGGTTAACCACTTTGGTTTCATTTTGAACAGCTTCATCTTCATCGCCTAATTTATCCAATTGCATAATATCTAATTAATCACAAAAAAAACAAGGATCCAAATTTAACAACATTGACCATGAGTTCATAAAACAAATTTGCATCAAGTTATTTACCATTTTCATCATCGTCGCTTTTCACAACATTAATTTCACTTTTATTCTCATCAAGATTCTCATTGTCTAAACTAGCTTCGCCTTTATTATCGTCTATATTCGTAGTTTCTTCCAGCATAAAATAGACTGCGGTTCCACCACGTTCCTTCAATTCCTGAACTGCCCTTATGATGGTCTCTCTGTCAACACGACTAGCCACATCAATTGCATCTAAATCTGGCTCTCCAATCTGTTTACAAATTTCTAGATCATCGTAGCCATTATCGATAAATTTTTCACCGTAATCCGAGCTTAATTTCAAAGCTTGCAGCCAATTTTTGACGATATTTTCGGCAGAAGACATTTTTCTACATTATTTTTGACACAGGAAAATGTCAATAAAGTGTAACTCAAAATTTTCTCACACAACAATGAATTTCAAGCACTTTTGCATCATCTTCAATACTTATGTAACTGGTTATAATCGTAAATAAACTACTTAACTAAATTTAATCCATCTTTGGCTTATGGACCCCACAGATACTCCAATTACACGACAATAATAACAAAACATACAACAGAACATTAGCATCATCGAGGCCATCTTTATTTTTTTACCCTTCAAATGACTGGCTCCTCCTTCGTTTTTTCGATAGTATCGCCGATAATCTATAACAATTATAGTCTCCAATGTTTGACTCGTGACCCTTCTGTCGCAGGACAGTGATTTAATGGAAGACCAAAACCACGCCAAATACAATTCAATTTCCATTCCGACGTCACAAAGAAAAAATTGTTTAACATTAAATATACTGTAACAACTATTTATTGTTACAGTATTTGAAAGCAGAATTTCATTCTATGAATAGCCATTGAACAAATACGTTTCATGATTACTTTCCATATACTGTATACAGTACTACTGGTGAAATTAAACAAGCGATTTAAGCAATACACGACATACTATACAAAATATTCAGATAACTATAATTTTATTTAAGCACCATTTAACAACTCTTCAAACGCAATGACCTAAATTTTAAATAAACATCTGGAAACCAGTCCTTTTCCCCAAATAATCTATAAAATAAAACAAAACACGTTAATCTCGAAATCAACATTATAGCACTGATTTTAAAATTAAAACGATTTCAGTTGGTAGTGCATGACAATTTTTTAAGTCGTCATAGACTTTTACGTTTGATGTGATAATCTCATCATTTTGCTAATAATTAAATAGAATAATGAGCTAGTTTCTTACGTTACCTTAAATTTAGATTTCTGTAAGCCAGTTTTTGAAGCTGCTCCTTTATTCGAAAACCTATAAATACATAAACACGTTACTAATCTTGTAATCAGAAATAACAACCATTTAACCATAAAACACAATATCAGTTGGTAGTGCATGACAATTTTTTAAGTCGTCATAGACTTTTACGACTGGTGTGATAATCTCATCATTTTTACATAAAAAGTTAACTTCTACAAACTAATGAATGATTTTGCAATTCTAGCCGATTTTTAGGTTTATTAAACAAAAATTACCTTTCAATAGCCAAAACACAAATAGGTTATAAAATTACTTACGTTTCTTTCTCATCTACATCCCACTTCTCTAAAGAGCGTCAAGATACACTGCAAAACATAAAATCGATCAGTTTGCATTCTCAAGTTGAAATAAACTTATTCTTAATAAAAAAATAGCTTCAGAATTTAAACTTTTCTCATAGACAAATCAATTAATGTAGGTAAGGTATTTGTTTATCATCATTTCATTAAAACAGCATATCGGTTTAAAAAAAAACTATTTTTTTCCAAACTTACGTTTCTTTCTTTCCAAACAGCAAAAATATTAAATAAACCACATCTAACGACATTTCCTAAATTTATAAAATTTGATTAAGAAATGTATCGCAGTATTATAACAATTACGTACCTTCCACGTATTATAATTGCCAACATCTTACACACTGAAATACAAAAGTCGAGTTCCAACACTCCGTACCAATACTTACCAAATAGTTTCATGTCTACAAAATTAACAAACAAAAAGATGCAAACCGGCGTCTTTGTTGAAATTAGACAATTGCTTAAGAAAAAAAAACTGAATATCTAACTAAAATCGGAGCATGTAATGAGCCCTTAAATTGACTACGTAATAATCAACGAATAAATCGCATGCTTGGTTCCAGCTTCCATATCACCAGGAATCTCGCTAATTCTGACTCGCATACACGAACAACTAATGTTTTTGTCAAGAAACAGTTTAAATTTAGTGGACCATGTTAAACTGTTACAATATTTAATTATCGGAAACCATAACTTTCGATAATTTTTTGATACTGCGCAATTCTAGGGGCGGCTCTTTCCTTAGCTTTCTCCTGCACTTTCTGTAAAGAAAAAAAATAATCCGTAAGCATTTCCATATTAAACCAGAACAATAAGCCTCTACAACAAAACACTTCAGTTGGTAGTGCATGACAAGTTGTTAAGTCGTCATAGACTTTTACGCTTAGTGTGATAGTCTCATCATTTAACAGTACAAGAATAGAAGCAGTTAGAAACCAAAACAATTCGATTGAAATTTAACAAATATAATTTCTAACTTCTCTATTATTATAGTATAAATTTCACAACAATAAATGTAAGTGCTCACCATGTCTTCCTTCTTTTTGCTGTACCAAACAGCAGCCTTAGCCTTCCTCTTGGCTTCCAAGGTGTTAATAACTTTCTGGTATTTCCAGCCAACCTCGTGTGACAACCTACCAAGACTGCAATACTAAAGTGCAAAAATTGAAAATGCAATAATTGTTATACTGATAAAAATAAGATTTTGTCTAGATTCAATGTACCTTGCGTTTTGGATGAAGTCGCAATAGTTTCAAAGCAGATGGAACAACCATACGCTTCTTCTTGTCATATGGTGCTGGGATTCCATCACAAACCTTGAGGTTGCACAAGGCTTCCTTACCACGAGCGGTTTTGTGTGGCAACATGCCTCTGACGGTTCTCCAAAAAATTTTGCTTGGAGCCCTAAAGTGATATGGGCCTCTAGCTGGGTTTACGTTACATCTCTTTCGGAGGAAGGATAAATACTTCACTGAAAGACACCAAATTCACAGAATGAATCTATCTGCTCTTAAAAACTCGAACAAAACAAAATCTTAAAGTTCTTCAGATATTGAAGTTTTTTTCATAAAAATATCAATCAATGTAGGTAAGGTGTTTGTTAGTCATTATTTGAATTATTTTAATGTCTTGAACAGCCGCCATGTAATTAATGTTAAGTCCTACAATTCATATCCAGCGTGTTTATTGGCGTCCAGACATGCCGTCAATAGGCCTAACGATTGCAACATGTCTCATTATCAAACTTACTTTTATTTCTGTAGAAGCTTCCAGACATATTGATTCCTTCACATCTTACAACGACAATCTTTTGTCCTAAAACCAAAAATGTAATTATTTTCTTTTAGAGATTTGTAGGCAAGGCGAGCACTCACCCATCAACAAAGTCTTTGCAATAATTGCAGACAATCGGCCGTGTAAATGGCCACGGCCATCAATAATAATGGGCTAAAGAAAATATTTATATTAAAATAATACTCCACTGCAAATATAAATCACCAATAGTTATTATACAGTATTTAGTTTTAAATTAACAATTAACACTACACCGAAAATTTAAAGATATGACCACGTGTATCATATTAAGTAGCCGCTTACGTATACTTTTAAAAAGGTGCTTTAATTTTAATTTCTCAATTGTTTTTGTTAATTCTATGGTAAAACTTTAACAATATTTTAAACTATATTTATTATTAAATACTTATTATAATTCTAACAAAAAACTTACGGCAACTTGAAACCCCATGTCTTCTTATGTCTGACACTAACAGGAATAGAATGAAGGATTTTCAGCTAGTAGCGTAACGCGAGATCTACGGGGTCTGCAAAACTACTAAGAGGAACGTTACTTCCTGATCACGTGATCACCAGCGGGGAATTTGAATGTTTCGCTCAAACAACTTTATTTCAAAACATTTTCTTTATTTTTTTATAAACCTAATCAATTTGAAATGCTATTTTACTGAGTAGTAGTTATTAAATTTAAATAAATATCCTGGCAACATGGTCGGTCTTACGGGAAGTCTTCTTTATCATTCCTAAATACTGGAGTTCTCCCACTGATTGAGCAAATCGTGCACTAATTCAGAAAGTTAAGGTAAACAAATTGCTGTCAAACCTTATCATCAATATACATTTTAAAGGATACATAAGTCGTTTAGTTTTATTGTTCCGCACTTTAGTACACAGATTATCTGATCGTTTCAAATCAATGGCTGCAACAAATGACTAAAAATAGTACCTTACTATTATTTCATCTTAATAACATAACCTTAACGTAATAAATTACCTGCAACCAATCAAATAAATTTATAAAACGTCCTCCTTCTAGCAGCAATTTATAAGCAATTGATATGTCTGGATAAGTTGACAATATACTAGAAATATCATCAGCAACACAGCATTTGCACTGCAAAAATTCAAAACAATAATTCAAAACACTCATATTAAAAATTATTAAACACTATGTAATTATTACCTTTATGTATGAGCTTGGATCGCTTAAAGCATTCTTTATAGAAAAATTAAAGTTTCCTATAAAACTCTGCTTTAAACTTTTAACATTATCAAAATAATAAATTTCATGAAAAGCAAAGTTCCTGTAGTTCTTTAGCATCTCACTGCAAATAAGCTACTTAAATTAAATCATTCAATTAAAAATAAAAAAAATTGCATTACCCAGCAAATTCCTCTAAGTAGTCAGCAATGTCAGATCTCAACTTGTCAAATGGTGACTTGCGTTTCTTATTTTCTCCAAGTTCTTTTAAACTCTTATAACAACAATAATGACAAATTTGACATTTTTAACATTCAATATTTGACTTCAACTCTTAAATTACTTTTTGCAACGACGTTAAATCAAACTTCTTTCCAGCTTCGAAACTAACAGCTATCGTCTCGGTTAATTTTAGAGGTTTATCTTCACCAATTGTTTTCATTTCTTCAATAAATGTTTCAAATTGATACAAAGCATCCTTAAACTCAGTTTCATTTTCCTTCAAATGACTTATTCCTTCTGTTATTCGGGTCGTCAGTTCTTCCCTTGACATTAACCTAGTAAATGAGTTAATAATAAAAATTACTGCATAGCAAATAATTAACAAATCCTGCTTACTTGATCAATTTAATTAACTCCTTAAATTCAATGCAATCTTTAATTTCTTTGTCCAGGCAAAATAAATATAGTTGAAATAGCTATTGAATGCATTACAATTAAGTTTTATGTTTATAATTTTGCTGAGAAGTATCTCACCTGATTTCCAAATGACAAATTTGGCAGGTTTTTAGCTATGGTGTGAAAAAAGCGCAAAACTGGAAAAAATCTTTTGTGGTACATTTGCAACTCATCCAAACATTTCATAACGTGTTTCTTTAAAAATAATACACACATTATAAAACTATCCATGAGGCAAATTGATCCAATTTATTACCTTAAAATACTCATCGTCTTGTAATAAATGTTTGAGTTCCTTTTTATCTAATTCAGCTGTAGCCAAGGCGTTTGAGAAACATAGTTCTCTAAGTTTTTCTAGTTGCGATTTTGGTATCGAGTTCAAATAGTCAAATGCTACGTCTTTGTCGTAGCATAAAACTGAGTAAAAATTCGAATAGAAATGCTGCAACATTGATAACTTTTTAAAATACAATTATTAGTAAAAACTAATATTTGTTGTAATATCAGCATGTACTCACTTTTAAACCTGAGAGAAATGTCTTCACTGAAAAATCACTGAAGAGAAAATAATCGGTTAAAAATTTGTACGTTTTAGAACCAAGTCGAAAGGTACTTTGTTCGTTTAGTAAAACCTGGAAAATAAACTACAGTTAAATCTAAATGCAAAAGAAAATGTCTAAAGTATAAAAAATAAAGATTGAAAATGTAGTTTTCAATGTATAATACCTCTTCCAGCACAGATGAAAGTTGTTTCATTGGATTTTGCGTGGAAAACGTACGCATATTTAAGGATGATAACGACACTTGAGACAAACACTCGGATAAAGTAGCTCCAAACGTTGAAATACAAAACACTAACATTACTGGTAAATCACTAAGATAATGCCTAAAAAAAGATAATCAGAATATCTCATTAATTAATTATAAATCAAAACTAATAAAGAAAACAAATTTATTCTTAAATATGCTACCATCTGACTAGTCACAATTTAGTTACATGTACCACGTTCAATTAAAACTCAGAATCTTAATGTAATAAATATAATAAAACCTTAAAATTTGAATAAAATCTTCAGTTCCTTTCATCTGAAAGCTTTCAAAATCTTCAAACACAATTACAATTGGCTTTTTAGATTTTTTACTAATTGGTCTGCTTCGATGACTACTTTTATGCCGTTTAGAAGGAGAAGACAAATTCTTTATATAAAAAAAAAACAACTGCATTAAAATATTGTAATAAAATTTAAAAAAGTTTAAAACCGTATACTTCGGAAACCATGTCGTTATACCAAGTTTTCAAAACTTGCATTGTACATCTGTCGGCAGCCATTTCGTCACTATCTTCCTTTTAGTTCATAAAATAAGTACAAATTAATCTTAGTGCAAACAATCTAACTCAAGAAAATTTAAATAATTACGTCGACAATTTTGACTAATGATCCGACCAACTTTTGCATTAAAGTTTTAAAAGTAGACGCTTCGTTAGATGAAATAAACACAACCATTTCAGAAACAGTTTCACAAATCAGTTTCTTCAACCCTTCATAAACCACTTTGTGGTCTGGAATGTTCACCCCTAAAATACATTAAATTTATAGTAATGGTCAAACTAAAAGTAATTAGCAGTTAATAAATCACTCATAACATGTTAGTAACAACCACATTAGATAACTAATATTGTCACATTTTTATTTAAACAGGTACAGTATTTTACCAGTAACGAAAACTGCTGAAGGAATTTCCAACATTGAGCCCGGTCTTTCTTCCAAATATAATTTCGAAAACGAGTCTTTTAAGTATTTAGCCAACTCGGTCAATACGCTCATAAACGAATTAAACTGGATCATCTAATATTATTATAAAGTTAAAAATTGGTCATAATAAAAGAAGAAAGCTTAATGTTATTCTGCCAGATACTAAACAATTACCTCCGTTTCTTCCTTAATTTCGCTCCAAATGTACTCAAAACGGGACAGGCGATCATCCAAATCAGAATCAACATCATTAATATCTACAATAACATTGATAATAACTAAAGAATAGTATATGTACATCAATAAAATTTACTTTTGACAGACTTCTTTGGAGACTTCTTTGTCTTGTTCGTAGTTTTCTTGTGTATTACACATGCCTTTCCACACAATATGCAAATTCTTAAAGTTATTAAATTTTAAAAAGAAAACAAAAAGTTTCTCACCTTAGTATCAGACATTGTTAGTTGTCAATTATAAAACTTAAAAATTATGACTTATGTCTTAATCACAAATTTGAAAACAAACTTCTTGACAACCGCGCGTTTTCAATTTGGACTTGAAAAACATTTAATCTACGGTAGCCTAAAACATCAAAACAAACACTAATAAAAATGTCTCAATTACACAAGCAATAATTCAATAATATATCTATAAACATATAAATTATTAAGCTAAAATCAATTATAAACTAAACAGGCAATAAAGCTAAATGACAGATAGCACTTGTATAATGTTAATACAGGTACGATATCATAGATTGGCGTTCTGGTCGGCTATACAAGCGGAAACACATGTTTGAGAGCCCAACGTTGCCAAAATTTTGAAGGAAAAATACAGGTGTGTAAAAATTTAACTGTAAATAAAATTCTAGTTAAACTAAACATAAACTAACATGTCAAGCTCAAACCTAAATGTTAGGCTGTCAGAGACACTTAGATATATATTTTTACCTATTTTTAAAGAACTGGTAACACTATGCTGTAAAAGCTATTGAACTGTCAAAAAAGTCAATGCGGCGGATGGGAGTCAGCTGTTATTCAAATTGATCTCATTTGTTAAAATTGGTAAAAATGAAATCTGTTTGGCGTGAAATTCATTGCCGAGATAATTCAACATTGTCGTCTGTCTACACTATTGCTTACAATGTAAATATTTTAATTTTTAACAACAATTTCATTTATTTTGCCATTTCTATTGCAATGTACACTTTTCCAAATACAGCAGGAAATCCCATTGCTAACTGGCAAAAATGATGTTCTTGTTCAAGTTAAAGCTTGTGCACTATCCGTCGTTAACGAAAAAGTAACTGTCATGAAATTAAAACCTTTTGATATTGGTTGACCAGATTTGTTTTGATTTTTGAAGCTACTGAAAGAACTGCTACAATCTGGACATTCTCAGTATGCAGTTGGGCATGAAATTGCAGGAATTGTAAGGCAAATTGGATCTGACGTTGATACTTTACAAAAAGGAGATGAAGTTGTTGGTAAAAGCCATTCATTCCACCGCTAAATCTAACTTTTACGAAATTCAGTTTCTTAGACAAAATGGCTTGTTTTTACATTACAGTACCAATATCTGCATATACTCATAATTAACATTATTATGTACTTGTATGTTCCATAGGTATAATTCCTCTTGATTACAACATTTCTGGGTGTGCCGATTTTGTTGTACTGAATGAGTATGACATTGTAAAAAAACCAAATGGGATCAGTTTCGTTGATGCAGCTGGCTGTATCGGAGATGCCTTGAAAGCCTACACCGCTTTGCATTATTTGGGAAGAATCTCATCCAAAGACACGGTGCTAATTTTGAATGGTGCTTCATCGTTTGGTAGTTTGGCAATTCAACTTGCTCTTCATTGGGGAGCAAAAGTAATTGCTACGTCGTCCAGCGACGATGAGAGACTTTATCTAAATAGGATCGAACCTGAATTAGGTCGGTTTTACGTTAACAGTTTAGACACTATTTAAGAAATTAAATATCTTAATGCAATTTAAAAGCTTTGGTCATTGATACTTCAACTACAAGGTCTACACTGAAAGAAAATTGCTTAAAAGAAACTGGTGGGATGGGAGCCGATATTGTTATTGATTCTAGTAAATATATGACATTTTACTTTTAAAAGTTATGTGTTAGACTTGATTTGTATTTTCTGTAGTCAGTGATAAAGAGGAAGAGATGAATACGGAAATAATCGACAATTTCCACAATAATAATAAAACATTTACTTATGAAATTATCTCTATGTTGGCTGTTGGTGGTCGTTGGGTCACTTCTGCACCTGATTTGCAAGTAGCCATAATCTTTTGGTTAGCATTTAATGTTTTTGTTTTAACCATTTGCACTCGCAGCTAGATCCACCAAACAGTCGAATTTTACACCTGAAATGTGCTAGTGTTGGTTTTCTTTTTGAGCACGCTTGGACTTTATCTTCAGGTCAGCTCGGACATTATCAACGTATCCTTCATTGCATAAATCAAAAACATTTTATAATTTAAACATTTAATATTTTAACTTAACATAAAAAAAGATATCCTAATGGACGTTATGGAAAAAGTGGAAGATGGTACATTAAGGTACACAATCTAATTTTTTGCGAATTTTGTTTTAAAAAAATTATTTACATTATAAAAAATATTGTAATCAGTGACTTAACAAGGGAAAATGTAGCACACATGCCGGGCATTTAACTCTCATATACATTATAAATTACACTTCTCAAAAACTTATACGAATACATCAGGAATCAAATTTAGTGTCATTCAATAACTTGTGACTTGCAAGTTTATTTGTAACCATTAGGTCATTTTGTAGTCATTAAATAAGCATCTTCAAAAGTCTTGATTGACTAGAAGTTTTAAGTCCTTGAGGTAAGAATTAACGTAAAAAGTTGAGTTTTTGTAGCATTTTCATGCATATTTTACCCTATTAAAAGTCACTTATTATATAATGAACCAAAATATTGAACTATAAAAAGTGTTTTGTATATTGCATACAGACCGAACATTCACCACACAGTTCCGTTTGAGTCAATTCCAGAAGCAATCAGTCGTCTGAATGAAACCAAAGTTGGAAAAGTTGTAGCTGTGTTGTAATGAATCTTAAAATGAATATTACTTTACGGTACAAATAAAAATTATATGAACAAAAACCCCAAAGCTCATGTATACCAACTGAATATC
Source organism: Helicorthomorpha holstii (assembly GCA_013389785.1). Classification (NCBI taxonomy): domain Eukaryota; kingdom Metazoa; phylum Arthropoda; class Diplopoda; order Polydesmida; family Paradoxosomatidae; genus Helicorthomorpha; species Helicorthomorpha holstii. The sequence goes on along the minus strand of JAAFCF010006596.1, from coordinate 34,854,968 downwards.
TAATAATCTATGGTGCTACTATTAAAAATTAATTGACACCAAATATTGTTTGCGGTGCTTTGTTTGATTTCCCTCAAAATAATAAAACGTCTGGTTGCGCTAATAGCCATATTGAATGATTAATAACTCAAATAATTTGACAATGAAAAAAAAATCTTCGATTCAGTATTTGGAAATGTCGCATGTTGCCGACTTTCATTTTAAAATTTAATTAAATGGTTGATTCTTATTGAACTTGAATCATTCAAGTCAACCATTCAAATTCGTTTAAGTTCAGTTTTAAAATTAAAAATGTTTTTGCTCAATACTTGGAAGATATTGGATTTTTTTGCAATTATATTCGGTTTTTTATCATTAAATATTTCAGCAATATAACATTTATCACCTTCCCAAATATATCGAGTTATTAACTAAAAGCAAATTCGACGTTTTCATTATTTTGTTCGACGTATAGTTTGTTTTCGATAGTTAAGTGTCTTCAAATTACAACAATAAATACCGATACTTTAAAAATTTGGAAAGCTCTACAATAACTACGGTAAACTCTCTTCAACTTTTGCTATATTTTCATCCGATTTGGTTTCCGTCAAATTTTCTTCTTGTTCAGACCTGTCAATTAAATCGAAATCGTAATTAAATTCTTGGTTACATAACTTATATTTAAGAGATTTATGAAACCTTTGCTCTGATTCTTGTATATCCGATGTATTATCATCTAGAAATGCATCGCTGGTGCTTGCTAAACCTACATCTTCTGCTTCACTTTCATTTGCGATTTGGTCAGTTTCACTTTGATCCAGTCTATTGAAGCCAAAAAATAAGAAACAGAAAGATATTGTTTGTTACTTGTTCTTACCCAGTTATGCTTGGACGATCACTAAACTCTTCATCACTTTCGCTTTCAGGAGACACGAATAACAATTCCAGGTTCACTACATTGGGCTACATTATAAATTTAATAAGTTTGATTTGGAATTTAAGAAAAAAAAAACAGATTATTGATATAACACAGAAACATACCTGTTGTACAATAATTTCTACAGCTTCCTTATGCTTTTTATCTCTGAGATCAATACTGTTGACAGATAAAATGGCGTCCCCTACAAAAACAGCACCACTTTTCTCAGCCGCCATTCCACTACGAATTTCTGAGACTAAAATTGGCACTCCATGTTCCCTTCCTCCCTATTATTACCGTACAAAAAAATTTTATCACATCAAATTAATCAATTTTTAAAAAAATTACTGAACTGTAACAGAAATTCCTAATCCTTCGCCTTCTTCCTTCACAATTGTAACATTTCTAATTTCTCCAACGCCTTGTCTTCTTCGTAAACTGTCAGAATCCTTTTGTTTAAAAAGCTAGCTATTAAAATTAAAGAAACAAAATTAAAGGTGTAAGTTGAGAAATTACGTGTCCAGGGGGCACAGGAATGCTGTCATTTTGATTTCGCTTTCGACAGGCACGTATGACTGTTTTGTGTCGGTGTAAATGAATTTCAGCTTCTAACTGGTTCCACAATTTGTCATGTTCTGCTCCTTTCATGTCATGTCCTAACAGCTGAATCTGTTGAATTCTATAATCAAGTTTAAATAAAAAGTTATAGACTGTGGGAATAGCTAACATAATAGCAGCTCTTAATTTAGTGCATTGCAAAAACCATACAACTCTACACACCTTCCAGCTAATTCCTTATCCAGATACCTTGCAGCTAATTTCGCTCCATATAATTCGTGTTGTACAGCTAATAAATCCTGTCTTAATTTACTGTTTTCGTTTTTCAATACTTCAACTTCTGACTCCAATAAAGCTTCACGTAAAGCATCGCTTCGATAACGATCCATTTCAGACTCCTAAATATAAAAACATGACCAATGTACAATTAGTTCAATTTTGAATTGGGCTAATGTAATGGTTTTATTACCAGTTTTTTCTTGATGGACTCAGAGTCAAATATGTGGTTGGAATTTAAAGATTGACTTGTGAAAACCTGCAGCTGAGCAGCGTGAAGTTGAAGCAGCAGCTTTTGCAGCTCCTTCTCCAAAATGCTTTTGTTCGCTCGAACTTCGCATAATTCCGTACGTAAATCCACCAGCTGTGCCTAAAAAGGAAATAATAAAACCAAATGATCAGCAATTTCAAATGCAACAAAACGACGTTTTAGTGAAAAAAAAAAAATACAGTACTCAAAATTCGATTGATTGTTTATCATAAATTTCATGCATCAGGTTCGACTAGCTATTTCACATGAAATATAAAATTAAAAAATCTCAATTTTATTTTGTTTAAAGCATCGAATCTAGCTTTCATTACATAACATATTAAACTTATGATTAAATTTGATTGTTAAGGACCTTGATTTGTTAAGAAAAAAGAAACTTAAGTTATTTCATTTAGTGTCGAGTTATGTTTACAAAATTGAAAACTAAAATCAAGCATACAGAAACTAATAGGGTGTTTAAAATACCAAATTGGCTTAATTATTAAATCTGAAACCTAACATTTCTTAATATGCTCAATTAATTAAACATGGAAACATCGTTTTATTTTTTATATTTTGTTTTACTAAACTAGTTTTAGAATAAATCTTGGTACAAATGGGGTGCAACTTAGCACAATATTGAATTTAGATTCAACTAAAAGTTGCTGCAACTGCACAATGAAATAACCATAGTCAATCTGGAAAACGTCAATGACATTTTAGCAACAAGGTCATTATTTTATTTATAGCATTTTTGACAAATTGACAATTTTCCTTCCTACATGTGACACGTCTCCTTTAAAATGCCAGCAATGTATATTCAACAAGTGTTCGACTATAAAGCAAACCAAAGTAGCAGTTCACATTTGAATTCATACAAACTAAACACACAATCATCTTGTATAATAAATAAAATAATTACCTCTAGTCTGGAATTGTTGGAGAAAATGGCTTGAGCCTTCTGACTCAGCTGTGCAAAAGCCGAACTCATCGATGTCAGCTTTGATCGTCCGTAATAAGTTAAGTCATTCATATCTTCGTCCATTTCTCCCAGTAAAATATCCAAATCAACAAAAGCCTTGTCAAACTCTTTTTCTAAAATTTCCAACCATCGAAATGTCAACGTGGGAGCCGCCATTTCTTTTAATATAAAAATATTAAAGAATAATGATTGGGAAAAAAAACCTAAATTTTGCGTAACGAACTTACGGGTGCGTATAAATTTTAAATTACGTAAACGTATATGGCAAACCGCTAATACAAAATGTAAATAAAAATAAATTAAAGTACGGTAAATAAGATAAATGAAATATTGAATGTGACAGCGCGCTGTAACTCCGTTCTAGTTCGACTCAATGACGTCGCATCATTCATTTACAAAGCACATAAGACTGGTGTCACGCGGTGGGTTACGATCGTTAAAACTTAAAAGTCGTTTTTTTTGGTTGTTTTGCTTGTAAATTTCGAAATGGCTGATGAAGATTACGATGGAGACGAGTAAGTAAATATTTAGCTTTCAGAATATATTGTATTACTTACCATTATTGTCAACAGTGGAGCTGCCGGAGGAGGATTTGATGATGTAGATGATGGCGATAATCTAGATGAAATTGACCATGATGAGGTTTATCTTAATTACTATATTTTCAGTTTATTTTTATAATTGTAAACAAATGATGTAATGAATAGCATACCGACTTTATTGATGCCTCAGCAGGAGATGGTCAAGAACCAAGACAGGCACAGAAACGAACTACAACCGCTTACATGACAAAGTATGAAAGAGCACGGATACTCGGGACAAGAGCCTTGCAAATATCGTAAATGCCGTTCTTCTAACTTGCTTGAATGAAATTAAATGTAACAAATTATATAAATTATAAATGTAGAATGGGAGCACCGGTCATGGTGGAGTTAGAAGGTGAAACTGACCCGTTACAGATTGCAATTAAAGAATTCAAGTAAGTAATAATTGAAGTAACGATAAAACATGATCTTGTTTCTTGAAAATGTTTGACATTGCACAGTACAGTAGTTAGAGTATGCAGATTCTGTAAATTTAAGATGCTCTACTGAACACCTGTATAGTACTTTACAATTAAAACAAAAATTGCTAGTAAATTCCTATTTAGTAGTCTAATACCAATAACAATTGTCAAACGGTTGCAATTTTTAAAAAGTTACCTGCTTTATACATTAAGTCATGTAGTTATTTCTAATTAAGGTATTTTATTTGCGTTTTCAGAGCACGAAAAATTCCAATAATCATTCGTCGTTATTTGCCTGATGGAAGTTATGAAGACTGGGGAATGGAAGAATTAATCATCACAGATAGATAAAAAAAAATATTTTTCTCATCAAAAAATTCATTATATTTTATTACATTTCCATAAAAACATTGTTCGCCCCCTCATTTTCTGGTTCATAAAGAACAAAATCAGTTGATTAAAATTTGTGAATAAATACAGTTTAATCGTAATGAAAAAAATGTAATTTTTGTTGGCAGTCGCATTTACAACAGAGATGTAGAAGGACAAAAAAAGCTGATTTCACTATATCACGATCGCATCAATTAGGCCATGTACATAAACATATTAATATCATCTTCATCCCTTTTGATATATTTATGTTCGATTAACCATTCGATTTGCTCCTTGATTAATTTTTTGGAAGGCAAAAACATGTTCTTAAGAATTTCTACTAATTCAGTCTGTAATTGGGCGTTAGTAATTCGCTTTCTCATTTTCATTATTTTAACTATTGCTTCCTAGAAGGTTAAAAGATTAAAACAAATTAGGATGACTTAGTAAGTGGATTTAATAAAACTACAGTAAAACATTTTCTACTTACTTGAGTCCTTAAAATTCGAAGCTGAACTATACTTTCATTATCTTCTTCCCTGCTTCTCTCAGTAGACAGCTGCAGACGACCAACCAAATTAACTTTGCCTCGTTTCTGAAGTTTACCATTTTTACTGTTAAAAAAAAAACCACAATTAATAATCCACGTATCATTAGAGACGCCGGTAATTCAATTTGTTTTTTTTTGGGAAATGCTTTCTTAGAAGTGAATTACCTTCCATAGCACATTTGAAATTGTTAAATACTTACATCACAGCAAAATCATGATTGATGTATAGTAACGTATTATCATCAAAATCTTTGGGATTCTTAATTTCTGGGTCACAAAGAAGAATTTGTCTCTTCATCTTTGGGAAAGCGACGAGTGACTAAAGCAAAATTAAAAAAAACCATTACACCACGTTTCTTCGTGAAAGTCAATCAACGTTTTCATACCCAAAGCGTTTTCCTCAAGTCTGGATCATGCAATTCAGTCGCTAATCTGAGATTCTCAAAAGAAATCTTATCATATTCCCTGTTATTGAAGGCAAATAGTACGGCCAACTGATACGTCGTTACATCAATGTCAAATCTGCCAACTGAAGTTACCATTGCCATCTGAAAAGTAACACAAAAAATATTAGAATAGTAACTTGAAAAGTTATTTATATGAAAACTTACAGTTCCATTAGACATATGATGATGCCACTGAAGCTTCCGACCATTATGTTGCTGTTTATAAAATTCTTCAACTTCAGGAATACAGTCCTCTAGTTCCATTGGAAGAGAAACTGTGCCCCTTTCCGTTCCTCTGGCCCATGCTCCTGCGTTTAAGATTTTGATATTTACTGAATCGGCAATGCTGCCTTTTTTCGCTCTATGTTGCTGTTTGAATTGTTGATTGAGATCTTCGCTAACTTTAATATCTTGAAACATTCTGGCTAATTTATTAACATAGTCAGCAGGCATTCCGACATCCTGTAAAGGCAAAATTAAAATTTAAGTCTCAGTCATTTCACTTGTCAGGTTTTTAGCGCATAAAACAAACTTACCCTTAACCACTCAACCATATTTTCTTCTTTTTCACTATCAGCTGATGTGTCTAAAATTAACCTCCTTGTTAAATGACCTTTATGATGTCTCATGAACACATCCTTGTTTTGTACATATTTTAAAACCAGAAGCTAAAAATTACAAAACAAAAAAACAATATTATAGGACTAAATTTCCAATAATTGAACAAAATGATAACCGTACCACATCTTTTAGCTTAGTTTCGATGTCATCTGAAGTTAATTTCTTACTATGAGGAGTTCTTCTAAGCAACATATCACAATAATTCGCTAAAAGTTCAGGACATTTAGATTCCGGTAATGTCTTTGTAGCAATTCTAAAACAAACATAAAAATTAATTTAGCAATTTCAAAACACCAAAATACTAAATACATTATGTACTCCATTTATGTGCAGTACTTACCCTTTGTTTTTAGTTGGCAACTCTAATCTAAATATTGTTGTATCATTTACAACTTGTTTGTATGCCTAGTCAAAAAATTCCAAAATGAGTAATGTTCAATATTTTACTTAATGCTTAAGAGTTACAAACCTTATCTCTTGCAGTTAAAAACCTTGGATCATCATTAAAAGCTTCCTTAACCAGCTTACTAAAACGCCTGAATAGTTCCAACAGCTGATCCACATACTTTTCAGAGTCCTAGATTTCAGCAATCCAATAACATTAAAAGAAACAATCAACGAAAACAATTTGCCAAAGACATTAATTCAAACCTGAGTAATTGTTTCTGCAGCTGCAATCATGTCTGCTTGTCCCGCAGAAATGATATGCGTTTCCAGGTCACTTAACATTGGAATAATTCCATTTGGAACTCGATCCAAAAGCCTAAACATCAGTTGAAGTTCTGAAATTTATTTAAACCGCAATATTGTAATAAAAAAAGTTAAATGCATTGATTAGAATGTAAAAAATTTACTTTCTGTCTCATTGCTTCTAATCATTACAGGACATTCAGCTAAAATTGTTTCCTTAAAAGTAGTTACTAAAACGTTAACACAGCAATCGATTAACTATAAAGAAAAATGAAAATTAGAGCTTTGTATATACACGCTATTAATTTAGCAAAATTTAAAAAACATTAAACACTTACAGCTTGAATAGAGCCTGAAAATGATTCCAGGTATTTCTGAGCCCTCTGCTCTTCTTCCTTAAGTTTAAGATCAGCGTACTTCATATAATTTTGAACACCATTCTCTTGCAAATAGTGAGGAGCTTTGGTTTTAAAAAACGAATCGGTAGCTAAAATATAAGCTTTCTCAAAATTCTCTCGGTAAATCTGAAGTTTGTCGTCTGCATTAGAACATAGATTTACTAAAGTAGATAGCAAAACTCTTAGTAAAACATTATTTTTAAAAATTTAAAATAATGCGATCAATAAATTTACCATAAGATTCTCTAACTCCAATGACGAGCTGAGAGTCGAAAGCTTCTCCATTTCGTTCGGCATGAACTAACTTCATTGCACTATCCTGCAAGCGATGTTTAATATCACTAAAAATGCTGAGGTTCCAGCTGTCCAGCATTAACTATAACCAAAATCAAATTAGTTTTATTTTTCCAATCACAGTCATTTTATTTGTTATATAATTTTAATAAAGTTGGTCACCAGGAAAACCCCAACAACGTCTTAAGCCTTACAAGCTCAAAAAACAAGTCAGGTTTCCTGATAAACACAAAACACGTGGTAAGTGTGCTGATAAAATCAGAACACGTAGTTAAAGAAAACAACACCATACAAACAAAAATATATTATTTATAGTGTGACGCGTATAATCCCTAAACAATTTTTACCTTTCTAACAAAGTTTTCTTCTCCAGAAGCCTTTTTTGGGGTCCCAACAATCGCTTTCCCAACCAATCCAGTCTCTAAAGGTGCAAACGGCATGGGCACAAAATTGCATTGTGCAAAAAACTTTCGCCACTCGTTGATATAAGCCTTCAGAAGAGCCTGTTCTTCACAATGAGTTAAAACTCGCTGTGTGTAGAAAACGAAAGCGATTAATAAGTCATGTATAGAAATAAAGATTTCAAAATGGACATACTATTTGTGCCTGCTTAATAAACTCTACAATATCAGCTTGAAGAGCCGTATAGACTCTATGAGCCCCTTTTTCGTCCCATAAACAGACAACATGAACCGTCCAAAACAGATCCTGCCATTCGGTCCGGTTAACGTTTTCTTGACGCAACAATTTCAATACTGTTGGTCTAATCAAAGGCCATTGTTCATCGAATGATAATTTATTATCCTAAGTAGAAAAAACATTAAATTAAATAGGAAAAACTACTGTAAACAAGTCCAATTTCGAACACAAACACAACATGTGAAAAAAGTGGCGCTATTGTTATGTAATCAACCACGAGTAATTTTTACGCTTTAAAAACATACAAAAACGAAAAAAGTTAAGCGTATATAATGACTTTCTTTTTTTTTCTTTGGCAGCGGTAAAACACAGCAAAATGTTAATAATAGAAAAAAAATTTCACAATAACTAAGATACTTACATTTAGCAAAGAAGAGGTTCCTCTAGTCACGGATTGTGTAGTCATTTTTGCATACTTTTATAACGAAATACTAATTTAATTTATTTATAACACTGAATTAGCTATCCAATTTGATATTTTTATAATAATCTGCCAACTCTATAGAAATAAAATCCAAAAATTTAGCTATTAACGTTTTTCACCAGCCCCGTGCTACACTACCTATAATACGCTTTACGATCAGAATCATCGGCTGATAAGTTTGACGCTGGGCTTTTAAAGGCAATCTGACGTCATGTAGAAGTATAGCTCCGCCCTTGCATTTTGTGTTTCGATTTCAAATACAAAAGCTGCCATCTGTTGGATGTTGGAAAAATCTCAGTTAAAATTGTTGTATAAACATTTTCATTTTTTTTAAGAAAAATAAATTTTGTACATTATTGTTCAAAATAAATATTTTACGCTTTGCCAAATTATAAGATAAAATTGTAAATTTCACAATGTAAATTTTATTTTTTAGAATTAAAAATACAAATGGCTAGCCAATAAGTGGCGCTATTTTTAAAACACTTCAACTGGTTTATTTACGACGCATCTCTAAAGTTAATGGAATTAATTAATGACTACTGCTAGACGTCCACTTAAGAAAAATGTAGATACAAAATAATTTTTGTAATTGTACAAATCACAAAACTAAAAAATTGCAAATCGTCTCCATGGCTTTCGTGTTTTCATTAGTGGACACAGCTAAAACTTCTGAATTTTATGTTCCGTGATTTGTACTACAGTACTTCAATAATTGAACACGTGCTCGCTTAGCATACATCTAATTTAAAAAAAAATAAAAGCAAAACGTTTCAAGTTCAATATTCAAAATTTGTAAATTAAAGTTTAATGTTTGAACTATGGGAATACCGGTAACGTATTTGTTGGAATTTGGAAACCATCTTAGAATAATAATGGAATTTAAACATTCAGTAGATTCTAGTGTTTGGTAGAATGTTATGTTATACTGGTAACACGTGTACCCTAATACAGTACAATATGCCGGTAATGTATTTTTTTTAAAAAAAACATTAACGTACAACTGAACGAAAACAAATATAAATTCCGATAACTCTTTCTACGTTTTAACACAAAAAATTCTACGTACTAAATCAACATCGTTTAGTCTAATAAACCACACTTTTAACATTAAAATAGCCAATTGTTTAATTCCAGTCACTATTCAAACTATGTGACATACTTAATAAAACAAGACAAGCTGTAATATGGCTTTTGTAATGTAAGAAAAGTGGTGCCCGGATAAAATCTCGTCAAAAAAAATCTTGTCGATGTATCGCTTATCGTATTGTATCGCTAAAAAAATATTGCGATACATCTGTAACTGTCAAAAAAACATTAAAAAAGTTTAACAGGTAAAACAACTTTACCTATTTTTAACAAACCTAATCTAGAAAAATGATTAACTTAACCTGGCGTAATTTAACCTAATTAAAACACGAAAAAATGTCTTAGTGGTAATTTTTCTAAACGTAAGACTACCGCAATATTTTTTTAGTGATACAATAATTGAGTCGTTCATAAGCAAAGTGAATCAAGTCACATGAAAGTGATTTCGAGATATTGAGAGTTAAAGTTGACGCGCTGTATTTTCCGATCCAAATCAAATTTTTGTCTAGAATTTGTTTGTAAATTACTATTACACTTCAACTTAACTTTGTTGGTAATTTTTGTGATTATATTTTCACTAGTAATTAAATGGTGAGCATGCAAACTTGAAAATGTGGACTTAATTCATCTTGCCACGGAAATATATTGTATTTTTACGTAGAGTCAAAGTGAATTATGTCCAATTTCTATTATGAAATCGTGAATTTCTGTTTAAATAATTAATAATTAAGGATACAAATAATTAACTTCATGATTTTTAATACATTACTACAGTATAAATGAGTTAATCCGGGTTAATATACTTTCTGTTTGATTTTTTCTCCCTTGTGTAATACACGTAGCTTTGGTATGCAGGGAATTATTTAATTGTGATCGATTATGCTGAAGTAATGTAATTTATATGTTTACTACGTGAATCCAGGACCGTTAAAATGAATTGTGATCGAAAGCAAATACTATATGCCGGGTTAAATTTGTAGAAAGTTAGTTCATTACAAGCGCTATTCATTTGACCGTTACAAGTGAGGTCATCCCCATGCTATAGCGAATGGAGATTGACTTAATCCACTCTGCCTGCGGAAATATTTCTAAAATCTTTCACAAGCAAACATGTATAAGCACCATTTTGGAGTCAAAAAATAAAGTTATGACAACACGCTTTATTGCATTAGAAAGATATGCAAATTTTACATTTTAATACATGTCTAACTCTGTTTTTTTGAAAATGTGACTTGATTCACTTTGCTTATGAACGACTCAATTATTAGTGATAGCAAAAAAGTATCGATATTTACGAGCATCGATACTTTTCCTTCGATACTACTCATTAAAGTACTCGATTCTTTTGGTCCGATACTTTAATGGTATCGATGCATTTACCCTCATATCGATACTTTTTATACTATTGAAAATTGATGCAGCACACTCCCTAATCTGTTTAAAATGATGTGTGGAAGTATTTTCGAAGATTAAATGCAAATACTGCAACATGCAAAACTTGTTTTAAAACGGTAAAACCAAGTCGAAATACAAATAATCATCTGAACATTCACACAACTGAAATAGAAATGTAAGTTGTTTTTATGATTTTTATTAATCATCTTATTACTTGTTCACAATTAAATACAGTGTTTAAAATTAAAGTTAGGTTAAAAATGTTAAGTCAAAAAAGTTAGGTTAAAAATGTTGAGTCAAAAAAGTTAGGTTA
>JAAFCF010006596.1:34745743-34828161 GCA_013389785.1 Helicorthomorpha holstii | reverse complement strand
CCGTATTAATTATGCTCTGTGCCTTAATTATGCCGTATTAATTATGCCCTGTGCCTTAAGTAATGATTTGTAGTACATATTACGGAAGTGCTCAAATTTTGTTTTACTAAAATCTACTAACCCATTTCAATGCATTTTCTAAGCAATTGAAGAAATTTATTTACAAATTTTTATGCATAATAAAATTTGATTATGAATCTCAACAGGCCTTTAAAATGACTTCCTTAAGAAACCAATAAAAAAGTTACTAATGTCACCAAAGGCACATTTCATTAAATTACAAACCAGAAAATTATGTAGCTTTATAATAATGCGTTGCCATATGTTTATTATACGGTATAAGGATTGACATTATTTTGCAAGTTATCCTGACGTTTTATTATCTCTTCAAATTCGATACAAATTACTATTTTTCTGCACTCAAAAAATTATTACAGAAAGTTTGATTGGTTATACAACATGTATAATTCAACTTCATTTTTTTTATAACTGGTACTGAATATACTTTCAGCTAGCAGTATAATACAGGGCGATACATGATATCCAGTGAATCGTGTTTAATAACCAATCATAACCAAATGACAAGTTACGTGACATCAAATGTCACTCAACCTTTTAATGCCCTTGGTTTGTCTTTTCTGACATAAAAACGTCAAATGTTAAGTTGAAACGCATATCCGGTTGATTTGACTTATTTCAGTGGCTGCTTTACGTGTCACGTTCAAGGAAAAAACCAAATGATTTTTAATTTTTTTTAAATATTGTTGAATGGGAGAGGCAGTGAAGTGAGGTGGGCAAATCAATCAACTTACTACCAAATTCTACTATTTTTTTTTCTTTATCTGACATTTAATCACTGATTTGAGAATGAAAAAAAAAAGTTGAATTGGAAAACGGTGTTCCCTCCCACCTTATAAAAGCAAATCTACAGTAACTCCTTCAAATCTTTATCATATTTAAAGTCAGAACATTTCCTAGTACGATTTTGAAAGTTAAAAAGTGGAAAAAAGATTTGATGAACTGAACTGGTGCGTGGAATTTTTTTTTTTCTAAGTTGCTTTGCATTATAAATTATTTATAATTTAACATTTTGCGCGTCGATTTACATTATGTTTTAACATCTTGTGATATACAAAAGTACTTGCTTCTTAATGTTATTTATTTTATCGTTGCAGATTTAATTTTAACGACTGCTGAAAACGCCATTAAAACACGATGAATTTTTCCTGCGGAGACGCTTTTGGAAGTTATGAGAGACTTTCCTCGTGCAGCGAATCCACTCTGGAATTGGAACTGCTTAATGAAACCGAGCTTCCTAAAGCTGTAAGTACGCAATTCCAGCATTATATTACCCAAAACCACATATAAATTGTGCTTAAAATCAGTGGCGTATCTTGGCGATGGGTAGCAGAGTATAGCAAACATTAGCACGTCGATTATTGAAAGGAGGAGCGTCAAAATATCCGTAAACGTCACTCAATTTGGTACTTCATTAGTGTTTTTAATAACTTTAGTCTTGTTATTGACACTGAAATTAAACTTTCAGACACAAATGTTGGCTTTTGTAAATAGATATCGACGTTTGAGGCATTAGATTTAAGTTTTCGTTTTTTAATTTATTACAAACAACCAAAATTAACACTGAAATACTATAATTTGGTTTTTAAAGCCAACAAATATTTTGTTTAAGTATACTGGCACTCGTATATATTATTTAGTAAATATACAATTTGGTAATAACTAAATTGAAGTTAGCTCGTATTTCCTTACAACATGAAATGAAAGGGTTTTTACTAAATTTGATGGTCACCTTGTATACTTTAGATTTTTCTTGAGAAAGTAACTTACAGCACTTTGTAGTTTGATCCAAAACATTCCAATAGTAAAGAATTTTTATGACTGATCGTAAAATAGAAGTAGATTACAACATACCGTACATAAAAGAGGTACTACACAAAAGTCTGCGTAGATCTTATGTTGGTTTTGCATAATCTAAAAGCAGCTGATTGATCGTTTTCAACAGAAGGACAATCAAGTGCAATTACAGAGTTTAAAGTGAAAGATTATCGTTGTTCATTAAAGTAAAAGGGAGTTGTTCCTTTTTAATTAAGAACAAGGGTAAATTACCAAATAACTTCTTAATAAGTCATGACTTTAAAAGCGGACTATGTGAAGGACGTCCTGATTTTATTAACCGAATCACCATTACATTACTCTGTCATAAATTTTAATAAAACTCAAAATCAAATACACACACGTCGTACTTTATTAGGCACGTTAAACACATGCATAATTATAAAATTAAAACTTAACTTAGAAAGGCGATTTTAACTATTCAAAAAAATTAATTACAATTTACGTCAAGAAAATTAATCGAGGACATTCAAATGTAAGGTTTTCCCTCAATTTTATTTTTCATTAACGGTTGCAGGAACCAAGAATTCCGTTTAGTCTAATAATATTCTATTTTAATATTCATCTAACTTACTAATGTGGGTATTTTCTTTATTAGTGTAGTAACGTAAGTTAGTTCCTTGAGCACAAGGAATGGCTAAAACTTAAAAATAAATGTAAGGACGTTTAACGTTTTTTAAACAAATCGTTAATTAACTATTAAGGGGGTTATTTAATTATTGTATAGGGTACAATTGGAGTGATTAAGTTTATTTTGGCAGTAAGTTAAAACAATTCACACCAGAATTTAGTTTCAATTTTACAAATGTAACTTTTGGGTACACGTGTTTTTAGTGTGGTACCTACTGTAAGAGTACTTTATCATATTTGGCCAAATTTTAAGAATTTTTTATTCGAAAATTTTAGTACTCATAACTTAGTACATTACTGTATATTTAAACTTTTCATTTTTATTCCCATTGACCATGGGAGCTTTCCTTTAAAAAAAAAAAGTGTGTCAATCTTGAAAAACACCAGTATAATAAAATACATAATAACATAATGATCGTGAAGTAAATTTAGTGACAAAAATTATATGTTTTAATTCTTAAACTAAGAATAGATAGTCAAAACGTTATCAATTAAATTTAAAGCCAAATCACATGACACTCGAATCACATTTTTTCAATCAGACAATTTTTAATTAGTAATTTGTGTAAAGCAATTTTCATGTCAGATTCATTTTTCCAATTAATTTTGCTGTCATGACATTATAAAAAAAATTTATTAAAATTTAAAACTCTTATGAAGAGGACGATTATACTTGATGAGACTGAAATTTGAGCTTAACTTTTGATGCTGCATAATCGAAATTAAACAATTATATTCCGTAGTCTCTTGGAGATTAACATTTCATAGCATAATACAGAACTTAACTTATTCATTATACAATTTTTCACTACTTCTGAACCCATTAAATTATTATAGTCTGCTTTTAGCAATCACTCCATCTGAACTCTAATCCGCGGACTTTCTCACTTATGTTACCTAATTAAATTTGTAAATCTAATTAATATTTCCTTGTGTTTAGAATCGAATCTCGTGCTCCATTACATTTAGTTGAACTTTAAATTGATCGATAAGGTTATAATTAAACAGGAAAGAAAGCAGGTGATGGAATTTATGTACATGTTAGAGTTTCAATTCAGATCTTCTAATTCATTATTGCACACTTTGAGTTGAACATTGTGAATTTGACATTTTGACAAATGTACTGTATAATTTAACCATGTCTGATGGTTGAATAGAGGTTTTTTTTGTTTAATAGCATAAATTATTGTTGAGTTATTTTTAGATTTAATCATTATCATCAATTTTTTAACAACCAGAACGTTACAGAAAAAACTCGCTATTATTCACCGTGATTATGCACTGTGTTATTAATGTATATAAAAGACTGTCAATGTTTTTCTCGTTTAAGCAGCCTTTCATTGCCAGTTAATGAGATGCTTTAGGCATACAATATTATAACGTGACTTTTTGCATCTTAAAGACGAAAAATCCTTAGAAAATAAGTCTTCATGTAACCTGGCAAAATTTAATATAGCCTATCTAAATAATTATTAACGTAAAAAGATATGAAAACGTATACAATTGAAGTTCCAATTTATTAAAAGCCTTGTCAAATTGTATTTTTTAGTTTTTTATTAGATTTGTGTAATACTTAAATTGGGTTATTTGAAATGTTGAATCTCTAATGATTGACTAACTACAATAACAGTGTTATGATCAATTACAATAATATTGACAGGAACGATTCTATAGTTACAGTTACAAGTTTGTCCTTATCACGCGTGGCATTTGATTTAGAAGCAGCATTATTTACAAAAGATCAAATTTTCAAAAACACATTCTATTGCTTGACCAAATAGGTCTAAATCTACAAAAATAACATATGAAATTGTGATTTTTTAAGGTTTTTCTAACATGTTTCACGCATTATAAAATCTATAATTTACTTTAACGTACTATTATTAACGTTTAATTTGATAAATATTCAAGATTATTTCGATGGATGGAAATAAGTTTTTAAAAAAGGCTCTACAAAATTTTAAGAGAATAAACCTGATGTTTTTGATTCATTGTATGAGTCTGCGTTTCTATTCGTAAATTTTCAACGAATGCTTAGTCCTAAACCGCATACTTAGTCCTTTACATTACAATGGGGAATGAAATATATAATACTGTATAAACATCAAAACTTTTTATTCTACAACTTCTACGTTGATTTTAAACCTTTGGAGAATGAATAGTAAATAGGATTGCAAGAAGCTTTCTAGACAAAATATAATTTTCTTGTGGAGTTAGAGAATACAAAAAAAATACAATATTTTACCTAAAGAATATTACAAGAATTAAATTGCATTTTTCACATTTGCCTGGCAACGAAAGAAATCGATATAACGAAATGACGTCAGAAAGTGCAATAAGTGCGATTACACCTGGGTTCAACTGGGTAACGAGACCTTTTTTTATTAGTTACTGAAATAATGTCTACAGGTTACAATAGCAATAGTTCCAGACATCTTATCATTGCATGATGTACTGTATTATGCTGTTAACTATAATTGCATTAACTTTCTAATTTTAGAAGGTTTTATTTTAAACTATGGTATTATCTTAAAAATGTATGGTAGTTCACTGACAGCTTATTTTAACACTAATCATTTTGATGATACCTACAAGTATAGCAATCATGACAATGATAGAGCTGTCACCCAGATAATGAATAGTTTAGTACTGTATAACCCTACTAGAAGCACTTTTTTCTTAAGTACTGTACTAAATTATTTTTTGTTAGTCTCGGTGTCTGTTGCACTTTTAGTTTTAAATGTACTTCGCAAATGAATTGATTGCTAACTTAACTGTTGCTATGCAATTGTGCACTGAGCTCATTCTGAATGGTGTCAAAACGAATTAATGGAAAAAGAGGCGTTGTCCATTACTTATGATATTAAAAATGAAATCTATAACAGCGGGGAACTACAGGGCTTGGGAAATTACCACACTTGACGCCGTAAAGTCTTACAAATTTCGATATGTTCAGACGTTTAGTAATTTATTAAATATTTATGCAAATCTTTAGTGTTTGATTATCTTTTAATAACATTCTGCAATTAGAAATATTGTCAATAAAGTTGTACACGTTTTTCAAGAATTGTCGCATGCTTTAGAGTATTTAAACTTAATAAATTTATACTATTTGTTAAATCCATTGTTTGTTGGTACATTATTTATTAATGATTCAGTGTTTTTTATTTTTATAGGCGGAAATAACATTTTATAATGATGATGGTAGTTGCAAGACGCTTGTTGTTGAAGAGAACTTAAGAGCTGTTGATCTGTGCCAACTTTTAGCTCTTAAGAATCACTTGGCCAAAGACATTAATTGGTCAGTGGTTGAACACCTTGAGGATTTGGGCTTAGGTATACTTTGCTAGATTGAAATTTATATTTTTATATACTTAAAGAGACATTAACCAAAATGAAATTTGCAGAAAGAAATCTCGAAGATCATGAAGAAGTTCTACCCATTTTCATCTCATGGGAACGAATGAATAAGTTACACCGAAACAAATTCTTCTTCAGAAAGGATTTTCGGAAATACGAATTTTTTCATAACCCACAGGTGAATTACCTCTATGTTATGATAATTATTACGCTATACTGTTTTATGCTGTAACGTAAAAAAAATGGTTTTTTTTTTTGCAGCAATTTTTCCCGGATGAAATGGCAGAACTAGATGGTGATCAAGAATGTCTGTCAGATTCACCAGAATTATCACGAATGATAACATTACAGGTAAATAATTACCGTATATAACAAAAACACTCGAATCAAACACGTTGACAAACAAATTGACAATTTAAACAACATACAACTTGTATTGCTTCTTCCATTCATAATACATATTTATTTTAACCATATTTGATCTTCAATAGTAAATATCTAAATATAAATTGACCAAGCAGCTTTCAGTTTATTTTTAACGTTTCCATAAATATTCATATTCTTTAACCTATAAGTAAATTTGTTTTACAAATTTGCTGTACTTATTCGATTTTATCACTGTTATTTTTACAGTAAAAGCAAATTTTGTTCAGTATTTTCTTTTTGTTATGGCGACATTATTTTCTCCATCGTTTATTACAACTGCAAACATCCTGTTCTCTCTTAACAAAATGTTAATGATGAATACTGTCCCTTTGGAAAATCTATATATAAAAAAATCACCACCATACTACAAGTTGGAGGATTACTGAGATGATGCTGTGTATGTGGCTTTGTAATCAGCTGCTTTTCTATGTCGTCAACATTAAGTTGCCCTGGGCAACACAACATTGCTCAATAATGCTCTCAACCAATCAATGGCATGACTACACTCAATATAACGCTCATGGTGATGGTCGATATACAGGTTTTTATTTATTTTAAAAATCCTGTTAACTCACTTTCCAAGGTTTTTTGAAAGCCATATAAAGCCGAATTTATTATTTTAGAAAATACGAAAAAAAATACACCTTTGACAATGTTTACACAAGTGTATACTATGGAAAATTGCACCTGGACCCCTGTAAGATCAGAAAAGGAATTATAACTTTTAAACTTAACCTTTAAGATCAAATATGACGTAGCAGATTTTTCCTTTAAAGTTGCATTTTTTTTCTTTCTAAAAATAACATTTAGATGTTTAAAAGTGAAATTTTTGTTCCGTTTTAGCAAATGTTTGAGCTATTTATAAACTTGTTTATTTTATTTGAAAACAATATTTTGTCCATAAAAACTGCCCAAACTAACTAAAAATATCTAACACGGTTCTTTACTACATTGCTGTGGGCCCCTTGATGCGTTGGCTAGTTTACACTCTATGGAAATAACACAAGTGTTAAGTACCTTAATGTACTTCCTGAAATTTATTAATTTTACGCTGAAAATACTACATTTCTGACTTAATCACCACCTCGATCAATATGTGTATGGATGAAAAAATAAAAATAGTTTCCTGTATATAAAAGTTTATCGATCGATCGTTGACAAATTGTGTTGTAATATAGCATGAAGTTCTGGCTGAACACTCGTAGAAAATTTCAATATGTTTTCCCTGCCTCACTCAAACTCTCAATCTCTATTTGCATTTACATAGACTTTGCTGGCAAATACAGACAAGATTCCTGAAATATCTGACGTTATGTGGATGAAAGAAATTGGAAAGCAAGTGTGGAGGAAAGCTCATTTCGTGCTTAGCGACCGGATGTTATATTTCAGCTATAAATCAAATACTAAGGTAATTAGCAAACGCCTCAGTGATTTTTATAAACATACTCAAAGTGTCATGCAGTTTTCATTGTGTGCTTTAAACCATTGAAATTACAGACGGTTGGACAAATGCAAAGGTTCGCTGACGTTGCATCTTACAGTGTATACATTGCAACTGACGGGAGAAAATGCTTTAAGGCTCCTTCTGACTTTTGTTTCTGTTTAAAGGTAATTCAACTAATAATTTATATTATCAAGTATTGTATTTCATGCTGAATAAGCATGTTTAAAAATAGACGTAACCATTTTTTAAATAGTCAATAAATAAATGACTTAATGTATAACATTCAATTAATCTGAGAAAAGATCTTTTAATATCAACGATATAAAATTTTAAAAATAAAATAAGATAATGTTAAACATTAGCTTTGGTCCTTTAAGTGTGAATTCGCGTATACTCGTAATAACCATTATTTGGTATACAATTCGCATGTAACTTATTCTACATGCTAAGCTTAGTTATGATAGTTTTTTGAACGTAGTTTGCTCAAGTTACACAGAATTGTTTACACTTTGCACAAGAACAAGTGTACTTAAGTTATTACACAAGTGATTCACAGGTTCACAGTTGGAGCTTAAATTGCATTTGGTTGCATGAGCGATTTTTATTAAAAGTAAATCAGCTTTTTGCTCTACTGTACAAGGCACGCAAAATGAACTGCTAGGGCCCAGAGCTGAGTTATTTTTAACAGTGTTTATGATGTCATTATTGAATGACTATTACTGTATATCACGAATGAATGTAAATATTACAGACATTTGATTAATCAACTTAATTGAAACAATCTAAAAGCATTTCCTTATAATTTTATTAACTGGTTAACGAGTTTATCAGTACATGTAGTAATTATAATAATTAAAACAATATGACATCTTAATGTAAAACGCTTAATCAGCATTTTATTCCATTTGCACTATAGTATCATAATAAGTTATTATATTACAGTAAGTTTGATACATTTGATAGATCAAATGTTGCGTAAACACTAACGAGCACAAATTGGCGTCTAGTCAGCTTGGACCAGTCAACAAACCACAATAATCACATCATTAATATTTTTATGACAAATGTCACAGCTATAATTTTATGCTCTTACGACACTAGAAAAAATATCATGTATAATACAGTTTAGTTGGTGGTAGTCGTCCTATGATTTGCTTTGACAGTAACATCTGGAAACCTGCGACAATATATCAACTTGCTATAGTCAGCATTATTAGTATTGAAACTACATTGTTCAAACACCTGTTACTTTCATTTGCTGATACTACATTATGTACACATAAAGTACAAGAATAATACGAGAAATTACACCATCATTTACACTTGTTATTAATCTAGATTTCATTATGAATAAAAGTATTATATTATCGTAGTTTCATGCTATTATGCAGACTCTGTATAAATTCTAAAACTATGCAAATCGAAAGTGGGAATTACCGAGTTAAATGGAAAATCATTTACAATAGCCACAATAGTGTTAAATTCCGTGAAAAATCTAGAATGGTTTGACATTGATATTAAGCTTAGTTATTTAATAAACTAAATTAAATAGATTTTAGTGCGATTTAACTACAATTCCACAAAATATAAAAACTTAGCTGAGTTTGAAAATCCATGAAGATATAAAACATAGAATAAAAGCTTCTGGGATTATTTCGTTACCGGGTATTGATATTTCATGCTATATTATGTTTTAGATACCGTATGTCAATCGTATAGGGCATTGTCCTGCATCCTACAATATGACATATCAAATTTTCTGAAGACTCTAATCAAACGGACGTTATTTGCTATGGTTAATTGGGGCTAATTTCGTTCATTTGATTAAATTGAAGGGTTTTTCATATTGAGGGTATTTCCATACGATGTCATTGGATGGGTGTCTACATTAATATTGAATTATGAGAAATCTTTCGTACACAATAGTCTATGTAGTTGCATACTCAAATTAGAAATGAGTTTCTTCAAGATTAACATTTTTAAAGAAAAGGTCAATGGAACTATTATTTTATTCATTCATTTAATAATATCATAGTAATATCTTTCTGTGGGATTTTTATTCAGACAGTGATTCACATGACCGTTAGACGTATACTTGTAGTTGGAAAATGGTTTCGTAATGTGGTATTGTATCTATTGAAAAAAAATTCCTAGCAACCAAAATGGTTTAAGCTGAAATTTGAATTAATTCTGTGAAATCGGTTTTCAAAATACGCCCAATTGTCCTACGAGAATTTGACTAAATTATGATTGCTTGTTTATTACGTCATTAATGATTATATTTCGTGTGGTTTTCAGCCTAACTTCACCTACTCTCCGGTGAAAAATAGCAAGGATCTTTTGTGTTTCTGTTGTGAAACGGATAGGGCCAGGTACTGCTGGATCACAGCTATGCGGATTGCTATTGTAAATAACATTACTATATAATGGTTAATTTGATAATTTCATTTTTATTTTTTTGTTTGTGCTTTACGAATAGTATGGCAGCCAAATTAGACAAAATTTTAAAAGCTTCAAAATATGGCAAGCAAAAACAGCGACCCAGTCACCGTCGGAATACATCAGCCAACAAGTGCCTTTAGTGAGTAATAACTCAAAACATTTTTTTTTTTACATATTGATCATTAATGTATCTAATTTCAATGATGGCCAACGTAAATAATTAATGGTCAACAAATTTTTGTATTTATAGGAAAGTGTTCGGAGCAGAGTGGCGATGGATTTTACTGGAAGCAATGGGAAAGTAATTGAAGATCCATTAGAAGCTGAAGCAGTTGCTGTTGCTGAAGGACGATATTGGAATAAAGTACAGTACATGTAATAAACGTTTTAAATTACGTACGTTTAATTAAAGTCGTACTTAATAACAGAAAAGGCGTCCATTCGCCCATAAAATAAGTGGTGGAGTATTACGAGGATTAGACTCTGGAGTTCATATCACTCAGCCTTGGTTTCATTCTGGGTTAACTAGAGAAGAAGCCACCAATTTGTTAACAAAATATGGCACTGTTGACGGGTAAGCCCAACACAAAAAGTGTGTTATTAGAAAGTTAGTAATACAAAGTTATTTCTTTACAGAGTATTTGTTGTAAGGAATAGCCAGAATCTTGCAACCGATTTCGTATTGTCATTTATTTTTTCTGGAAAAGTTATTCACACAAGGATAAACTTGGTAAGTTGTTCATACTGTGACACTGACTGTCATCTTGAAATAATTATGTTTTCTACAATAATATTTCTAATTAAAAATTGTCCAATTTCAGGTGGAAGAGAAAGACCAAGTTTGTTACTCTTTAGACAATGGCAGAACTAAATTTTATGACTTGCTGCAACTGGTTGAATTTTATCAACTAAATTTGAGCAGCTTACCCACTAAACTTACTCACTACATAGTTCCTTCTCGTGGTATTACAAATCAATCACCCAAGGAAATGAGGTTTAAAAGTGCCGGAAGTTCACAGGACTAATTTTACAATTGCCATTTGTAATTACCAAACATCTAAAAAATGCCATGAATTCTTAATTCACCGGTACAAGTTCTTCCTTTTCAATGAGCAACAAATTCATTATTATTATTATGAACTGGTGTACCCCGAACATATGAATCTCGAGTTAAATACTATAGATTCAAAAAAGAAAAACATTACAACTAAATGCTACATTTTCTGTTCCCAATGCATCGATGTTTCTTCATTATTAATTACAGTGCAGTATTTGAGATCGTCATTGTCTGTTGGGCATTATTTATAAAACGTTTAATTTAAACAATTAACCAAACAATAGGACACTTGTAGATACGATATTATCGACTTATCATTATTTCCCTATTAGTTTATTAGTTCCATAGTGACCATACAATATGGTCATTTAATTTGTGTAAATGTTATGTTTATAATTATTCAAACTGATTTAGTTGAGCTGGCTGGTTTTTAATTTTTTTATATGATTACGTTACCATTTTAAAACTTATACTCAAAATTGTAATTGTCTTCAGCTGTATTCATCGCAATTGTAGGCAAACTTACAGTATAACAGTAATATAAAAGTGCTTCAAGATTAAATTAAGAAATCAATGTCATATTCACATTTTATTGTTTAACCGTTAAGATTACAGTATATCTATAACTAAATTTATTTATAGTTAAAAAAAAAAAACTACAACGATTGCAGTTCATTTAACAGCCAGTGGAGTATTTATGATAGGCAGGAAGGGACTTTGTGGCAATACATTTTGAGTTTTGGGCACAAAAATAATATTTTTAAATTTTACGTTTTAAATTTAGACATTAAGTTTGAAATGAGCTTGCAATTATTTATATTTAAAATTTCCTCATTGAAATTTGCCAAATCCTGACCAGAAAATGACCATGAAAATACATTGGCATTATTCTTTTTATATTTTTCCATCGTTTATAGAAAAATTATACGATTGGCTATTACTATTCTTGCAAGTATTATTGTCATTTAATTTACCAACTTTTAACCATGTGATATTTAGAAATGTACAAAAAATAATTACTAAAAGTGCAGCTGTAGATTTACTTAGTCAATGAAAAACAACAGTGAAATATGAAACACCAAACAGTAATTAGCATCCTTGTGACTAACTGACTCCCAGAATTTTCAACCACGATTGTATATTTCAGGTACAGGTACATAAAACAAACTTATTGAGGTTTACAGGGTATTTCCGAATCCAACCGAGTTTAAAATAAGTTTACTTCATTGATATTTTTAAATTTACAATTACGTTTTGCAGTAAACTAAGTTAAATCGATCCAGACATTTCAAAACTAATTATAAAATACATTTAGCGTCCTAAATCCTGCAAACAGGTTGACAATTATCTAGACTTTATTTAACAAACATCCTGTACAAGTATGACAAGTTTTTTTTATACAATTTTAAATGTAAATACTTTTATTATGTATCCCATTAGTTGCAATTCGTATCGACTATTTTTCTGTTTATTTATCTATATTATAAAAACATCCTCATTTTCAAATATTTGTATGTCATTTTCCAGTTGTTTCATTCTTGTTTCAAGAATATGTTTTCTCGTTTGTTTTTGATACGTGTCCACAGTTAATGAAATCGATAAATACTGGCGGTTTAAAAGATTCCAGTTGTCTTTCAGTCCCTAAACGTTACATTACATTAATTGCTTTATTATTGTCCAGCTACAGCTCATTGTTCAATCTATAATACACACAAGTACAGTATAATATGTCACTATATGTATACCTTTAATATTTCCAATCGTTCTTCGTTTGAAATGCGATTTTCCACCGGTTGCTGTTGAGAAGCTGCAATGTACGATTTATAGTTTTCCTGTTCAATTTTATGTTCGTGTTTGCGTTTAATTAGATATTGAGGAACTTTTCCATAATCCTGAATATACAGTATGATTTACATAAGTTATTAGTGATATTGTTTGTCAGTTATTATATTGGATGATGATTAATAAAGAATATTTCAATTATTTTATTTTTGTTTCGTCAAACGGATATAACAAAAATATACAGTACCTTAGTGACAGTAAACTGTCTTTGTAGCCCTGAGTTTTTAAGAAGTTGTTTTGTGCCAGTTCGTGTGTCCACTCTCATTGGCGGATACGCATGTGCCACTGAATTAACTGCATTCCAAATATTTGCATGTACAAAATTTGTTTTTCGATTATAATGGCTGTCAGAAACAGAAACATTTTTCGTTTCATTTTCTCTCTGTAATCTATTGATCAAGAAAATTTCTTTTTTATGCTTTAACCTTGTATAAAGTGAAAGAGTATTGAGTGTGTCAAACCTTGTCTGACCTTCGCTCTTACAAGTACAGCTGCGTTTCCACGGCGTTTTCAATGACAATTGCGTTCTTGATTTTAAATCAACTACTCGTCGGGACATCTTTCTTTAATAATACTTATTACAAAACTACAGATATAAACATCTCAATATCTAACTAACACATACACTCAAAAATGTACTACTGTACCTAACGAGTAAACAACACCGGTTGCCTAGCAACTGATTCCCTTTGCTAAAACTCATTAGAGGTTATTTCTGCCTTAATAGAGTGAAGGACTAGAGTGGCAATCAAATCTGACAGATGCCATGAGCCTCGAGCTCTAAACTACAGAATCGAGAAACAACATAGTGCACTAATTTCGACATTTTGTCTTTTAATCTGTATTTTCACACAAATTCAGTAGCATTCAATTGTACTGTCTAAACATACTGTACTAATATTGTTGTAATTTGATATATAACCATAAACATTTGAGTTGCGACCGTTCCATACTGTACATATTTAAAAAAACTTTCTTACCTTAAAAATAATTCTATTTATCCGCAAAATCGAAAATCACTCGTCAAACGATAGATGTTTCTATCCATTATGCTCGAACACACTATAATGTTGTAAGCTTATTGTGCCGATATTTCACAAACGTTACTCTCGTCAATTACTAGAACTACAGTAAATAATGTCCTGTAATATAAATCCTAAAAAGTGTAAACTTTTAAATGGCGACGTTCACAATGTCAAGT
Source organism: Helicorthomorpha holstii (assembly GCA_013389785.1). Classification (NCBI taxonomy): domain Eukaryota; kingdom Metazoa; phylum Arthropoda; class Diplopoda; order Polydesmida; family Paradoxosomatidae; genus Helicorthomorpha; species Helicorthomorpha holstii. Next base: position 34,813,845 of record JAAFCF010006596.1, on the reverse strand, counting down.
ACACAGTCCACCGTTGCAACTCTCTCACTAGATGTGACCTTTATGTAGCCTTATACGACAGCGTTGCCCACTAATTAACATGTGTAATTAAACTTCAATACTATCTGTGAAAAAAAAACGAATACGATTTCATATCAGACCAATTTAGAAACCAAACATGTATTTTACATGTATTTTATTTTCTTAAATTGCTACTTCAAATCGGCGAGATTTAGGCAATAAAAATCATATTATACTTTCAAAAGTAATAAGATTTATCAGTATTAAAATTCTAAATGATTTAAATATGATAATTTTCTCTTGTAAAGTATCTATCAATTTTGTTTATAATTTTCACTTAATATCTTAATACTGAAACAATTGTTACCAGTCCAAACATAATGGCCACGTACGATGCAACTATCCGGCTGGTTCCAGCTGCAACACATAAAATCATTTTCATGTTTATAAATTATTAAAATATTTTTGGATTATTTAGCCAATGTTTACCTTTAACATAAGTGGCTGTTGTCAATATCGTTTCAGGTACGACATCACTTGCGCTGGAGCAACTGTAACAGTAGCAACAAGCACAATTTGACATAAAAAACAGACTTTAAAAATTAATAAAAACTTACATGAAAATAAACTTTTCGTTAAATGATGATTTCTCAAGAAACAGTGTCGACGTAATATTAGTGGCCGTTTTGGTGGTTTGATAATATGTACTGTTTTCGGATAAAACCAAAAATTGAAATCGCTGTGGTGGAAAGCCACCGTCATTTAAACAAGTAATATTTAGCTGGTCAACAGTGGTCAAGTCAAATTCCGATGTCCATACAACTTCATCGTTACTATTGCTTTTCAAAGATGGATTAAACATCGATTTCACAGCTGACACTATAAGTCAAAGAAAGTACAAATATAGCTTATTAAAATTTATTTTACTTTAGTATTGTACCTGTAGGAACATCTGAAGATATATTAGCTTGACCTAATCCACCAGAATTTTCAGCTACACAACGAAATATAGCGCGGTCTTTAGAACTGTAATTGTTAATTGAAAGCGTAGTTTCGTAAACAAAGTAATTTCCATTGGTTAAGGTCAAATTAGTAACATTTAGATAGTAGTGGTTAGTAGAAGTATCGATATATTCTGATCCTTGAGACGGTTCGTATATATCTAAAAATATAACAGAGAATTGGTTAGTAAAACAGTTGATGCGTAAAATGATATTACTATTTATAAACAAAATTATTATCTATCATGTTAAATAATTTGTCGTAATGTTAATAAAAGTAGCAAAGAATTTAGTTATTCAATGTTCAATTAAAAACATACCGGTAATAAAATGTAATAATTTAGTTATATCATTATTCTTACAATCCTTTATCCAGTATATATTAAAAATTGAAGGATTGCTCTGAATTCGGCATGTCATATTAAAAGTTCCATTTGAATAGGTGTTTCCAGCAGCAGTCACCACTGGTGAAACTGAAATTCAATAACATATTACAATTTAAATTTCGTTCAACGGTTTAAATAAACAGTCAATTGCAATTACAAAGATTTGCAGCTACTGTAAAAATGTGCGAAGCAGTTTCAGCAGCAAAGATCGCAGCTTCACATTTGTAATTTTTAATATATTTCCAATCAGTTTCATCCGATGTTACATTTAAATTTGTTATATATCCATTTTCAATGAAATAAACATCGCTTGACGACACAGTTACCCATTTAGTACCTTCCAAAGCTTTAAGAAAATATCAAATCAATAATTTAACAATTCAAATCTTATAAAAAAAAGAGTAACAAACCTTGCCATTTCAGCTGATCAACAGAAAAACGTCCAATAAACGTGCACTGCAGTAAACAACGGCTACTTGAACAAGTTTGATTGTAATTTCGAAGAATAGGAGCAGCTACAAAAAAAAAAGTTTTTATCTTACAAAAGTTTAAAAAAAGGAAGAATATTATTAATAATTACATCTTAACGGCAAAACAATGGAACCGCAAGAAGCACTAGTTAATTGGTCATCTTTCGTTTTAGCACAGCATCTAAATAGTATTAATCATTTTAAAAACTATAAGTTTGTATTAAAAAAAATGTACTTGAAAGTCCCAAAACTGTCTTGAAAAGTCGTCGACGTCAATCTTAAATTTGTAACACTGATTGACGTTGTGTAATTAATTTGAAATGTATCATTGAGTCGATCAGATGAACGTCCCGGCAAAATCCAGTATAAAGGAGTACCAGGTGGAGCAATACATTCAATTACAGCTTCATTGCCAATAAGACCATTTCCGCCTTTAACAATTTGCAGCTCTAAAGAAATCAAAATATTAAAAAGGGAAATGGTTACATCTCAACAGTTTCATTATAATCAATTGTAGTTTTACCAGGAGTAGCATAGAGCTGCGAAATGTGGTACGGCCACTGATTAAACCAAGTTGAGAGAAAAGCGTACGGTTGCAGTTCAAAATACTGAACATTTTTAATAAACAAAGTTATATTAATCAAAACTTTATCTGACAATGACCATGTGTTTACGACTGTCACATATTTGTTTGTGCTGTTTTGGATCCTTGTTCCTGAAAATTAATCTGGTTAATAATTATTAAAAGTATACAAATTCGATGTATAATACCTTCAGATAGGACAATCGCTGGCGGTGCTGTAGCTGAAGCAATTCTGTTTGATTGATAATCGCTAAATGTCACCCATAGCGTAGCATTGTAAACGTTTGGTTCTATGAATAGAATTTTATAACTGTAACCAAAATCGATATTTTAACAGCATAATTAAATTACTAACCATTTCCTTTATAACGTGATGAAAGCGTTAAATTAATCTTACTGTCAACCACCGAAGATGCCGATGACAATCCAAAAATTAGCAACAAAAAAGCAAAGGATGCGCAGTTAATGGCCATTGTACCACAAAATAAGCGAAGTATTATAACGCCTGAACTGTATGGCAACTTAAATAAAAAATGTTAAAAAATGTCCTGCAATAATATTTATATTTTATTAAGTGTCACACCTATATTGACAAAATCTAAGTCACTTACCATTTGTTCAGGAATTACCTCATTTTGGATGAGGCATCGTGTTGCCAACTTGCCAAGATTGAAAATGTTAAATATTGGCTTAAATCACGATGTGTAAAATGGATTTTGAATCGTAAAGTATTGCAAAACACATAATTCCACCTGCGTTTTATCGTAAAAATAAACAAGAACAAAAAATGTTGCGCCAGACGTAAAGGCGGAAATCCTTTGACCATCGTGCGAAACAGGAACCGGGTTTGCGTTTCTAAAAGTTATAAGAAAAACTTCCATTATCAAAAACAAGTGCCGAATAAAATAAAAACAAAAAACATAAAATTTAAGTAACATTTTAAGCCAATCATTGGAAAATATGTATTTTAATTCTCACTTTATACAGACATACAAAAAATTCTCAAAACAAAAAAAAAGTTGTTAAATTAAAGCATAATAATCAATCCACCACCTATTTTACAATAACCGCTACCGCTATACCAAATACATATTTATAAATGATTTTTTTTACTATTTCCAACAACAACAATAATAAAATAATATTAAATGCGCATATAATCATTCCATTTACACTTTAAAACGCAAAAAAAAAAAAATTCTGACTTAAAAACATGATCGTTGATTGACTTACAGTAAATGTTAGGTGTCAACATTGGTTTTTTTTTTGTTTAAATTTAAAACAATCATACAAAATCTACATCAATGCTAATCTTCAAATAAAAAATTGATAAAACCATTTAGTAGTTACATATTATTTTCACTCAACCCAGCAATACCTTTCTCAGTATAAATTACAGTAATTTATATCGCAAGTGTAACTTTACTTAAGCTATATCGATTGACTAATGTATGTATTTTTATGACCTTTTTTGTTAAATGTTTACATGTGTCATTTCAGATAAGCCAAAGCAAATATACGTACTTTCTGTGCTATTTGATCTTTTTTTTTTTTTTAAATAATTATGATTGTACAGATATATTATACGCTCACACGGGATTTCAAGAGAATCATATTGGATTTAAATTTCATTTCCCATAGCAACCACCCACTATTATTAATGCAGCTTTTAATAAACCAAAAAATATTGGTTAACTTCCTGTTATTTTTGTAGAAATTTCGAGCTATAATAACACATTTTTTTCCAACGTAATTGTACAAGTCATTTTGAAAGTCTCAAAATAAAGTAACAATTCTTCTTAAAATCATTAAACATTAAACAGTTGCATATTTGAGACTTTCAATTGGTTAATCACAAGATAATACCAATAATTGCCAAATTAACGTACACTTTCATCAACTAAATCTCAGTAAGAAACACAATTCGTTGCTAAGAAACATTTCACTTTACCCTGTACATAAAATTTCTAAAACTTTTTAAAAAAAAATGTTTATAAAAGACATGAGATTAAGTTAATTGGTATGGTAGATAAAAGGAACGTTAAAAATCTTTAGATTCAAATCTTCAAATAGCAGTAAAACAATCCAGAAACAATTTAAGAAAAAATGTCATCGATTGTTAAGATGAATAGTTCGCAAATATTTGAGATTGGTAGTCATGTGACATTTGCGTTGGATAAAATGAAAATATATCAGACAAAAAACAAACTTATTGTCAGAAAAAATGTAAAAAAGTTTTTTTTTTTATGGCTCCAATAATAATAATAACCAATTCACCATTGTGATTCCCCCACATTCACGCACTGCAAATTAGAGGCAGCTTGAGTTTTTTTTTTGCTACACTACATACACTATAACTAGTTAATCAATTAAGGCACTTTATATTTAACAACATTGCAAACATTATTCATACAAGTACATAATTATACGATTTTCGTTTTCTTTTCTTATATTTTGTGGCGTATAAATGAAACATCCAATGAAACTACGTTTTTGTAAGCAATTTCACATGTTCCATTTCTTCGTAAATATATACATTTCAATGTACAATATGCCAAAGATATCAAATGAATTAGCAATACTTGTATTTAAAAAGAAATTAAGGTTTCACAACTTTACAAGTTATAACAATTTTTGATCAATTAATCTTTTACATGATTATGCAATGTTGTGCTACGATTACAGTACTCTACAGTACTCAACATGCTGTAAATTGGCAGATTTAAACATTGAGAAATAACGTAAAACATAAAAATGACCATTCTGTATAAATATTTGCTGGTAAATTTACCGGTATGGATCGGATATGGCAATTGCCTTAAACCACATAAAAACACAAATGCAAAATTCAAACAATAATTAATAATTATAGATAGTAAAATAAAAGATATACAGTATAAAAATGAATTAAACTATAATAAGTCTAGTTTGACACGGGTATAATGATGACTTGATTTTGATCAATTACATGGCAAGTTAAAAAATCAAACATTTATTTCTCATTTAATAAAAACTGCAATTTTGACACTTATCGTAATGTTAACTAATTAGTGAATAAGGTCAATGTATTTATGCCTCTATTCAAATTAGTTGAGCCTATAGTAATGTGAAATTTCACTATTGTGACTCCAAATAACTAAGTAAACCGTAAGCTAAATTAATCAGTAGATACTAGTATAGATATCTAACATAAAAAAGAATAATGCTACTTGCTAACTTGCCCATGTAATAAAAAAAAATGAATGTAACATAAATTAGTCAACAAATAAAAACAAACAAAACACACGCATACATTTCATTATGAATTTCATAATAATCATAATAAAAACAAATGAACTAACAATTTGAAGAAAGTCATCTTGTACTTCAATCACTCATCAAAAATGTGTATGTAAACAATAAGTCACGTTAATTTAAGACATGTTAATGTTTTAAGATAATTAAATGCAATTAAGTTTTTAAAAAAAAATAATAGCAACCAATTTCATAATTTTGATGATTTTGAAGCATATTACTTCCCAGCTTTAAAAGAACCACATTACAATTGTAAATAAATTAAACTTAGAAAATAAAAAATTATAATAAAATTTAAAAAAAATGTATGTGAACTTCTGATAAGCCCATCCGGTATGAATAAAATTCGTACTGGGAATATTTCATACAGTATGACTAGAGAGTCATAATTAAATTCCATATGCCACGCATAATTGATTAGTATTTTAAAATTAAAATCAGTAATTTGAAACTAATGAAAAAGCTTTGACCATATAATTCGACGATTCATTAACTCAATGTATAGCCTTTCATCAAGATAATAAGAATAAAATTTGACATGATTTCCCAAACTCATTTACTATAAAACAGTCACAAGGTGATTCAAGTTGATAGTTTTTTCAAAAATCTTAGTATCATCTCATTAAAAATTTTGTTTAAAAAGTAAATAACTATAATTAAACAAAATTTATGAAATAAACTTTTGAGTAAACATTAAATAACGACGAATGAAATATTCAAACGCAATATACAGTAGGAATACTCTACTACCGTTTTGAGATTCAACTTGAATACTCCAAAAAACTATCTTGAGATACATTCTTAAAATGATAATTCCACAATCCTTTAAATATCTATAAAAACTTACAATATAAAACCAACATGTTTAATTTTACAGATATTTTAAATTAAAATGTGTACTGTACTTGTAAACCGACTTTTACGTTGACTGAGTTAGGAAAACCTGGCCGAAATCTTTTTGGCACACTTATCGCGAGGTTTGTATATGTTCAAGTCAAAGTCCTGAAAACTTCTAAGTCTTTATAAACTTATAAGATTTTACACTCATCACGGTTGTTTGATATAGTTTTACCATTTTAGTAACGTCATAAGAAATGGAGCCCTATACTGTAGTTAGTAGGATGATATCTGTCAACAAGCTGATTGGTATATTTTTAAAAGCATATTAAAAAAAGTCCATCTCTATTTTTATATCGCTTCCATGCCTTTTCCTTTTCTCCTATGGATGTACAGTATAACCCGTATATCGTGTATTTGTTTTAAAAAAATAAATCCATATTTACAATTTCTTTAGTGATACGCAGAGTCAACGTCGTTTGGCTGCTTTTCTAAGTTACCTTTCATCATTGCTTCGTGCTTTTTCCTCCTAAAGAACCCCAGCTGCAAAATAAAAACGTTGTAATTATTAATAAGTCGCCGTTTTTAACTTATAAATGGCAACTTACCCTCCATAAGATAAGTACAATAATAATTAACAATAGAAGACCAGCACAAGCTGCCACAATAATTATCCAAAGTGGAATTTCTTGAGACTTGGCAACACCAGGAATATCAAAAGGATAAGCTCTGGTTTCCACCTTTAGCAAACCATAAATATAATCATTACAAACCAATTACAACGCTTTTTACGCATACGCATGCAAATTTCAATCTTTATAACATTATTAATAAATTAATTAACGTCCTAAAACCGTTTCACTTACAAAAGCTTCATTATCTGATTTGTCTTCTTCTTTAATATTCGTTTGTTGCACTTTAAGGCTTGCCCAGGATTTTATTGATACCCAATCAACTGTTGGATAATCCTTATTGCAATAAAGATTTCATCAAATATAAATAGATAATTTTAAACATTTTTGACTTCAGCAAAATAAATGATACCTCTACAAATGTGCTGTTCCATAATCGAGCTCTGATCTTGATCACCGCAGTCCTATTAACATCCAGATTCCACAAGTAACATTGGAAGCTAAAACATTTGGCAGTCCCCATTTTGCAATCCTAAAATTCCAGTTTTTATATTAGCAAAACAATAAAGTTAGTCAACAAGATTTATATTACTGACCATAGTAACAACTCGGCTCTTTTTGCCATCAATTTCAACAGTTTCAGGCTGAATAACTGCTTCTCTTTTCCTTCGACCACTATTATATTCATCGTCATACGTTGGTTTTGTTGCTGCCTCCTCATTATCATAACTCAAAGATTCGACATCTGAACGTCTCTGCCGAAATTACAAACAATAAATATATTCCAGATCGACATAAAAACAAAAAATATAATAATACACGTAATAGTAATTATAATAATCTTGTTATTTTTTCTAATTAAACTTCCTAACAGGCTAACAGCTGAAAGCCCTTAAAATTGCCATCTAACTATCATTTTCAAAAGTTAAATAAGCGCATTACACATTTTACACAGTTCGCAACAGAATTATCTACAATTGTTAATGTAACATGCTATATACTTGTAATTTATTGCTATTATTTAAACCAGCGATCATCAACCTGAACAACTAGACACCAATAACTTTTAAAAAGTAAATTAAAAAAAATTAAGGGTAAAGTCAATTAAAAAAAAACTTGGATCAAGATACCAGTATTTAAGAAAACTTAAAAAAAAATCTATGTGTTGGTTTCTATAGGTTGAAGAACACTGATAAGTAATTAATAATAAAGAAGTCAAGTGATTAATATATGTAAATATCTTATTAAAATCTTTGGCAACAAAAGTTACATACCAAAAACAATACAATTGACAGTAATATTTTATATATTTAAGATGCACATGAGCTTAAATATTTCAATTGTTTAGTACTGCTTTAGTTAGAATGAATAATTTTGATTGTCAAGTAAATAAAAAAACAGTGCTGGATTAGTTATAGGTATTGAAACGTTGTCAGTAATTGACCAACAGGTTTATATATACTGTATTAATTTCAAATTCCTAAGAAATAAACTTCTATTCCTAATTATTATACGTCAAATCGACTGTCTAATCCAAAACTGCTTATGCGCTAATGTAGCTTTAGAATGCAGGTCAAGTCAGTCATGTAAAACTAAACATTTTGGATTGAATGCAATGTCATTTTGTTGTAAAATGTAAAACATGATGCAAGTTTAATACCAGCAGATTGATAAACTGTTATTAGTTGTTTGTGCAATAAAGTTATTTGCAATTTTGTTATAAAATTAGCCAAAAAAAATCGCATTCATTTGTCATCCATTTAATTATTTGCTTTGTCGTATTAGTGAAGCCATATCCAAAGTGTTAATACACACACAACAAAACAACACAAAGAGGAAGATTAAGATCCGACTTACTGGAGGAAACTTGAAGTAAGGGTTTTCCTGTGAAGGAATATACCAACACCAAAAAATCGTTTAAAGATTAAAAATACACAAGACAATTAAGAACAAATAAAACCAACAATATCGTCATACAGTCACAACGCAAAACCCATGCAAAAATAAACTATTAAGGCTATATACCTTCAAAAAACTTAATTGATAATCTAAATTAATAAATTAACAACTACTACAAAATCAATAAAATAAACTTTGATCGTAATGCAATCTTCACATAACCATTAGCCAATTATTCAAAACAAACAAATGGCATCAAAATGAATAATATTTACCTGAAGATTTAACGGATTGACTCTAGCCATATCTATAAAACAATCTCCATTGCCTTCCAACTAAAAAAGTATATAAATGTTTTGTTAATCGATCACCACTTCAGATAATTATAAAAAAATTTACCAGTGACGGTTTTTCCATCATATACAACAGCCATTTACCATGTGCCTTGTTATTTTCAACTTCGTAAGGCCATGAAACATTTACAGTAATAGTTGAGACTTTCCAAGGACCAGAATTTTTAATCTGTGACGTAATTGGTTAAAAACATCACAACTTTTAATACCGATTTAATAAAATCTACCTGATAGTTGTGTTCAACATGAGTTCCAACATCATCTTCAAACTTAATTGCACTTTCGCCCTTAATTTCTCCACCATAAAATACCTGTTCTTGTGTTTGTCCGCTAATTATAAATGAGAAAAAAATTATGTTAAATTATGAGATGCTAATTAATTATTACAACCTAAAAATCAAACATTACCCTAAAATTTCTAATTCAACTTTACGAATTACACTGGCAGTGCGTATGTGAGGTCCTTCTTTCGTTATATCATCACTAGTCCTGTTTAAAAAGAATCAAAAGATAATTTAGTAGAAGCTTTAAATTGTTCATGGGAAACTTACGAATTTGAATGAACGACAAATGTTAGTTGTTCTTCATAATCTCCAATTGATGATGGACTAAACCTTAACATAATTTCTGCTGGTACCTAAATAACCAGAAGCATTACCAGTGATTAAAATGACTAGAAAAAATTAAATGAGCAAAAAGTATTTTAAAAACATGCGACAATTTTACTTTTAAAAAAAAAAAAATCTATAGAGTAACATATTCCAATAATTATGTAAGATAGTTACCACAGTTTTCTTAAATGGATTTCCAAGATAACAGCTGATAACAGTTTTTACCATAGTTGGCGAGCAAGGATACTGGTTTTGCTGTTTTTAATAAGTAAAATGCATCATTAAAAATACAGTTAAATGGTATATTTATGTATATATTACCTCAGATTTTGATCCGACATAGCTTAAATTTCCTGAATGTTGGATGTATACGTACGCTTCATAAGCAGATTCATAAAAATTTTCGACTGTTACATTGAGCGTTATTTCTTTCTCTTTGCCCAATACCAATTCATTGCTTTTAAACATTATGTAAAACGTTAAAACATTAAATAATACTAAACATTTGATAAATTAAAAACAATTACTTTCTCAAATTAAGTTGCACTTGAGTACGCAAATCACTTTCGCAGATGTCGTTCTTGCCGCAGTCTTTAGCAAATGTAGCCTTAAAGTAAATAAATAAATTAATAACCAAATATTTAATGTGCGTGCAAAAGAAACACCGTTTACCTGAAATGTTTTCGACGATTTTTGCTGATTCAAAATGGGAAATCCATTAATGTCCAACAGTGACGTTCCTTCGATTTCTGGAGTTGGCTTCTCCTGCTTCAAACTATATGACACTCTAAACGATATTGGGTTTAAGATATCAATAGTGTTTTCCTTCAAAAATAAATAAAAAAAATTGAATTAAAAGTGTTCGTCGATATGTTATATTTTTATTACTTTCAAATAAGCGATTTCATTCCTGCATTGAAATTCGGTCCAAGCATTTCTGCTAAGTCTGATAACTGCATCAATTTTATTAGATTCAGTATCATTGCTGCGAGCAAGTCGAACTCGAGAAAACTTTTTAGTTCCGAAAGTTTCTGCCACTAACTGATAAATTACTTCAACAGAGCGACCTGAAGGCGCAGCGTTTTGTGATAATAATTTGAAACATGTTTTAAAGGAGAAGCTGCAAAAACCAACATCAATGACCAAGAGAAATTAAAAAAAACATTACAGTACAAATCCTTTACCAAACAGTTTTAGCACTTCGGTCGTCTTGACATCCGGCATTATTTGGATCGATGTTAGACATATTTCCATCGACGCGAATTTCAATATTTATTACTGGTCTTGAACGAATCATCACAACATGGTCTGTCTCGTATGCTCCGACTAGAAGATCAGGATAACCATTGTTATCTAAATCCATGCCACCAGATAGGGAATAACCAAATGTCCGAATCACCGGACCAGGAATGGTCTCAGAAAGAATAATCTAATGCAATCAAAATTTCTAAATTATGAAAAGTCAGAGAACTTAATAAAACTTGTACGATGTTAAAATCATAAAAATAAATTTACATAATTAGACATTATCTGCTTTTTGTACTTCGTTCACACATAAACACTTTTTTTTATCATTTCAATGTGGTGTTTAGTTGTTAAAATAAAAAATAGCAAATACTGCAGATGTATATTCAAAAAAGGTTTTAAATATAAGAAAATATATATCCTATACAATTCGATTTACAAACCTGAGACGGTTCTTTCTTAATTCCGGATTCTGAACCAAGATAAATATAAACCACGCCACGATTTTCATAAGGTGCACCAACTGCCAAATCTGTTTTATTATTCCCACGAAATAAAATTTTATGTTAAATCAATTTAATCAATGAAAAGTTGCAATCAAATAAAACCTTCAAATCCGTCTTTATTGAGATCTTTTAGATTTGTAATAGCAAACCCATATCTTGACTCTGGTTTTCCAGTCATTCGAATGAATTCGGATCTTGCATTCAAGCCCTACAATGAAAAAAAAAACATACAATAGTCAATACATTTCATTTCCAAGAGATTTTACCAACGGATGCAATATACTGTACCGTTTCACTATTCATGTAGATGTAAATTGCACCGCCACTTTCCTTTCCATAGTAAAATGGAGCACCGACTACTAAATCTAGTTTCCTACGTAATCAAATAAATATAAAAAAAAATTGCATCAAACCAACACCATCTTTTTTATATTTACATAAAAAGATAAATTATTTTTTCTACTTACGAATCTCCATTTAAATCGATAGTGGCCAATTCATATCCAAACGATGAAGCAAATGTATCACCAGTAAGTTTAAATTGCACATTAAGAGTCGGTTGAGCAACTTTCTTTTCAAAAAATATAACTTCACCGTAACCTTTTGAACGCGGTGCTCCGGTAACAAAACTTGTCTTATTTTCATTAAAACGACCAGATGTAACAGCCATACCTTATAATAAAAATCATTTAAAATTCATTACTATAGTATTACAAATACTTTGAATTGTTTTAAATGCGTCTTAAAAAAACGTCTACAAAACATTCTAACGAATAAGCAAACTTACTGAATAATTAGATTTAAGCCAAAATTAATTTGAAGTCGCATTAAACAACACTTTCATAAAATATTAAACCACTTTGCTTAATAAATGATTTCTCAAACCTTAACTTATCAATGAAGTCAAAGTACGTTCAGTATATCTAATCAAATATTTTTATAAAATTGTCTACGATTTAAATATAAAAAAAAACCTAATCAATAAGTCAGTTAAATTTACTACTTTAAAATCCACAAATAAAAACTTTTGTTACTGCATTAGAACGTGTTTAATAATGTATTAAGCTCACACAAAAAAACTTACCCAGATAACTGTATTTATCCACTGGTGGATTGCTGTCAAGCGGTCCATGATACCACAATTTATCAGCTACAATTGAGGTTTCAGTGCTTCTACTAAACACAGTTCCACGCCATGTGTACGGTCCAGGAGATCCAATTAGAAGTTCATTATTCTATTGGAGGGTTTATTGTAGTGGCAATTAGCAAATTAAATGTACACATCAACTGAAAGTAATCCATTTACCTCAGTAAAGGCAGCATGAGTGCCAGCTTGACAATAACCAAATTCTTCGTGGGCTTTGGCAGTTGAACGTCCTTCACATGGAGTCCAGTCACTATCGAAGTCTAAACTTGACGTTAGGGTATAGCAAAGACCCAAACCCCATCTGGCATTTGACGCTACAGTGACAGTACGATGAGCACATGTCTAAAAATTATGCCATTATTCATTAACAACTCCAAAAGTTTAATAAAAAAATTGTGGCAGTCACATAGCTCAATCGGTATAAGCGTGGACTGAGAAATAAAATACAGTAATTTACAATGTAGAACTTAAATTGACAACTCACAAGTACTTGTCCGCCAACTCCTTGACTTCGAACAGTAACACCAAGCCATTGATCAGTTCTATTTAGTCCACTATCGGGATATAGTTCTATAATAATTAATAATATAATATTCTATTCGTTTACAAAATAATTATAAAACTAAAAAAATACCTTCTTCGATATCTAATAAATCACAATCCTTCTTTCTCGTTGTTATAGGGCAGCTGTAAACACCACCTTGTCCATCGAGTTTAGGAGCTCCAACAATTAACCTACAAAAATATAAAACGAAATTCACTCATAAATTATGAAGATTAACAATGTGAAACAAATTCTCATTATATAAAAAAATTCATAGCGCAATTAATAATCCAAATTTATTAGCTATAAAATAACATACAGTATTTCATTTAAATGCGATGTATAAAATAATTTTCTTATCGTAAGCTAAGCCAATGTGAGAAATAAAAATTTACAAACAAAAAAACTGCTATGTATGTGACACGCAGATTTTTGAAATGCAACATTCTTCATTACCAATGTAGATATCAGTACATGCATATAACATGAAAGATAAGAACGGTAATTCCGTTGATTTTGAAGAACTTCCAAAGTCTTTTCTTTTGCCCTACTCGCTTTTTCTCCTACTTCCATTAACAGATAAATATTTAACATCCTGTTAAAGCTTTCCGGAGTTCATTTACTTGGTACTTTATAGCATATACGGTGGGCTTTATATTTTGAATCTAAGTTATCCAACATATTCACGCCTTATGCTCCATTAGAGACATTCGTCTATGTCTAACGTGCTTTCTTAACATTTCTACTATAATCCAACGAATAAAATGCGAGAGATAAACAGGTTTATATACAGTGACTATAAGAAAAACAATAACACTTTTAACAATTAAATTTAAAAACAAAATAATGCAATAAAGCGAGATATACTGTATTCTTGTATATCTGGTTTTAATAGGCTTGTGAAAAATCACAATGGTTTCTGTCGTTGATTTTAGCATAGAAATTCGTGAAGTATCCAAAGAACACATAAACCGTGGTGTTTTAGAAAATAGTAACAAAAAAATACAAGTGAACTACTGTATTTTATAGTTTCAAGTTGATAGAAATTTCCAACTAATGTATAAAATGCTTTAAAAAGACATTAAGTAACTTAGATTTTGATTTTTTTTAAAAATGAAATTCTCTAAAAAATAAGTCTGAACAATAACTTACAGTTCTCTTTATTTATTTATGTATTAACTTAATTAGAAACTGAAATGTAACAAAATTCATTTGTTGTATACTATGTATATGAAAACCCCATTTTGTCATTCAAAAATGTTCATTTAGTATAATATATAAACCGACTCATACGTAAATAATGAGTTTTTGTTTTGTTTGTTTGTTTTTATTCATTCCTACGTTTAACAACTCAAAAGAGCACCAAAGTCAAGTAGTATCTATAATGAGGCTTATGTCAATCTAAATACATTTCAATTGCTATGTAGAAATCTAGTAAATAATTCTTAAGAAAAAAAAGGATGTCAATCATGCTTTAAATCAGATACCACCACAAAATTTAACTATATAAATCAAATATCAACAACTCCTCCTCCTTCAATTCAAACGTACTTTTCAAATTTCGTGTGCTTTCTATTTGCAAACTACTTTACTGTAATTTTAGCATTACTTCTCTCGGTGCTTCACTTCCTCTTCTACGTAAAATTAAATCTAATTTAGCATTATACTGTGCTTGTACACACACACAACAGTGATGCTAACCGTATAATCTTCAAACGACATCGTTTCCAACAAAGTTCTCTCATCATTTGTGAGATTTATAAGCTACTTCTATCATAGATACCGCATATCCTCATCGTCAAACGAATGAACAAATGTAAATATAAAGAAATGACTTTAAAAAAAAACAAGAATTTTCTAGCTTACAAAATGTTGACGGTTCAATGCGTATATCAAATAAAGCTCAAAAATCAAGAATTTTAAATTGCACATGTAAAACGCCAACATGTCATGTACTGTATATGTTATGATTGGCGTTAATGCCTGACATTATTCATACTTTGTGAAGAAGACAAAAAAAATGTTTCTTCATCAAATGAACGGCCATAAAATATGCATAAACATCACGAAAAGAAAAACAGTTGTAAAATAGCAATTAGTATAGTTTTGGCATTACTAAGAACTAACTGATAGAATGTAAAATAAAGAAAAATTTACATCTGTCAGAAATGTAAAAGTTTATATAATACAAATGGATCTAAAGTTAAATATGAAGATAAATTTGTAGAAACAAAAATGAAGTATTATAATACAGTTAGAGTAACTATTGTGGTGTCAAGATAAAAACACCAACAACAAAATAATACTACTAGTAAGAACCCTTTAAAGTAATTGGCTGGTTTCAAAAAAGAAAAAACTTAAACGTTTAATAATCTATCAAACTTGATTTATACGAACTAAATTTAGCTACAAATTTACTGATTAAATTTTAAACATTTAAAAAAATCTTACTTAACAAAATTGTATTCGCTGGCAACCATTAATAATGACGCATTAAATAAAAAAAGTTGCTGGTGACTTTCAGCAATCAGTACTGGGGCATATCTATGAAACGATGCCTGAAAATCTTGGATGACGAAAAGCGGTTATGATATAAGCACAAAGCAGTTTGAGCAGAAGTTAGAAGATAAATACAGGTAGTTGGAAGAAGTGGCAGATGATTAATAAATTACTGCGGCAAAGTGAAGCTGCTGCATCTCATACAATAATGACCAGCAACACCAGCCGGTAGACGCTAATGTAAGCCATTAATACCATTACAATTGGACTGAATGTTACTAACGAGATAAAACCATAATAATTGATTACACACGAATAACATAGCTATAATAAATGTTGAAAAATTTCCAAAAATTAGTTACAAATTTACATTACTTCAATATCTAGATATTTTATAACAAAATCCAAGAACTTGCAAAACTAGTTTTAAAATTTAATATATAGATTCTTATTTAAGTTTGACATATTAGTAACTTGTGATTTTTTTTCACACTGGAAGTGTTTAGAGATTTTATGATCTCCTTGTACAGATGTATTCTAGGTGATTACATCCTTCAACATGTAATTACGTTAAAACTCAAAACAATCTAAATACTTGTACATAGTGTATATATAAACTAGAAAATAAAAACAGTTAAAAACATTGATTGCTTGTTATGATCGCATTTGTAAAGGCCCTTGCGACCAGCTGAAAAGCAAATAGTTGTTGATAAGTAGAGTGACTGTCCCAATGGACAGATTGATTATATCAGCCGCCAAGACATAAAAATCGCTCTTGTACTAGACAAATCTTGTTAATCGTATTATATAATGTAGCAATTTCTTTCCGGGCGTCTGTTTCTCGATGGAAATTTGATAAAGGTGTCTCAGAAGCCCCATTTGTCTTCATTTGTGTTCGTCAACTCTACTTTCCTTATATAATCATAAATTTCTAAATAACAATTGTGTGAGCCAACCAAAAAAAAAACCAAATTAAAAAAATAAACTTAAAAGCCCATTGTATAAATTAGAATATAATAAAGAAATGCAAAATGATACTAAATTAGCTTCTCAGTTCTCACTTACTAAAACGCCAAAATGAAATTCACTTAAGAAGAAAGTTAAATAAAGTTGTTTCATTTTTTATCTCACCTTTTAGCATGATTAGCTGTAGGGATCAAATGACAGCTAGATGACCACTTAAAGAAAGCAAAAGCTTCCTCTCTTAATTTAACAAAAGTATTTGTTTTATAACTTCCTAACTGGCTTTCTGCCACTTTCAACTTAAACATCACCTTTCAATGTTTATCCAGCCAAAGATCCGAAAGCTCTTTTTTTTTTTTGTTGCTTCGGATAGACTTGAAGAAGAAAAACAATCTCTTTCTACACACTAAATTACCCAAGCAGAAAACAATATATTTAGTTACAACTTCGATAGCACTGACTGATGGCATGTGCCTCGGAGGGGTCCATATATGTAACCAACAGTGAGAGTCTTTCCAATAAAAAATGAAGGAACAACAAAGGAGTCCGTTTAGTCTTTCAACAAATTTCAATGGATATAACCCATAAATATACCCTGAATTACTTTCATCATTATTATTTTCGTTTATACTGTATTTTAGTATTTTACTGTTTACACATTAATAATTTTTTTCGTTAAATTGTAAAGCGTTTAATCACAAGCGTTTAATACTGTGCAAACCGATCGTCATTCGCACCTATTGGAATATTTACAATTGTTAATACTATTTGGTTCTACTCGTGTTTTGTTTTTCATACTTCGTGTTATCCTACAGCATAATATCTGGCTTTACAATCAAACGATTTCTCTATATTTTAGTATGTTCAAACAAATGAGTCGACTTCTACTTGAACGACTTGAAAATCGTTAACGGCGACGGCCAAATAACACACAATACTCGACCAAATCCATTTACTTCATATATTAAGTAACACTCCAAATGTTCACTCAGCACTGATTAAAATTATCCACCATCCGGAAAAACAGTAAACAAAACACTACACAACGGTTAAATAAACGACAAAGTAGAAAACGAAAAAAAGTCCCACATCTTCGACGCCTCACAAACTTTATGGATTCTTCCTACTTACACAAAATCCTAATTTCATCAATAAGCCACAAACACACAGTCACATTAAAGTAACAAGCATTTTAAATCTTAGTCAAACTATCCACAATCCCAAACAGGTTCTCTTATAAAAAGTTATGACCTTAGCTATTAACTTATTTTAAAAAGTCAAGAGTATTTTTGCTTAAGTAGATGATTACTTAAAGTTACTAAAGTGAGAGTACATTGTAATCGACTTTGCTATGGTACTGACATAATTTAGCTACGTCGATATTTAGCCAATTTATTATAAAAGTTACATTGCCTAATTCTGATTCTTTTCGCTTAGCGTTTCATCCATTATACTTATATTTTCAACTCTCATTGTAATCTTTGTATTAAATAATATGTAGAAATGTCAATAGCATTCATTTATATTAAACAAGCTATGAGATGCAGACAAAATTTTTATTCAAAGTTTAATGCGCTTGCAAATCAATAATTAAAATAATTAAAGCCCGGATAATGCTCTGAGTTCAATGTTTTAGGTTAATTTAAAATGAATACTCAAAAGAAAGTTCCAGAAATAAAAAAATAAAATTACCAAACACAAAACGATGATATTATGTGCTCAATAAATGAAGAAAAATTTGCACTCATTAGTTATCAAAACGACAGTGCAAATTCGTTAATTATCTCCTAAAGCAAATATTCAAACTACTAAATGGTTTATAATGACATATTTCAACACAACCTTTTTTTTCTTTTTGCTTTGTTTCTTGCAAAAATTTCATTGACATTAATACTGAACAATGCGCAGTACGACATTCGGTCTCTTCATAATCTCATTCATATGTAATTTTCTCGCTCGCGATTTTTAATGAGCTATACAGGTGCACAGTGTATACGTTACTTGGAGATTTTAACTTTTATAATTACTCCACAACGTTTCCATATTTCCGAATCATGAATCATCCTGTCGTGACAGAACCAAATATCACATACGGCAGAAAACAGAGGCTTTGAAAATGCAGCCGAGCATTAAATCTCAATAAAACAAAAACAAAGCTCCAAAAATAATGATAAATTAGCAGTTTCTTCTACTTCCTTAGAGGTTCAAATTGAAATGAACGAGAATTAATTACCACCCACAACATAACGATAGAAATAATGTACAAGAAACTGGAGAAAAGACGCAAATACAAAAAAATAATACACCCATACAGTTAAACATAAAAAAATATCAATATATTTGCTAATTACTTTAAAACTAAAGAGAAAGATAGACAAAAATCAAAGTTGAGATTCTTTACTTTAAATCATTTTTAAAACTTTAAAAAACTGTATTCAAATGAATGCATGCTTTCGATAGTAAAAAATGGCACTTGCAACCTTTATAATGTTTTCCTATCAATGCATTTCTATAAAAAGTAACAAAAAAATCTAACAAAAAAAGTAAACAGAGAAGTGCAAGAGAAGATTTTGTTTTAATAAAACGTTGCTTTCAACATAATAAATAGAAATAAAAAACAACAAACTATACGTTGTATACGTATGATTTATAATAGATTCACAATACCGTTACTCATTTGATGGTAGTCAATAAAAATTTCATTTACCCTGTAAGCAAGCCTCCTGTATGTAGGTATCTAGAAATATATTGTATAATGTACGCTGTACGTGATTGAAATCAAAGTATAAAAGAATGAAGGCAAATCCGTTTAAGCTGATAAAGTGCGACTAAAGTAAATCCCATGACTTTTTATTACATCAAGCTTATTTTTATTCCTAAATTTATATTACATACCGTATATATCTTTCAAAATATACGACATAAACTGTACAATATACTTGAATTTCGATTTAAATTTATTCAAGTCAGTTGTGTTGGGTTATTTGAAAACTAAGTTTAATAATGAGAGGTTATACCGAAAGTATAGCAAGTTATAACCAAATGCAATTTTAATGTACAGTATAGTAATCGGAAATAATAAGCAATTAATAAATGAAACTTAATTTATTCAGTTTAAAATATATTGAAAAATACAAATTCAGTATTAATTAATATTAGTTAAAAAGAAAAAGTGCAAATCTGTCAAGTTGTAAAAAGTGCAAATCTGTCAAGTTAAAGTAACTTGTAAAAATGAACGTAGGTGTAGATTATTAAATAAAATTGTTTTCTAAATGCTCTGCAGTGTTTATGTTAGAATGTCAAGTAAATGTCAAATTAATAAAAATTAAAAATGCTTGTAATAAGTTATTCAGTACAAGTATGTGGGAACAATCAATGCCAATTGAAACCTACGCAATCTCACAGCATTGAACAGTAACTGCTGTCACTTTTCACAGTAAAGAGTAGTCTGAGTGGGCGTTGTTTAAGTTTATTGTAACTAAGAATGTGTGGAACTCTTACATAAACATGCATTACAAGCAGTAATTCCGTATTAAGCTTGTTGCAGTCGTAAAACCGCTTTATAAACATCAAAAACTCAGTCTGGCATTTTAAAATATGTCCTAGTTAAGAAAGTTATCTCAACTTTGTCAAAACTAGTGACGTAATTAAATAAAACTTAATAAGCAACAAAACCATCATCAAACTCAATATCGTTAATAGTTTTAAAATATTATAAATGATTCCTCGGTGACTGATAACCAAAACATACTAAAAACTTCGTAACAATACGAAATTCATTACTACAGTATATCATTTGAAACCCATATTTTGTGCTGCTTTTTCTTTCCAGAAATTTTCTTAAATCAAAAACTTCACGTTAACCCGTTTCTCCCTCGTCTTATTGGTTTTCCTCACTTGAGTAAGAAAGATTTGTGAAAACAACGAAAGCGTAACCAACTTATTGACTCGTGAAATTCCAACGATCCGTCTGTATGTATTTCAAGTATAAGGAATGTTTACATCGCGTGGAAAAAAAGATCGGTTATTTTATTTCACTTTCAAAGAAAAGTTTTAACCCGAGATAATTCTCGTCACAAAGGGTCACGACGACACCACCATGTCTACTGTAGTTCCTCATGTGAATTAAGATCGTCACTGTACTATACTGTATGTGCACCTCCGGTAATACTTGGTAGATAAACATCCACCAACTGAATATGAAGTTATTTAAAATAAAAAATAAATAAAAAAGTGAGCAAGTATACTTGCATACTATAGCATCACTAAAAGAAAAAAAAGACGATGAAGAGTGAAACGGGGGAATATAAAAATTTGGGTACAAGAGTAATTTCAACTGTGTATCTAGTAGCATCTCATGTATATTTCATGAGCAGTCAGTCCCAAACATCCGTCTATGCTACACAAACGCTTATTTGAACATAGGGTTGAAAGACATACAGTAACGGTAAGCTCAATGTGTATGTGGATACCCTATACTTGATTATTAAAGTGAAGGGGAAGGCTGAAAATAGAATATAAAAAAGTCTAAATTGAAGACATGACGATAAAACGAACGTAAACTTTTCTGATTGAAGATATGCGGTGTTTGTAAGTGGTAAATTTGCCATATACGTACACAAGTACAGTAGTACAAAAGCTAGTGTGGTCTGTGTTTTCAATATGTGCAACTGATACGCAAGACAAATTTATCTACCCAGCACTACACATTTTGAATATACTTCATATTATACATATATAGGTACAAATTGCAATAAATACATACTTAGGTTTGTTTAATATGCAACGGTTACATAATGCATACAATATACATGCATTACATACCATTGAGATCCTCTATATCCTGATCGAAAACATCACTAACTTTAATTTTGTCATTAAAAGTTTTATTGACAAACTGACTGAACCAAAATATTAATTAAAGCATATAGTTTTTGTAATAATTACGGTAAATGTTTACCAAATAGTTCATTTTAATATAAGATGAACATATTGTATTTCAAAATAGTGTGCCTCTCAGTTACTGCAAAATACAAAAATTAATTACCTGGGCATTTCTTTAAAAGGCAAATGTCGAGAATTGTCACTTTTGTTAACTCACTAACTTAGTATCATTAATAACAATAAAAAAATTAAAAACTGGCATCAACGAAGAACATAAAAACCGACTTTAGTTATCCTACATGTATAATAAAATTCCATAAGTGACAACTAAGAGCACCACCGAAATTACTCCCTTGATAACTATCATTACGGAAACGCTAGTTAAAAAAGGCAAAACCAATAGTAGTGTATTTGCAGCAACAAAATATTTATTGAACGCAATAATACGTCAACTGTAAAAAAAGCATTAGTTTTCATCAGCCTAAATCAAGCTGATTTGCATGTGAAAATGTTTTTGAGAAAATAAAAAAGAGCAAAAGTACATTGTCTATCCTGCTGCATGGCAAATAAATAACATAACGTCGTATTCGATCAACACTCAATAACAGTACAAAACCCCCTGTAAATAGGCAGTAAAAGTACATGGGTGTAAATGTTGTTTCAACATGATTACTAACAGAGTAATACCCAATGTTGCCATAAATCCTTGATGGTTGTATCACGTTTGGTTGTACACAAGTACAATATATGTTGAAGAAGAAAAAGCTCATTTGCATGCATATAAAACATGTTAAATGCAAACTGCATAGAGAGAAACGAAAAAATACAATGTACAAGTAACAAAAATAGTGCTGTTCAAGCGCCTAATACACGAGCATTGACACACACGACTTGTACAATACAATTGGGCGGTCGTTATCGTACTGCTAACACCCTCATTGAAAGTTTAAATAAGAACGAAAACAACATGTCATGTCAAATTACATTTCATATCAAATACTTTAACCGAGCGTCAAATTTAAAATTATAAACGTGATATTTACACGTCTTGGTGATGTGGTTATTGCAACCATTATTAATAAGTGAAATTAAAAACCACAAGCCAAAATTGTACTCCGAACTTTTCACCCCCTTATTAATAACTGAATACAGTAATTCCAACCAAACCAACTGTTGCAAGGGAGTGAAAGCTGAGAAAGTAAGAACTGGTGCAGCAGTATCAACAGCTGGCAAACCTCATGACCTTTGCCCCATATGCAATTATTTTTCTTTTTGCTTTTCACTGAAGGCATAAATTCCCAATTTAAAGTAAAGTACCACATGTATAACCACTAAAGAGGAGGGTTTCACGGTTGACAGCGTTCATAATGAAATGATCAAAGAAGAAAAAGTCACACAAAAGTCAAAAAGTGTAGCTATCTCGAACCAAACAAATAAATGTAGAAAAATACATGTACTGTATAGTAGTTTTAAGTATGTTGGCGTTTGGTAGTTGGAATAACAGAATTTGGTCAACATGGAAGAAAACGATACTGCCAGCTGTATGCATTTTTAGTATACAGTACTACCCCACTTTTTAGTATAAAACCCTTAAAAATAAATGAAATATACTGTATAACCTATCATTAAAACTAAATTTTTAAATGTTATAATTATAAACAAAATGGTACAACTTGTGAATACATTTCATCACATTATAAACACTTTCGTTATTTAGAGATTAATTCTGTGTTAATTTAAATATAAGTACCGTAGGGTAAATCATAAAGAGCGTTAAATTGTTTAACTGGTTCAAACTGGTTGTCTTTACCTGCTGATGATTTATTACTACAAAAATTAATTTCAAGCAGCCGCTAGCTGTGTTTTCGTTATTCAACTTCAAATTGTTTCACTTAACAGATGACAACTTACTGTAGGTTCGACATAGCGGATGCAATTCCTACTAATTAAACCGACCAATTTAAACTCTTGCGTAACGACGCCTGTGAACAATTTTAATGTTAATTATAAAAGTTGGGGTAAATCGGCAGGTGAAAAAAATTACTTAAAAGCTTTTCCATTAACTGTTGGCAATAACAATATTCACTCAAAATGTTTGGTGTACGTGTACAGTATAACAGAGCATACAGATGGTTAAAACACCGCGTTTCAAGCCCCCTAATAAAGACCAAACAACCCCTCGTTTTTATAGTTGTAATGGCTTTTTTGTTTTGGAAATATGGACCAAATTATGTTTTGTTGATAGTCATTCGACTGTAATCGCACATAAAAAAATCAAAATAAAAACAAAAAAAAATCATTTCGGTTAATACTGCATGTTCTACAATCTACAGTATTGAACTATTGTAGATCCAATTTACGCTGCTAAATCTAATAATTTCTGACACCAATTACTAATAGTGAAATCGATCATATAACTCACAGTTGTAGCCATATGGCCACATATAAAAAAGAGAATTAGGTGGAGCCTTGATTTACAAGCAATTGTCTCAATGCCACGTGTCTTTAACAATATGGACAGCAAAAAAAACCGTGCTAAATGGCAATTAGCATTTTATTTACATGCTAATTTTATTTTATACTATCAAATTTAAATAATAATAAGGTCAAACAAAACATATGAAATGGCAAAACTAACTGATAAAGTACCAAAGTTTAACAAAAAAGTACGTTTTTAGGTGTAACACTTTTTGTCATTGCTAGATTCTTACAGTATAATCTGATAAAGTGTTTCATACATTACCTAAAACTACCAAACACTTAATAAGGTATCTCGTTTAAAGATTTTAGTCATTATTTAAAATATCTAAATGACGCATTATTACAAGTAAGTTGGCAAACATAGCAACAAACACATTACGCTTAGGTAAGTGTTTTTCAAAACCTAATTTTAAACTTTCAAATTGTTTCTTTTTTCCACAAATAGTTGCAATGTCTTGTTTAATCAACTTGAGTAAAAACCGGTTTGAAAAATCCAATAAAATCCTCTTAACAAATGAGAAACAAGAAAACGCACACCTATTTTAAAACACACACGTATACTGTACAATACACCTAGGCTTCGTTGGGTGTCTTTAAAAATAAAAAAAAATCCTCTAGGGAAAAAAAGAGAACTAAAAGAGGTCGATTTTGTCGGCGACCGCATTGATGGCAAATAATCGAATTAAATAAAATCGAAGCTGTAAAACCTTGTTACTGTTGACAACACGACCAGAATAAAGAACTGAGTTAACGAACAAGAAAATCTCTTTGACTTAAAACTTTCTCTCTCCTATCCACCACCAATACCACCCATTTAACCTACCAAACCCCTTCTTTCTTGTAAACTACTAAAAACAAGCCCTTTGAAACAAATTTGTACGTGCGACTTCCCATCAATAAAAGACAATCACAAAAATCGCGATCAACATTAATATCACACTCACTCAATTCGCTACCAACATCAACTGCAGTTTACACTGAATTTACTCAACCACATTTTACATCTATTGCTATATCAAAACACCAATGAGATTAAAGTGCAGCATAACATTAAATTGATAGCTTCCCTTACAAGAAAACCACTGTACTATCATTACAAATTTAAACGGTCACAATGGTTGTAAATAAAGTGTAACGACCGTATTTTTTTAATGTCTTTACCAAATTACTTTTTAAATTAGTCTCAAGATTACATCGTGGTATTAAAATTATCATGAACTGATAACATGGTCGTTTTCAGCATTTTTGAAAATTAGGCAAATAGTGCAAAAAACGTACCAAAACTTGTAAGAAAAAAAAGTACAGTAGTTACAACTTATGTCAGTTACTCCAAATGATTAATGACAATGAATTAAATTGATTTCCTGATAAAACTTACAATTCTAAATTTAACAACTAATCATGATCCCTTTTTAGAATAGAAATTCAGAAAAACTATCTGACACACCGTTACTAATTCATAACGGTATAAAAGTAAATTATGACTGCGTAGATTTCTCCACAGTTACAATACAAGTTATTGGTTTTTATTAACAATAAATTTGCCCAAAGAATTTCAATCAGAAATAGCAAAGTTTCATTTTCATTTGTTGGACAAGTACACGTTCGAGGCATGTACTCGTACAGTGTAGGCAAGGATAAGCAAGGCAATAAAAAATGTCCTAATCAACGACATACCAGTTTGCTATGAAAACATATTTCGTTATAAGTTGCGTATATGGGTAAAAATGTATACCCCTTCATACTCTGAACGTTTCAATCATTTAATTCGCTGCCATTCAATATATGTCATATATACAAAGCACGAAATTCTCTAACTAAAATGAGACACGTATACCTTGTTATATTTATAAAATAAAAAAATCTAAAGAGAAAATATTATTTTTCTTTGCACATACGCAACTACTGCAGAGCAAACTGTACTGTAGATGTAGTGTAGCTGCAAAATGAATTGGTGGAACGACAGAAATTTCATCGCCGTACACAGCTACACTAAGAGTCACAGACACAAAAAGAATATCAATACGTCAAAAAGCATCATCTCATACATCATAGATTAGAGTTGAAAAAGAGAGAATGAGAGGAATAACGATATTAAACCTTATTTTTGTATAATGACACACCGAGTTCAAAATCAAAAAAGCATGAAAAAAACTGATAAAAAAATTTGTTAGGAATATGCTTAGTCGTATATTCTGCATCATATGCCAAAAAATATGCTTTTGTACTCAATAAAAATATACATGGTTGCTTAGCAGTAGATATATTCATAAGTTTACATTTGATTCAATTTATATCAAAAATTTAAGCACTACGCAACTTTTTTTTTTAAATGATTATATTAAAGGATACTGTAAAGCTTTATGTGGCAAAAAATCTATGAGGAAATGATAAAAATAGATTTTTTAAATCTTTATGATACAGAATAATGTTTATTACAAACAATATAATGCAAGTAAAGATTTACGTGGGAAAACATAAACCCTTAAAAACGGTTATCATGGTAACTTCAAAGTTAGTGTATTAGCTACAAACTAAACGCTAAATTGGACCTCTGAAAATATTGCATTATGACAGTAGTTTATCAAGAAACTGGCATAAGATTGACTATGACTAAATCAAGCTCTATGAAATAACCAATAAAAAGTTTCAGAGTTTCATGTGCAAAATCAGTTGCTTTTAATATGGTAACTAAATCATAATGTACATATACTTTCTAAGCAACAAACTTTAACATTACTTACTTTTAGGCGTTTAATTCTAACAAAATTGATCAACTTTAAGTTTTAACAAACTTAACTAAAGTAAAATTTCTGTTCTGAAAGCATTAAAACCGTAATAAAGCAATGTTTTGGTTTTCAAACGATAAATAAAAGTGCCTACAGTCGATTTTTGTAATTTCTTTTAGCCTTACCCTTGGGCCCCATTCCTAAACAAAAATTACGCTTCATAAATTTTATATCGAGTAAAAATGTTCATGCAATAACTAATTCTTAAATCCAAATTTTTACAAAATGTACGTTTCGCATCTGTATTTATTATGCCACATTTTCCCGTTTTCAAAAGCCATTGCAATGGTCTCACGTACGTAAAACGCTCGTGACAATCTTGTTGACGTTACATACAGAATGTCGTAAAATCTGACAATGCCACCAACGAAAAAAAAAATCAAGGAAAAAAAAATCCAGTCATCGTTCAACATTATTTTTTATAACTTTTTATTTTAAAAACGACTCTCGTTGGAGAAGAAGCAAACACGAGAGATTTTATTTTTGTTTTCACTAGTTCGTCTACCCCCTGC
This sequence comes from Helicorthomorpha holstii, assembly GCA_013389785.1. NCBI lineage: Eukaryota > Metazoa > Arthropoda > Diplopoda > Polydesmida > Paradoxosomatidae > Helicorthomorpha > Helicorthomorpha holstii. The sequence continues at coordinate 34,786,209 of JAAFCF010006596.1, read as the reverse complement.
TGTAAAACACTGAACAAAAATATATATATCCATTATAAATCGTATAAAAACATTCGTCCCATTTCCTCGTATAGCGACTATACAGCAGAACACAGTAACTTCCTCGTCACATTTTATGACATTCACGTGAATTTTTTTTTTAAAAATGACAAATCACAACTTTTTGTTTAGCCATCCATATTCGATCATATACGATGATAGATCACACAATAAAAATATTTTTTTGATAATAAAATACTGGTGTAAACAAGTTAGTACCAGAACCTTTTGTCATTCAAAACTGCTATGTACAATAGCAAAATCAAGTTAACCATAAAGCAAAGCTAGCTATTATTTGGGCCTTGCAATTTTATTCCTCGACTTATTTTTTTTATTTAATCTTATCCATACATAAACGCCAGGACTTAAAAAAAGAAAAAAGATGTGCCACATTAGTCCAAAAATTATATTTTAAAAAGTTACTAAAAGTTTCTTGAAGAACTTAAAATGATAACCGGCTCACTCAGCTGAAGCTCATGAGCATGAGCTGAGTCGATCCAAAATTTGAAGCAGACGATTACCCTATATTTTGGGCCTCACTGTTTGTTGACCCGGCTCTGGCAAGATCCCAGTATCCTTTATGTTTACGTTGCTTCGCGATTTTGACGCTAGCTGCATGATACATCAACCACCAACATAAACACTGACAATTTCTGAACTGACATAATAAAATATGTTTTACGCGTTTATACAGTTTGAAAAGTCAAGTAAAACGTCTGTTTTCTTTCTGCTTCAATGACATTTTGCCAAAGGACACAAAACTAAGTCGGCATGAAACACCGGAACTGTTTGTCTGCCAAACGCTACAAAAGTAAGTCATCTTGTATAACAAATCTTTTAAAGTTGTAATAAATAAAATACATTTAATTAAGAATTGCGCATATCAAATTTCTAATAATATACAGATGCAATTAGGGATTTAACAAGAAACGTTGGAGTTTTTAATGTGATTCAATGCTTCAAACCGACAATTTTTCCGAATCAATTGCAAAAGGAGGCATTTTATTTAGCTATTGTCTCGACAAATCCAATAGGATTTAAGTTAAAAAGTTGCAACAGACGTTTGAGACAACATTTAATTCAGGAAATTGAATCCTTCAACGTCTTCATTTTCCTTTCGATAATTTTTGACGACTTATAAAACATCGTTTGTGAAACCGCAGAGACAGAAGATTCCAGGAAATTATCACTCAACAATAGCATGGAACACATATGGATAAACTAAAGTACACGTACTCGACAAATAATTAGTTTCAAAAGTTCCGGAAATAGCAAAAGCTGAGCCTCTATCTTAACCCAAGCTTCCAGAACGATGCAAAAGCTGAAGATGATGCCAACATCATCAACTTGCCACGCATTGAATAATTAGATAAAAAAACAAAAGTGCACAAATAATAGCAAGTGAAGAAAAATAAATAAAAAAAAATAAAAAACCAAACAAAAATTTAATCAACTGGCTACTTTTGTTTCTCCATTAAATAGAATAAATGACTTGAATAACCTAAAACCAAAATTCATCATCGCCTTTTTTCGTTATTATAAAATTAATTAGACGGCGGAAACACAAAATGTTTGTGTGGCACTGGCGCCTATATCATCAAAGAAAATAAGCATAACCGACCGAAATCAATACTAATTATTGCCCTGCAATCACAGCTCCATCAATTTCAAAACAGAAGCCAACAAAAAAATATAAAATGCAAAATCATTTCCCATAAAACGTAAACACTCATTATGACGTTATTTAGATGGCTAATACAAGTAAAATAACGTATGGAGAAGATTACGTAAATGGATTAAATAAGCGTTAAGTGATGCTCTCCATGCAATGGCGTGTTCAGTTACAATAGCCTACAATAACTTAGAAGACAAATTTAGCAAATAAAATACTTCCAAGATTTATTGAATTTCTTAACTGAATGATAATTTTTATAATATTTAAATGATTTAATTTCATAATCATTTTTGTGTCGTTTTTAAATCATTATTTTAATTGTTAATACGGTTATACAATACTGAGATACAAGTGATATTGACTAAGTGAGAAAATGGCTAGAGTGAAACATTACGATTGCAAAACTTCACAACATTCAAATTACTAGCACGTACATGTACATTGAGACTTTTATTAACATAAAAAGTCAACAAAGACATCAAATACAGTCACGGCTGTAATTTATTTCAACAAAACACGTATAATTCACCTACAGTAATGTAAGCCAGTCAAATTTAAACTCATAACTCAAACACATTACCGAAAATAACAATGTGATATTGGTACTAACTTAACAATAATAAAACAACATAAACTGACATGTAATTTATGAAGGTACTGTATAATACTCTATGTAATCGCATAACTACATTAGAAATTGTTACTCCGACTTTTAAAAGCAATATCAGACAGGGCATTTTTAACTTTTCATATTTTTAAATGATTATAAATTTTCCCTATAAAAGTTTTAAAAAAAACTCTTAAGCATATTTAAAAGTCAGTAATATTTCATGTAAATATAGAAAATAATTTATGTCAAGTATGATTTGTTTACCATGCGAAATTCATTTTTATTACCATATTTCGATATCATAAATTCAGAGTTGAAAGAATCAAAAATAGAATTTAAAGTGGTCATGGCTTTCAAAATTTTGAAAAAAAATCCACTTCCACTTTACTTATCTTTCCGTCTGATCAAAAATAAATCTAAAAATTTAGCTACAGGATGAAAATAAGAGAGACTATCCATTTAAAAGTCAAAATACAAAAGCACTATCATATTTGTATGATAATATGTGTGGCACTGAACAAAATAAGTCGATCATCCATATCTTTTCAAAAATTTAACTTTTGCTTTAAATAAGACTTGGCAGTTGAATAGCCGATTTTTTTAGCTTTATTTTTTAAAATTATAAGTCTACCAGTACAGCAACTAAATACACAGTATATCGGTGTGTTATTTTCTACTATAGCACCGTATATTGACAGAATAAGTAAAAAAATAAAAAAAAGTTTAGCTAAGATAAATTTTTAAAGATTGGTCTCGTCAAAAGTCTCTCTGGAGACTTGTTAAGAAACCGATCCATAAAGAACAATGAGAAATAAAAACAAATATAGCTGAGCTTTCACAAATTTTATCTTTTTCCATCCACCCCCAAAACTCTAGATCAATTCAATTCCAATATAGCGGTATAAGAATGGGCCATTATACGGAAAACAATGGCTTCACCGTTAATTTTTTCTACTTATATATTAGTATAAGCGTGTTATAAGTTTCAACTTTTGATTTAAAACTGACACAACTCGAATTTAACCATCATCAAAACAACAGTGAAAATTTGCGTTTATTTGGTGATCAAACTACGAAGAGTTTTCCCCTTTATAAATGTCAGCATGTAATTAACTGCTGTTGAAAGTTAGAAGTTCAATTATCAATAACAATATTTATAGTGAACATGAACAAAGTATCTTGCTAAACTAATTCTAGAGTTGTGCCACTATTAAAACCGAATTTCCAACTACTGTATTCAAAATAATAAAACATGACTTCTTATGTAATATTAATCACACAATACAAATGGAAGAGGAAAATGAGAATTAAAAAATCCCCATCTAAAACCATAACAAAACAACAAAGCAAATTTAAAACTTATCGATCGGATAAAATCCGCGGTTGTCTTTTTTTCAAATTGTGTATACAATTCAACACTGTAACGACGTAATTTGAACGTAATTTCAGTTCATTTCAATATAGTATAAAAAAATACAAACACTGAATTGTAATAATAAAAATTGTGAACAGAAAACAATTAAATTTGTCACACTCTCTAATCTCTTATATTTCTTTTATATTATTTCTTCTCCTTATTAAAAGTGATTTAAAGTCATTAATTTTCTGCCAGTACTTAATAATTACTATGTAAATCGGCGCATTCAAATGGAAATTTTTATTCTTTTGAGAGATTGTCAACAACGCAAAATTAGTTTTACAAAGCAATCATGAGTGTAATTAAATCTCAGGAACCTCTAACAAACAAAAAATAAAATTAATTTCAACTACAGAAAAAAATTAATTCTAACAAATATATTGAAATAAAAATTCGCTTCATACGTAAATTACAACGGATCTTTATAACCGATAATTACAGAATATATAAAGCTGAAATCATTGTACCAAGAGCATTAGCGCTCATTTATACTGTATATTTGTTTTAGTAATTTTAGCAAATTGAATAAAATTTTGAATTTTTTAACTTTTCATTTTGACAGATTTTTGTTATTGCTTTCTATGCATTGTATACCTTAAACACCATTACCAAAGTTAGAAAATCCTAAACTTCTGCAAAACCACCACGTCGGTATTTCTTTCTTTCTTTTTTTTCTCTCAAAGTAATTTTTTGCCTTCTATTTTCATCGTAACTCCCCATTAGAAGATTCGGAAATGTCCTAATAGATTTAACAACGTCAAAGAAATAAAAAACCGATCAAGACATCGGTCTGCTAAATGTTGTCCAATAAAAAATCTTTTAGACACGCAAAAAAAAACTAGCTAACCCAAAGAATTAAAAAAGAAGATGAGATTGATGAAAATACTAGATTCCAAATAAATTAAGTGAACTGATGGTTGACCATTAAAGTGATGTCGGCCACCACATTGAGCGTTACGTATACCTAATTTATCATCATTAAAATAAGCATCAAAAGGTAGTGCAATTTATGCCGCTATAAATAAGCTTTTAATTTTCCAAGACCATTGGAATAGAACAGAAAAAAAAATCATCGAAAAAATTAGTCGCTGGTTATTTATGTTTCCGTATACAGTAGTTTTATGCAGCAGAGGTGTACTGTAAGAGTTGGTTCTAATATAGCCCCATTGGATCATTGGGTTAGAAAGTAGGGGCACGTAAGGGCCATAATTCGTTTTTGCTGCTTTGCACGACATGTCACTAAACTTAAGATTTTTTTAATATAAACATAGCCTCCTATATATGAAGTTGAAGACATAAGAAAGTAAAAAAAATAAGTTCTGGAGTTCCGGTCGGATGGCAAACAGGAAGTTCGGATCTTTAAATGCGTCGAATGATGTTCGTTCTTCATTCAGCCATACTTTCCCTTGTGAATACATCATTAAAAAACTCCCATTCTCTCCTACATCTTGTGTTCATCTAAAGTATTTTCGCATGTTTATTCATCTGTGCACACTCTTCTCATATCCCACGACAATATATGGCCGAAAGTGTAGTGGGTGTAAGGGGATAGGTAAGGGTGGTTGCCACTGGAAGGGTGCAGTACTAGTACTAGAAATGCGATGGAAAAGGCCTTTCAATTAATTCCATTTGGAGCTTTTCTCATTTGCCCACTTATAAATACATTCGTTTCATTCCCAGGTTGTTTACAACGAATAAAACAATTATCAGACCAGAAATGTACGAGTTCATCACATACAAACTCCAATCAATTACACATCATTCTCAGCACCATCACATACATACAGTACACCGCTTACTGTTTTAGAAATGATCACAATTCCATCTTACAATGGAAAAAAAATCAAAGTTATATCCCAGCAAAAACCAGCAATAAACATTACACATTTCCGTAATTCCGATTTTCACTTACATGACGCACATGGTATAGTATTACTAAAGAAATTTATTACTATGTTTAGTTTATAAACATTAATTATATAGCCACTGTCGATTGCTTTCACTTAAACGTTAACAAAATACATATTATATTAAAATCGATAAATATCATGCATAATAAAATAGATGGGCAAACAATTTCATTAACATTTGATTAAAACTCGTAGAATTCTTTTTGTTTGCACTAACAATATTTCTTGATTAAAATTTGTAATTAGTTTAGTCTGATGTTTATATTAGTTAATGAAATGCAGCAGTGATTATCAATTGAAAAGTATGCTTATTCATCAAATACTGCATTCGCTCGGGGTATGTGTATATACTGTACTTATTTAAATTAATTTATACCGTATTAAAGAATTCATACTAAAACTTAAAATAACTTATAGGTGGAGTTAACAATACTAAGATAAATACGCATGATATATTCGCGCAATTACTTAAATTTTTGGCATTACATTAAAACAAATACGATAGAAAGAATATCATTGACATTTGTTTACATATTTTCTTTTTTCAATTAAACTAATCCATTTCAGCCTACGATACGTACAATAAAATTATCACATACAATAAATATGATACTGTACGTGAATAAATACTTCTTTAGTCGTAATTACATAAAGCAAGGGATTTTGTCATAATAGTCATTTTTATAGCTGCAGATAAGCTTTAGTTTGTTTTATTTACCATAACAAACATTTAATGAACTGTTTAATGCGCTTTTTCATTAATGCTAGATGACAGACATTACTTCAGTTATGTTTTCATCAGATGATGACATCACAATACAATACTTTTTTTTTTGCTGGATGACATCATAATGCTGTAGCGTTTTAAACGCTGTTGTAACTAATGAGCGAAGGGGTCACAAACTGACCAAAGCAATTTCCGAAGTCAATTTTGACAAATCATCATAAGGAAGTTCAGCTCTTATATTTTTTAAATACAGTAAAGAGGGAGAAGGATGGCATACTCTAATACACAACCGCATATAAAACATTAATTGAATGGTTCGTCCATTCAGTTCGAAACTTCATTCCCCTCTGACCCTTCAATAAACCGTTGGTCATCGTCCAACAACCTATATAATCCATACACATGAAAATTCAGAAAAAAGAAAAAGATGAATGAATGAGTCATAGTATAATGTGAATTGTATGCTCCTCCGTTTTAATGGGCCAAATCATTAGTCTAGTGACCAAAGCGACGCGACGCCTAAGGACAAAACAACACCCAGGTGCCCCAAGCAGATGGTACAAACACAACAAGGTGTCCAAAAACAATCATCCCTTTAATAAACGCAACCATAATATTAACCATCTGTTAACAAAAAAATTGCCAAAGATGTCAATTGCGCTGACATCACCTTCTCATAACATCACTATTTTTCATTTAAATTTTTTTTAACATTAAAGAACTCAATTAGTTGATTTTTTGATCTTTTAAGATATTCTTGTCGATTGCAAGACACGAGTCAGTCGCCTTCTAAGTCACTGCAATTTAAAACTAAGAAAAATGGCCTCAAAAAAAAGTAAATTATGAAACTAAAAGTTTGCAGCCACTCAAATTACGCTCATTTCTCGACTGACGCCGAAAAAGGTGGCGCCAAACTAGCTTTTAAAAAGAAAGTTGCGTAAGTAAACCGAAGAAGACGTAGTAATTTAAAAGACAACAGTAAAACAACACGCAACGTATTATTAGTCTGCCTTAAAAAAATTAGTAAATGTCACTACTTTTGAAAAATTAATAGATACACACATCGGAAGAACTACAATTTATTATCATAAATGTATGCAATTTAAAGCTCCTTTCTCTGTTGAGAATTACGATATTTTTGTGTATGAAAAAGAATAATAAAAGCCAGTTATCGATCGAATTGTAACTACAAAAATTGCAATCAATCGTAATGGCACCATAGTAAGCTAAACTGTATGCAATCCTCTACGAAAGACAGACAATATACTGTACTTTATGCACAGTCAATCGTCATTATAAAAGGAAATGATTTGAAAATAAAAATTTTGTAGGACAATAACATCAGTAAAATCAACAAGAGCACAGCTAAAATAGAATGAACAGTGTCTCATATAAACGCTTACACATGTATATCAAAAATCATTTGATATAACTTCCTATATTTGAGGACAAAAAATACAGTTATCACTAAAGCAATGGAAACAAAAACTAAACCTTAAAAAACTTGAAAACCGACACTCAAAACTTAAAAAGTCAACAAAATGGCTAACACAGAACAATACTATCATTCTAGTGAATATGGTTTACTTTTCCTACGAAGCATCAGTCTGACAGATACATTTTGACAATGATTTTGAATTTCATGTAAACATCTAATATACAGTAATTGTATTTTTATTACTATTACATTGTCGTACTTTATTATTTAAAAAAGATTTCTGTTCGAGTATATTCGACATCGTTACTATTGCATTTTTAAATGTCAAAATAATTTAATATAATTTTGTAAATTTCAAGAAGTCAAGTATATCGTATCTTTTTAAGATATTAAAACGCAAAAGTTCTGATTACATATTAAAGTAAGCTAACTTTCATCATTTTCTGATTTAACCAACGTATCATTAAATTCAAATAACAGAAATATGATAACTCACCCACATATAACGTAAGAGTGAAATTGTAAACAAAATGTCAAAACTGATATTGATAAATTCCAAGCTAAATTTGCATATCAAAATTAAATTGCACTGTCTATGAAAATAATATTGAGTTAAGTTCCTAGTCTACGTTTAGTAATAAAAGCATCGACGATTAAAAAAATAGAGTTGAAACTGAATCAGAGCGCATAAATAAACAATAAAATAAAAAATTAAATCGAAAAGAATCTCACATAGCAACTACCAATGTAAAATGTAAGCTGTATAAGACATAAGTAAGTTTTTTTTTAAAAATGATTGCAGAAATTTATCCTAAAAAAATAAATAAACATGAAAATAAAATTGAATAGCTTGGTATAAATTATGTGCGTGGTAATTTAAGCTTCCAATCATACAAGTAATTTGTTTCATTTGTTTTCATTGATTTCTTCCAGCAAATGCTTTCATGTTTTTTTTCCTCATCAGTCATCACTCATTTTGTATATTAATTGCTATAGACAACAACTTACAAGTATCATTGGCAGAGCCAGCTCTACAAAACTGGGCCATCTTAAACAATTTTTAAAAATCTTAAAGATTAAGCCACATCAATTTTACATATTCATTAATTTCTAAAATACTAAACTGCGGAAATCATTAAAGTGCAAAAAATCTGCGAGTTTTACCTAATGCATATTCAGAACGCCAATAAACACAAAAAAGATGAGAAAAGAACATCAATAAACACATATTATTAAGGGGAAATACATTATAACAAACTCATAAAGAAATTACTATTTCCCCCTCTGAATTTCAGAGCAAATAAACATCCGGAAGCTTCCCAAATAATTCCTCTACCAATCAAAACTGTGTACCGTTCGATTTTTGTTTACCTTTACCAAAAGAAAAAAAAATCTCAAATCCTTCTCTTCTTCGGCACAAATACAAAAACAGTCAGAATTGCTATACTTGAGCACGATTTTCTTTTATATAAAATAGTCAAATAAACAATCAATTAGTCATTAAAGCGTAAGTTCAGACGTATAAAGTAAAACAAAATCAATTAAACATAATAATTCTGCTTGTTTACTCATACGTTATATCAAACTTCAAAGCACATACTGTAATTTTTTTTCTTTTCAAATCTCAAGAATTTCAAATATCAATTAATTAGCTTTGATATGACAGCTAGATGGAAGTCACGTAAAATAGGCATTTTTTATGTAATTTTTAAAGAGATTTAAATCCATTTAAATGCGCAATGTCAAATCTGTTGTGCTGCAGTTGATCAAATATAACGCTGGCAGCGCTGTAAACGTAGAAAAAAATGAACGCTTTTACGTCAATGTAGAAAAATGTTACGTTAAATCATTTGTCATTGATCAAATGTCGGGATAGCAGCCGAATGGTTAATATTTCTTTAAGAAAACTTTTATAACTTGCAATGTACTGTACCGTGGTGATCAAAAAAATAAAAAGTGCAATAAAAATATTGTGAATTTATACCACTAACAATATTCTGCATATTTTCTAGAAATTAAAATTCCACATGATAAATTTTAACACGAGTTTTTCCTTACCAAAATTTAATAGTGCAACTTTGTTAATACTCGTAATTTACTTACAATAAACATTTTTTATTTCAAATTTTAGTATTTATTTTGTAAATTCCTGAACACGATTTAGCATGTTAATTTTAGAAACTGTTGGCACTATCTGTTTAATGATTGTACATTTTAATGCATTTTTTTGAATCACTCAAAAAAACTGAGACACTAAATTTGACAACTTCATGTCCTATGGTCGGTTTCAATTTTCTAAGATTTAGTAAATTCTTATTATTTTGATCACCATAGTACGTACAGTATGTATAAGATATTTTTCTTGTGTGTATTTTTATACATTTTTAGCCTCTATCTTCTTCTTATTTTTTTTCTTTTTTTAATCAAATTTGTGTGGAGTTTGCCAGCTCATCTGAGTAAACCGCTTTTTCATCTGATCCAAAAGAAAACAGGCTGTTTAAGAAAAGAGCATCACTCATTCGATTACATCACCCCACCCCACCTACACAACCTTAAACCACCCCACTACTTTTCTCCCATTGCTTATCACCACTTTTCATCATCGTCATCATCATCATCGTGTGCTTTTTTTACCCCGTATTTGTCTGAAGGGAGAAAAAAAAAGTTTTCTTGTGCAATTTGTTTCCTATAAACCAATTCGACGTTTATGTGGAAACTTATTATTTCCTCCTCACTACATAACACCCCACCCACTATCTTTCCCCCCTTTCACATTATATACAAGAATTTTCTCCTTCCTTTTTTTTATTTATCCCACCAACAAACTTACAATACGCAGAACACAAACGTTTTGTGTTTTCTTGTCTAATAACTTACATATGAATTTCTTTACTCGCATCGAAAATCATTTTTTCTCTTACTTGTACTTGTGCTTTCTTTTTAACTTGTACTGTGCTTAAAGACTGTGATGATTTGATAGATAGGCGTGTAGTATTGGTGAGAAATTGCACAACTTACCCATATTAACAATTTTATTTTGCACATCCATCTCGATGAATGTATTTCGTGCATCGATGTTGTAAATGATTTTTCACGCAATCATTTCCTTTCTCGTTTAGCAACAATGACAAATCTTAATAATTTACTTTCATCAAAAAGTAATAATAAAAAAGTAAGCAACAATATGAAATTAAAGTTTATCGTATAAAAAGTTATTTTCTTAATTCAAAGATAATTTCTTTAAGGTAGAAAATAAAGTTGTAATACGTGTAGTTAAAAGTTGAAAAACAACTCCCTTATAAAGTTCACTTTTAATAACGCCACTTTTCCAAAATAGCAACAAACCTATGAATAACAGTTTAATTAAACACACATAGCCGCCATAACATTATCTAATTAATTTCTACGTAACTACTATATTACATGAAAGTTACGAAGAGGGCTTAATGACGTGAAATAATAATGCCAATAATAAAAATGCTTTATGTTGCCATTTACACTAAACACAATATACAAGCTGAGAATCATCTCATTGCCTAACCGAGTTTTCCGCTCAATTAACCAAGCAACCAAGTATCATATTCATGATGATGATAAAAGCCCTAAGAAAAGGTCCAAAAATATCATTTTGATCCTTTTAATCCTTATATAATTTTATCTGTCGACGTGAGCTCCAGTCTTAAGTGTCTGTGTATAAACAAATAAGCAATAAACACTCCCATTTCTTCACATTCAGCCATATTTAGTAAGAACATCTGCTCGAAAAATACCAAGACTTTAGTGTTGCATGTACAATGGTAGTTTCTATTACAACTTTCAGAACCAAATTATAATTGGTTCCAGAGCACAAATTCACTTCTATACATATGTTTGTATTTGTTATTGTTCACCTGAAAATGCAATAATTAGAAAGGGTGTGAAAGCTAACTTAGCTGGGTTTCTTGTAAGGTAGCTAAAAAGTAACACATTCATAGGGTGGAGCTCGCCCGGGCTAAGTCATTACAAATACAGTACTCCCTTTGCAACTTATAGCGCAAAATAAGGCGTTAAATATAGCGTAGCTGCGACGACTCCCATTGATGGCCCTGATGACTTCTTTACCGATAACAATAAGTCTATGCATGCCTGTACACTGTAAATGCAATAAGAGACTTTTTTTTAGAAACTTATCAGCTGATTTTAGCAAATATGGTAACTATACCGAATTATAACATACGCCCAATATTAAAACAGCTTTTAACTTTTTTTTTCGTGTGTTTATATTTATAAACAAGCTAAAATTACAAAATATCTCAACTACAATAGAAGTTGAAACAAAGTTTGTGTGATAAGCAAAAAGGCAATTAAACACGCATGCGCATTTGGTAAACGACAGCTGCAAAGAGTAATAAAGTTTTTATAATAATAACCATAAAATGAAGGAGACTAAAAATAAGGGGTAAAAAGTGAAATTGTAATACAATTTAAGACAATACAAACGTTAATTTAGTTGAATTGTATTTGTTGTATTATTGTTGTTGAGTGCAGACGATGCAAATAACAAAGTACGGTAATGCAATGTCAGTGAAACTAATACAATTTTCCAGTAGTTTCCACTTGCATATTTATACGCGTTAAATTATGTGTGGAATGAAAAACAATCGACACTTTGAAAAGTGCCCCGTTAAAATTGGATCTGTTAAAGCCTACACCGAATGTAATTTAAAAAGGAGATGTTTATTGGGACATAGCAGTAACTTTTGCCGCTAAGCTGCTACCATTGCAGTACCTAAATTCAATTTTTACGTTCGATTAACGTCGATGAAAGCCGGTTGATTAAACAGGAAGCTTGTATTTTTTAAATAAAGAAATATATTTCACTTCATTCAGACATAATCAAGTAATACACAATAACAGACACAATATAAATCTTATTATAAGCAGCTGTCAATTTTGAGGTTTTTCTGTCTAATATACACAGGGAAACACTTTTCGTTGCAAGTTATGATTATCATTTGTTTCCTTATAATTTTATAAATTAATTTTTTGTTAGCATTTTAGGTTCAAGCACGCATGCGTGCAGTTTTTAGGTATTGCTACTGATTGAATACAAATCAACTCCAACCCAGCACAAAGTAAATGGCAAAAAAAAATATTTCTACATAACAGCCAAATAAATGGGTGTGGTACCTAAGTGAAACGCAATTTTTTTTTATTATTTATCATATGATATAATTATCCCACAGAAGCAGAAGCTTAATTTGAATAAGATTTGCACACGCAACACAATGTTCAATCAGTGTTGGCAACAAATAAATCAAGTCCTCTAAATATACTTCATAACAACCAACTGGCAATAAATTCACAAAGACTTTTGCACCTCTAACATCATGTAAAACACAACGTTTAACAATAAACTGGTGCAATAACAAACAAATATTAAAAACATATTTTTCTCTTTCTAAAGCCTTTATTAATTTTTAACGTTTTAGTCAAATTGATTTTCACCGAGTAAAATTAAAATAATAAATGATGCATTGTGTAAAGTGTGCATCAAACTTAAGCTAATGGAAACTAACGTTAAATCTCAATTAAAAATTTATATTATTTGCTGCTTAAGGTAACAATTAAATATACTTTTGCTAAACTCAAAACAAATTTTTAATAGACTAGAATATTTGTACAGTAAATATTATACTAGATACTGTAAATGTCATTTTAAATAAGTTGGTTGCTAATACCGTACTTAAATTACAAATTTTTAACCAATTTTTCTATAATGTTGACAATTCTAACAAATAAAGAAAAAATTGTTGAAAGTCTACCCCATATCCTGCTGTATTGTGCATACCTCAGCCGTATAATGTCAATTCTAATCATTGTAGCGTGCAAAAGCAAGTGAACTTGAGAATCCAATTTAATATGCAACACCTGACGTTAACTCTAAACATTTAACATTGCACTTAAAATAGCGCTGAATGACTATTTTTACGCCTAGACAGATTCCTAAATTGAAACAAGCCCTGCATGATCCTTGACGCCAAAAGTTCAAAACGGCTAAAGTGATGTTGCAACTTTAGAAAAGAATGGAGCATATTACACTCAAGTGATCATATGTGTAAAATTAAAATTGCAGACGAAAGATGAACCTGCTGGCAGCAGATAAAAAATGTGCTGGCTCAACAACCGATTTAGCTATTCGCGTGTGACAGCTTCGGCCATCTGGAATCAATTTTTGTTTTGACTGTGGTCGACACTGCATCATGTGGGTGGTATACCGAGAGCAAAAATATGACAGCTGTTACTCTGCACTTTCAAAACTTCAAAACCAACGCTTGATTTACGTCTGACGGATTGACCAATAGCGTTGCCAAACTATCAAATGCAACGTGATAAGTTAAAACTTGCAGAATACGCGCCATTTAGCGTCAGCAGAAAAAAATTTCCAGTTTGATAAAAAAAAAAAATTCCATTGTACTGTACCACATAGTGTAGGGTAAGCAAGCAAGGGAAATATAAAAATAAAACAAATATCAGTTGTTCAACCCTCTCTTTTTTAACACATTCTCTGATTCACTCCCTCAACCCCATCCCACTCTTTTAACATCCTCAGCATGACATTTACAAAAGCACTCACGGGAATCCAGACAACACAGCTTTTAAGTATTGTACAATACAGTTAAAACAGACGATTTTATAGAGAGCATATACTTTCTCTCACTAGCTGTTTTATTGCTCTCACAGGTCAGTCACACGCGTACAATATGATGGCCCAAAGGAATCATTGTAAATCATAGATATCATTAACGTATCAACACAGCTAATCTACAAGACTAAATCATACATTAATTCGTGCTTGATCTCATGAAAAAAATATGTAAAAGTAACAATAGGGCAGGTAAAATATTATTTAACATATCATAAACTAAATCAATCTTTTATGTACGACTCAAAGTAAGCTATGGAACATTACATCGCTTTCCCGGTATTGCTTTTATTTACTTAACATGGAAAAATTGTGTTTCTTTTGTCAAAATTTTAGTCAAAGTTTTAGTAATTAAGTTTGTTTTCACTTATTTAGCATAAAAATGATAATCATACAAATTTCTGACCAGTAATTAAACTAAATCGCAGAATAGTATTAAATTAAACACTACAAAATTAATAATTTGACCAAAACTCAGTAAAAAAAACTTTTTAGCTAACAAAATTAGAAATCTGTCTATAAAAAATTTTTTCTTTACATTTTCGCTTGGATAAATAAACTACCAAAAATAATAATCATAAAAAAATTATTTGACGCCATAATTTCGACACATTGTAAAACTGAATTAATAAATCCATCAACGGAAATGGCTTCCTGCGGATACACTAAACAATAATTTCACTATGCAATTACTGTGTTTTGCATTCACTAAGCTGAATATTATGTGCTTTTTCTATGTACAGTACAGTATGTCTATGTGATATACACATAGCAGTCCATCAACACAGCAGAAAATCATCAACTCATTTTCTTTCACACTTTGAACCTCATCATTTTAACCCACCAATAACAACCAAGTACGCCACACACATACACAAAACTAAAAAAAAAATACATAACAAAATTGTAGTGAGAGAGAGAGAAAACGAAAAACATGAAGTATAGGCTAAACATGTATAAATAGAAAAGCAATTACTTTTTAGAAGAAACGAAAATCAAGTTTTGGCAAATAGAAAATGATTTGCAAATCGGCGGTCTACATCCACCTTTACGCCTACTCCAAGCCCCCACCCACTTGTATTACTACAGTATACTATACAGTATAGCAACACCCACTACAGATTCATTCCTTATCATTTGAGATTTGTTCAACTAGAACTGAATGAAGCAACAAACAAATCTATTTACTTTTGCCACACATGTTTACTCGATGTCATCTTCCTTCGTTATATTTCATCATATTCCCAAAGGTCTTCAACTTTTGCTTCCATCTGCGCCCTTTGCATCACCTTTCCTCCCATTTCCACTTTTTTCCACTTTCACTAATAAAAAGACTAACATGCAACTTTCTAACTTTTTTCTCCTAACTCCCTATTTCCCCACACATTTTCTGAATTCTGTAAACACTTTACGTTACGGCTAGATTTCCAATGTAATGTAAATGCCAACTAAAACAAAAAAAACAGCAAAATAAAAGCAAATGATAGTTGGTACTTCGTAGCTCATTTCAGATGAAAGAGGAAAATAACAAATCTCTTTTCTCATCCATGAAATTACAGATTTCGATATTAAATTGAAATTCAAATGTCAAACCGAATCAAAATAACGCTACAATACAAATAAGAGAAATAGAAAAAGAATTTTAAAACCCAAAACAACAAATCAAAGCCTGACGACAACCAACAGTAATTCTGGTACAGTACCAATATACAAACTACAAAATAGCATGCAAATCCCTAGCATACAAAATCACTGGAACAAAATTTGCAATTTTCAAGTAAATATTTACACAAGATTCCCCTCTTACAATCCTCGTTTTATTATCACAAACTAATAAATATACCCCCAAATGCACAGTTGTAAATAAATAATATAAATCAAATAAATTTAAACAAAATTTATCGAATACAGTAATATGTCGATGACATACAGTTCACTTAAACGTAAAAACAAGCTAAAATCAAGTTTCAACAAACTTTTCCACTTTAAAAACTAGTTATAATTCCCTTTACAAAAAGCCATTCCATAATCTCATTTGCAATATAAAAATATAATTAAACTTATTAACTTACTGTACCAAACCTTTGAAAAAAGTATTTTGTCTCTGAACTACCACAGGTTGAATGCGGAAAAAAATTACTCGAACTTACCTAGAAAAAAAAAAGTTAATTAAAAATCATGAACATTGTGAATATAAACAAAAAGTAAGATTATATTTAGTTAACTTTAAAACTACACATCAAAAATGTTAACAAAACAAATTAATTATTAAAAAATTGTTTTCCGGTATTTTCAGAAAAACAAAGACATATTTTAAAGATTTAAATCTTTGTTTCCGACCCTTGTGACTTTTACATCACAATCATAAGTCACGAGCACATTATAAATTGTTAAGTGGAAATACTTAATTAACCAAAACAAATCCATTTTATTGTGTTTCAATATAAAAAAATGATCTTTGTTAAAGGCAACATTTCCATTTAAGAGACACTGACACTGTTACTTAAATCAGTTATTTTTAAAATCTGCCATCACTAAAAATAACAGTTTCATTTGTTTCATCCAGCATCAATATTCAGTCTAAAATCGAGCAATTTATGCTAATGAGATGCTGTCGAAGATTAAAGTGGCATGTATGACAACATTGTTGACAGATATCAAAAGATTAAAATCGTTGAAGAACATGAGCTGAAAAACGCGACACTTCCAAGACAGAATGTTTATCGTTCCGTCAAATTGTTTTTCTTATGTGACGCTCGTTTTACGACGACACAACTTTTAACTCAGGGCAAGCTCCTAAACCCACCAATGTCCAATGGGGGCGGCTCTGGTATCAATCTACTTTACTCGCTCATATTTCTCTTTACCCTTTTGTTATCTCAAATTTCTACGCGAGATTTTTTTTATTGTTCCCATTTGTCATCCCATCCATCCCTTCAATCTCTCATCTAGCGCGTTCATTCAGTAAAAAAAAGTTGCCTAAAGATAAGATTTTTATATCAAACATCAGATCAGATCAGATTTCGATCCACAAAGAATACTATAAGAAGAAAAAGTGGGTGCTTTGTGAAGGGGTGAAGAATAAGAAAAAAAAAGTCTGATCTTTCGCCTTCAGAGTGGGTAGTACTGGGGGATGGGGGACGATGTTAAAGTATGAGGTGGGAAGTCAAGTGTTGTCGTCTATCAAACACTTTTCATCTCAACTTAAAAGTGCTTGACTGACATTTTTTTCGCGATTATTTTTTGTTTACTCTTCTATATAATATTTTATCCGGTAGTTTTTCTACTTCACAAATATAAACAAAACCTGGCCATGTCTAAAAGCCTTAAATCTTTATAAATATATCAGTGGCAATAAATCTTGTCGATTTGTGTATGTCATTCCATTGACAAAATGGGATTTTAGAAAAGCAGACAAAAACATGCAAAAAGAAACAACAAAATAGTAAGATAATTATACCGGTACTAAAGTAGATACCGGTACTGTACAGGTTGTACGGTATGTATTACCAATTTTTGTCAATAACAGTTTAACAATAACACAATGAACTCTGGACAGCTGTTCTATCTCGGCAATTTTAAATTATCATTTTTCAAGCCCAATTTTTCTATTAAATTGAATAAAATATAATGTGATTTAAGTGAGTTGAAATTTCAGTGGAAACTGGCTTTTTCCTCAGCATTGTCAGTTGTGATAACATCAATTTACATGTTCTGACAGGTCTTCATTCTGTGTTATTGCGACATCATCGAACTCGTGTAAGCTCCTGACATACAGGAAATTCACTATCTTTGTTTCATTCGTTTCCATCTCGTATTATAACACTGTAACATTAGATATGGCATCAGAAATGACGAAAAGACATGTCCAATATATTGTGTAAAAGAAGTCCGATCAGTGATTGAAATCAATATCTGCTATAATAAAACTAACGATAATTTGTTTCTTTTTCCATCGTCAACGTTGTAACTACCCCTTATCATATAATATGTACAGTGTTATCATCTAACATCCATTTACATTTTATCTTTTACCCCAACATACAGCTGATAAAAAAATATAAAAAATTCTATGAAAGAAGGAAGTCACACTGATGCAGATCACAGCAAATGTTACGTGCTAATAGGAGATATTATGTTGGTGTTTTTTAAATAAAAATTTCTGTCATGTTTATAGTTAAAACTACAAAGACATAATGGCAATGATGACACTGACGTCGTAAAAGCTTTCCCACCAACTCAAATTAGTTTTGACAACGAAAAGACGTCGTTAAAGCAATAAACCTCGCATAATATAATTAAGAATTTAGTCAGAACTCGGATGCTATATAATTGCATATATGAGAATTAATGTTATGTATACAAGTATGTAAGCAGCTTACGTAGTATAGTGTATACTGTAGGTGTATTTAGTCATCATAATTAACAACCTTTGCCAAGCTCAAGTAATCAACAAACAAGCCAAAATGACGTTTTGTTTTCTCAACGTTGCTTAAATAACACGTACTGTGTTACTAGTAGTCGATACTTCAGGAAATTCCGATGTGACCACAATAATTAAATACAGATTAAAACCACGACATAAAATAAAATTCCAATGATTGAAGACCAACAACCACTACGAAAACATCAATTGCATCAAAATAGGAAACAATATCAAAAAAGCAATTCAGAAAAAACCAATTAATCAGCAAAATATAATTTAACCAACTTGTAATTTCATTAAAAACATATCAAAGTGTTTAGTAAAATCAAATCGATTTCATAATCATTTTTCAGTAGTTGCACCAATTAGTTCTTAGAACTGTCGCTGAAATATTCTGGTTCTGTTCACTATAACCATATACAGTACCGGTATTATCAAATTCCATTAATAATTTTACAGCTCAATAAAACAACAAAACAAACTCATTAATACCTCCAAATTTATTTGATGTAATTCTACAAGTTGCAATTATAACGGCTATTAAAAGTCGCAAGTTGAAATGTGACCGACAAAGTCGGTTAATTGCATCGCTGTAACGTGTGTATTTGTACTGTAGGATTGTTGTTGTTGTTCATTTTCCTCGTGTATGGAATAAGTAAAAGTTAGCAGTTCATTACGGGTATTGTGACTGTCGTAACGACATAAAATGCAGTGGGCAGTAAAGGGTATTTAAAGCGATATAAAAGTTCATCTGTCTCTCTCACTCCTCTTATACCATGCCCCTTCGGAGTCCCCTCAACTTCTGATGCGATTACATATATACTAATATATGATGGATGGATTTAGGAAAACAAAAGACGACAAAAGAAAAGTTGGTCAGACCGGAATTGATGAAAAGGGAAACGGAATTAGAAAAGATGCAATGTATAAATCGAGTGAGATAGAAAAGAAAAATGCAATGCACATTTAATGTTTTGAACATAACCGCCCAATACATTGACAAAATGAAAGAGACTTCTGAAATGTAGTCAAATTGCAACATAGACCATACATATTTATCAACACAACAGCCTGTATTAGGGGGGAATTCCAAGCAAATTGAGGGAGCTGAAGAGAGAAAAGACAAGAATAAATCGATACACTACCAAATACTAAATGTCCAATTTCATACCAAACTAAATTAACAAATAGAAAAATCCAATAAACATTTCAAGCATTTATACAAGGAGAGTTGCATCAAGTAAGCTTATTATACACAAAATTTCTGTTCCAAATGAAGATCATATTTCTAAAATGAAAAAAGTTGTCTGTAAATCCAACAATATTCTAAATCATAATAATTGGTTTTATCTTTAAATACGAACACATTTTCAATGCTAACTTTATCATTAGAAGCACATAAGCTAATGCCAAAAAAACATAAGAATTTGATGATAATTGTTTGAACAAAAGTAAGATTTCTGTAAACTTGATCCAGTTATCAATGCAACAATTATGTGATAAAATAAATACCGTTATTGTACTTAGTTGCAGTTAAAGAAAAACACCACAGACGTCAAAAAAACTGTCCAACATATTAAATTTCATTCATCAACTCTTCAGCATCATTCTGGCATCATATTTTAAAACCATGTTGTCTTCCCCTTTCTATTATGACATACTATATTTAATATACATCCTGTTTCTAAAAATACTATCACGATGATTTATTTATCCTCAAAGATAAAAACATTTTAAGCATTACTAGTTGGGTTTAAGAGGTCAAATGAAAACCCAAGAAAAGAAGATAAGAAGACAAAAAAAAAAAGTAAAACCAAAGCTGGCTTCTTAATTTAGCCGACGATGAGTATTTGAACACACCTGTCGATGACAGAAACGCTTATACCACAACATCACTAGTATGGCAACATTTGGCATCTTTTGGCGGAAAAAAAAATTGACGAAATCTCTCTTAAATCTTCAACATCGCCATCTGGCGAGTAAGAAGATTGACAGAAATCAAGTTGTCCAAAAATTTCAAGTGAACTGCACTATGTAACTACTGTATAAAGAAGAAAAAAGCATTAAAGAGGGGTAAATGTATATGGGGAGGATTATACAAAATGCCATTGACATAAAAGAATTGCTTGGATTTTGATTTTGACAATTCCTTCACTTTGCTTGCAATGTCCCTTCCGCTTAATGGTTCTCTATACAACCAAATTTCAACTAAAAAAAATGATGTGTATACAACGGTTACGGCTTGTCCATTATTACACACGACTTCATAGATATGTTATGATATACCCCACACTTTTTCATATCACTCCTCAATATAATACATTTTAATGCTAGCTTGAAATGACGCTTCTCTTCCCCCTATGTCTCTATCAGTATCAGAGACAATTTCTCGCCATCCGGTATTCCCTTTAAACATGGCAACAAATCTAAAAGCTCAATCTGAAATATTGGAGAAAAGAGATAATAATGGTTGTCTGGACCATTAAAAATATGCGGGATGTAGAAAATGAAACTGAGAGGGCGGATAAAATGTTAAGTAAAATCACGATAGCTTTTTTTTTTAAAAGCATAGTGGAGTTACAATAAAGACATTTTCGTGGTGAATGAACGCAACATGATGAAAATAATAAAGTATGGTGTCCATTTAAAGCAATTTGCAATAAGAGTAGAGTAAACCCAAATTACACAGTGTAATTAATTTAATTTAGCTTCATAGCACAGAATTAAAAAAATTATAAATTTAAATTATAGAATCACTGACCATACTCCAATTAACAATGTAAAATGTCACTCTTACCTCATTTTTTACATTTTAAAGTACCATCAATATTTAATTGCCCCTATCCATCATTAAGTCTTCTACTAGCAGTCAAATTCAATATAAAAGCTATCAGTGAGTGAACTATATTAAGTTAAATTAAATAATAGATGAAAAGCTTGACAATTTTAACATTTACTTAACATCTTTCTTCTCTCATTAAAAATTAACCGTCTCTCACTATTAATAAAAATATAGATGAAAATGAAGTTAAATTAAGACTTGCCAAACCCGGCTGTCACTTAATGGGAATGACTCACATCGTTGAAAGAACAATGTAAGGGACAGCGATTGATAAGAGGGATAGAGTGGCAAAAAGAGTCATCAATACAGTAGATATCTACGGTACTGTGGTAACAAGATGAGATTTTAACTGGCGACACATGAAAGAATTTTCTTTTTTTCTTGATAGATCCACTTAGTATCTCTTAAATAAAAAAAAACATCAGAAAAAAGGAATAAGGGTGAAAAAGTGCAACAGGGGTAAAAAGTGGGGTCTTATTAAAAGTACAGAAAACGAATGAAATAAAAATGGGAAGGGAAACAAAACGCGACTCCTCGCTGATTTCCACTAGCACCCTATAAATCCATGATTAGCACCACAAATGAAACTGTAATAAGCGGCAAAATACAAAACTTAAAAGTACTCATTGTAATAACACCCCCTCTCTCACGAGTCCGTCTCTAGCCCAGTTACCCTTACAAAGTATCCCTCCAGGATTAAAATTTTCAAGTTACCAAATAACCATATATTTTTTTAAACGGAAGGAAGTTGCTCCCTTAGAAGGACGTTTAAGCACACATGTGCATGACGCTTAGTTTCGTAATTGAAACGACTTAAAATGTCATTTATAAATACTTTAATACACCCCTGTAAGTTGATAAAAAGCTGTATAAACGGCACAATGAACATCAAACACTTCATAGACAATTATTTGGACACTAACGTCATGCTCGCTTGCATCTAAATTTGCATGAAGTAATTTTTAAAATGACAACCATGTTGACGGTTTATTACTATAGTAGGACATTGGTAGTCAAAGTACCAAATTCACTTTTAATGTTTTTATATCTTAAAAGTTATCAAAAATTAGACGCAATAAACAAATTTTTTTTCGAGATACACCATTAGAAAACCATGCAATGCTATTAGAAAATAACTTATAAAATTATACAAGTTTTAAAAAAGTATATTTTCTGAGATTTAAGACGCATGCGTGAACTGAACACTAAATTTGTCCAATAAGCAAGCCTACTACGGAAAGGGATGTCATTTTCTTTTGATCGTTGAGTGAAAACCATTTTGAAAAAGTCCACTCGATTAGCTTTTCGGCCCATCTCCATTCTCCAATGTCGAGGGTATTAATAAAAATAGGTGCTGACACTTGAAACGAATTTAAAGTGCTTTTTTTTATTGATATTGTATCTATAATACAGCGTGCAACCAAACATGTAGGAAATATTGAAGGAAAATCAGAGCCACCGTCATTGAAGTCAACGATGGTCAACAAATAACGCATTCGATACAGTTGAAGAAATTATAGTGGTTGACCGGATTGAAAATTTCAACCAAATAAACTCAATAGAAAATAAAGAAAATTCTATATGTGTGCATCTATAGATTGATTTTGAAGGATACAAGAAATAAGGCGTTGTAAGCTGCTTAAAAGATATACCGTATACAAAAATATATATAAAAGAAGACAACACCACCCGCAAATTGAGAAACTTGCAGGTTGTAAATGTAAAGAAAAATAAAATGTAAAAAACATATACAGTATAAAGAATGAAAAGAATAAAAAAGTTGGTCCATTCTGCTGGAATGGGCATGTGAAGTGTATTTGTGAAGTTTAAGAGGGCAGGATCCTCAAAATGAAGTGGGGGCAGGTTGAATAAAGAAATGGACACACAAAAGTTGGATATGTTTGAACATCTAATCTCTTTAATTCCAAATTCTAAGAATGTTTTTGGCCTTTCCTTTGTGAGCGTTCATATACTTTTTCTTTACACATTTTTAGATATAAAAAGTAACTTGTGTATTTTCTTTAAAGTAAACAGTAAACACCAGTACCAATCTTAAGTACAGTGCTGTATATCAAAAGTTGTGAAATCTAAAACGACCGTATTTTGCACATTCTTTTGCGTTGTTGTACATCGATTTATTCGGACACATTATTAGCCATATAACTATACATTAACTAGTTTAGCTCTGTTAAGACGATCTAACGGGCTGCTGCTCTGTTCAGGGTTTTTATATCCGTTTGGTTTAATACGTCATCGAAAGGG
The DNA here is from genome assembly GCA_013389785.1 of Helicorthomorpha holstii. Classification (NCBI taxonomy): domain Eukaryota; kingdom Metazoa; phylum Arthropoda; class Diplopoda; order Polydesmida; family Paradoxosomatidae; genus Helicorthomorpha; species Helicorthomorpha holstii. The sequence goes on along the minus strand of JAAFCF010006596.1, from coordinate 34,762,178 downwards.
AGTCGCATTTTCTAAAATATAAATGATTAATATTTGGTCTAAAGATTAAAATGTAAGTTACGAAAATAAGGTCAAATTTCAGCTCAAATAAATTTCACAAAAGTCAGTAGCCTTTTTTTTACATACATGTTGATCAACACGTATTAGAAGACCGCTCAAACTTTTACTTAACAGTAATATATTGTATTAACTGTATGAGAAATACAAAATTATGTTCTCAATTGGGCCCAGAAACTTCTACAACCGGCACTGAAACATATGATAGTTTTTTTTTAAGATTTCTTCTTATTGATTTATGTGGATATGCATCCATGTCTTATGATAAGACTCCTTTCTTATTCCCTAATACCAATTCTTCACACAGTAATGGATGAATGGAGTGGTATCATCCACCAGGACAAATAACAAGAACACGTGTCCAAATACAGATCACGTATTTCTCTTTTCGTTCATTTTTTATCCAATTCTGGCAAGTCCTTTTCCTTCCTATACTTTTATGCTAGTGCCTAGAGCTAGCACTGTACAAACGTCAGGTTGACATTAAAATTAACACACACATGTCACATTTTCTGTAACTTTTTTTTTCATTTCAAGCGCTGGTATCATGATGCCAAAGTAAGTCGCTTGATGTCAGCACTGAAAGAATAAAAACCACACGGGTCTCCACCCAAATGTTACACGGCCTTTCAATTTCAATAATTCAATTCAAAGTAAATTAGTTAAACCATATTTACCAAAACAACAACTAAACTAAACCATTATGCACGTAAAATAAGCTTGGCTTTACTCTAAGTAATACTGCAACTTACATGTAGTTCAAATTGCAATAAAAATAATGTATTTAAAAAATGATACTGTATGAACACGTGTAAAAACAAAAACTCATAAATAATTAATGCAACTGATTTCGTGTCAGTATGGTTTACTATTAAACTTGTGGTGATCTTCGTTGGCAAAATTAAAGTTTGTGAAGCTTATGATTTTTTCCTCAAACTGAATATTAAGCATGCCATTAGTTACATTAATTAATTATAAACACATTATTTTCAAATTTTTGCGTGATAAGTAACAAATGTACATTTGAAAACTTCCTGGTTCATTAATCATAAAGCAATAAGGAAGCTTTTTTTTACTAAATTTGCAAACTTAACTAGAGAATTGAATAATTATTGATAATGTTGGGGAAAAATTTTTAAAAAATGTGATGTTTTCCACTAAAGTATGTGATACTGTATTTAGTTTAAAATGTTTACAAAAGCATGGTATACCGTAGATAAACTAATAGCAGTTTGTGGGAAATTCAGATAAGTTACATTTGCAGGTATACAGTACATTACTTTAATATACAGTGCTCATTGTAACGCGGTCATCAGATACATGCCATTATCCCATCAATACTAATACTTCCTGATAAATAAGTATCTAACATAACGATAAACAAATTCAATTAAAACATTAAATTTTATCTGAACAGCAGTATTCAATAAAATAAAACAAGATAAACAGAGTATTTTTTTATGAAATTCTATTTAAAAAATCAGTAGAGCACTAATCATTAGATAATAAACTTCAACGTTAAAATTTTTAAGATTCTGTTCTAGAAAGTCAACAAATTCAATTGCCATTTTCATATTTTTACCGTAAACAATTTCTGTTTTTACTTTTACAGTATATGTACGTGGTTGTGTAATGAGCAAAATCTAAATCTATTTCAAATCGATTGAAAGCACTTGTGTAAATAAAATACAGCAGCATTAATGTTATTTACAATATCACTGTACAGTACTTCCAAATTAATTACAGTTAAAAACTCTTAAAAAAACATACGCTTGGTAAGTTCAACTAGTTTGTACCCAACCAATGCTTTGCATCAGTAATCGATTTTGGTTTAAATTTCCTACATTATTTTAACGTCACTTAAACATTGCTAAAGAGCTTTATCGACATATTAAAAGCATCGACTTTACCATCCCCAACAACAACAACAAAAAAAAAACTTGTGATTGATGACGTGAACACCCACAAACTATTAAGACGGTTAGGGCACATGTGAAGGGGGACAGTTTGTCATCCCTGGAGACGGAGACGTTGCCCTTTGAAAAGCAGAAAAGCGTTAAGAAAAGTGAGCTGTCGACGGGATGAAAAGTGCTGAAGACCTTAAACGATGACTCACTCATTAAGCGTAATAAACACTTTCTCCAGTAGCAAAAGATTTCTCCAAAATCATACATGGGAACAGCGCAGTAGTGCATAAGTAAAAGAAGGGGCAATTTAAGATGATGGGGAAATGAAAGGGACGTTTTTGTCTTTTAGAAATTCACAAGACAAGAGACTACTTTAGTCATCCCTCTACACAACCTCAACCAGCCTCTTTTAGCTGTTACTTTTACCCCAACTAAGTTTATATTTGTCGTTAATCCAATCCAAAAACCAAATAACAAGCCACCACTGGATACTCTGAAACTCCCATTTAATGTAAAACGCAGTTGGGAGTCGATTTATACTGCTATACACGCACATCTACACTATCGATATCACACAAACAGTAATATAAACTCAATGACATCACAAGCACAGCATCACTTCTTCACTCCTCAGTCACTGTCGTCAAAGACAGATAAAAAAGTAAGAAAATGATGGGATAGGGCGGAGAAGTGAGAGGGAAAAAATGACTTAAGGAGACACGATGAACGATAAAGATGGGGGAAAAGTTTTCTCTAATCTTCTGCCATATTTCAAAGTCTAGCAATCAATTTTTTTTCACCAAAAATATTTGACATGCTTCTATACAAGACCAAAATAAGTTGCAAAAAAAAAACAATTTTGAAGTACACTGTCAATCAATTAGTCAATGATAAGATGAAGCCATTAAAACTATAAGATGTCACTTCTAGTACATTATCTGCACTTAATACTAGCAATTTATTTAAATAAACAGGCTTCAATTATAAACAAGTGCTTTTAATAATAGTTTTTTCGATATGAAAACAAGTTAAACTTCGCTTATACTGTGCATTATTTGGAATCATTACGAGTACTTAGTCAAAATTACTACTAGATTCTGTTAAAGCAAAAATGTTAAGTTGATTACCGTATATAAAAAAAAATTAAAGCTTGAACGAGTTATTTTATTGTAGAGTTACTTGAACTTATGAGTGGCATTTAATAAGATGATTTAAATTAAAATGCCTTTTTAATGTTCAACAAAAAAAAAAGAGAGAATGTTCACACTTTAATGTAAAATTTTAGTCAAGTTCAAACAAACAAGAAAAATAATTTTGTAAAAACAAGCATTTTTCTTTCTTTTTATAAAAAAATAAAAACAAGTAAACAAAACTTCAAACAAATTCCTAACCCCTTCCTTTTAGTTTGAAAACATAAAACACTAAAATAGTACCCAAAAAAAAAGTTAAAATACAGAAAACGATGAATTCAGTTTTCCATAAACAAAAGCATCCTAAAAAGTTTGAAATCGTAAAGATAAAACTTCTAAATTCAACAGTTAATGAAGGGGGTTAGTCTAGCAGAAAATAACGCATTTTTCCTGCTTATGTGGAATTTTTTCTCCACACTCCGGTAGTTCATAAGAGGTTAAGTGCAACTCACGTAACATTATTTAAAAAAAAAAGATGTTAGCAGCACATATCATAGTCATTTCCATATGCGAAAGTTGTCGTTGGGTTTTTGCTATCTCTCCCACCACCACCACCACCATTAAAGTGCCATTTTTATCCCAAAGCAATGCCCTCACTTTACTTGTCTATCGTCTGCTTAAAAAAAAGAATAAAATCAACCACCCCTTTGCAACTCCCTCTTGACAACTTTTCTGTCTCTCCATTAAATAATTTCAACAAGATTCCTCACTTAATCGGATCAGTTCCACAGCCTCAGGGCTTTAATTCTGTGTGTACTGTGCAGGCGTTACTAACAGGATTAAAGTTGTATCAATGCAAATAGGTCCCGAGTTAATGATATTACCCTTTTTACGTTTTTGGATAGTCCAAGAATTTTTTATCCCATTCTCAGTGCAAATAAACCACAAGGATAACTAATTTACTTAACGTTAGAACTGCTCAGTCAAAGTAATGACATTAATTGACAAGAACTTTTTATTTGACTTTGACTAGTTACTTGTTGGCTTCAATACTTTCCCTTAAGACTGGTTAAAAGTTTAAAATATCACCATTTTACAACTATGCACTTTATTAAATCCACTATCAAATCGTGTATTTAGCTGACATGTAATAAAATTCAGATTCACTGATTTAATTATCGTTAGCCTGACTTCGATTTGATGGTTTTCCAAATTAAACTAAATTTCCAAAACTTTAAAATAATTGAAACCGAAAACAAGAAAAAAAACTAAAGCAAGGGAATATTTCCATCGATAATAATTCCATAGTTGCAGTTCCAGTCTTGGTTATAATTTCAACTTCAAAATTGCTCCTGTGGTTTTAAAGAAAAATTGAGTTCATATACTGTAAACTGCATGTCCAAGAAAGTCACTGTTAAACTGCTGATAACTTATCGCCAGCCATAAACACACATTTTCTTGTTTACTTCTAGTCACTAGTGTCTGCAGTAAGCATTTTTTCTCATTTTGCTTTAGCCAAGTAATAAATTCGACATAACAACAACGTCATAAATTGCAATGACAGAAACGCGAAAACCACCTAAAATATGCGAAACAGCAACTTAATGTAAGTTATACTGATTAAATGCCATGTACATAGAACTTATTAATCAATTAGTTTGGAAAAAATAACTGAGCTTCAGAGCAACCATGAACAAATATAAATACAATTTTTTCAATGCTTGGAATTAAAATACACAAATTTAGTCAAATACACAACAATACCGGTCATTTGCAGTCTGAATATTATTTCAAATATCACCATTATTAGTTGAGCATGAAATGCAATTAAAAATAACGATACAGCTTTGCTTCTATTTCTATTTTTAAATCATAGAAAACTTTAAACCAAGTTTTGCCAACTTTCAAGTGTAAAACGAGTCTCTGTCAACTTATACAACATGACCAACTATTACGCTCATAATCTTATTAAATATACAACTTCTTGTCACTTATTTCCAATAAAACAAGCTATTGAAACTCAGTGTGAAGTTGTAAACCCTCAAATTTACATACATGAATTTCAAAAAATATAATACAAATGCATACACAAATAGAAAAAAAAATTAGCGGTACATTTGTTATTAGACGAGGGGGTCAGTCAACTTTCACCTTGTACCGTCTCTCCCCGATCAACGAACCTGTCAGGTGAGCAAAGGGGGCGGAGTACCGGATGAAACTCCTATGAATGTCAAGCACAAACACATACTGTAAGCTTCCAATTTTTTTTTATTTTTACATTATAATTTAAAATAAAATTCGGCCAAAGCCCAAAGTGATTTCGGGGAAAGCCCAGGAAGATATTTTTTACCAGCTGAAAATACAACAGAATTCTCATAACAAAAAAAATAAAGCAAGTACAGTACACCTACAATATATTATTGCAGTTAAAATATAGAAAACACAAAAATAAAAACAAACACCTGCGCTTTTGATACAAAACTAAAGATTACAGGTCACTGGCTGACCTCACTGATCTCAGTCTCATTTATCATAATATGATAAAACCTCTAATAAAAAAACACCCAATGCTAAAAAAGTAATCCTCCCAAAAGTCCCAGGTTACATCCTTGTACGTTACAAACTATCTTAGTAAATAATGATCGCTTTTACGATTTTTATTTACACTGATCGTGAAACATTTGAATTGCTTTTCAGTGTCACTGTCCGACAGAGAGAAAAATTTAAAAACTACCTGCAAGAACCACAAAAAAATACCTTCGAGTAACAAAGTTTACTCTAGACGATTTTTTTAACATCTAAGTTTACCAATAAACATCTACTGTCTGTTAAGACATTGGCGTGTTATTAAGCAAATTGCCGGTATTTTTAAGAACTACACAATTAAAAATACATTTTAAAACTATAGTTCACAATAACAGAAATTTGATTTTATCATGAATCTAATCTGCAATACTTAAAATACATTTACAGTAGATTGTCATCAAAATAATCAGAATTAAAGATTTTATTAATTACAATATTAACCATCTGCCATGACACAATTGCTTAGGGTTTTTTAAGAAATGTAATTTGTCTTTTGAAGACTGAATAACTAACATTTTTCCAAGTGCTATTTGAAGCTTTATATAGAGCTCACACTAACTTACAGTAGATGATTATTAGTATACTTTTCGATGCCTTTGAGTTCCGTCACTTTATGAACACTCTGTACTTTAAACTTAACGATCCTATAATTCAATAAAACAAACATAGTGTGTGAGAGATCGGCATGGATTAACAGAAAAACCAACAAACCCATAAAGACTTTTTAACCGACTTCTTTTTATGATTTTCTTCTCATTCAAAAATGTACTTCCCAAATGTACAGTAATGTTGACAAACCTTAGATTCGCTGATTCTTTTAATCCTTCAATTATTCCAGCCTGTTTAATGGCAAGTACTAGAATTAACACTCACTCCCCGCTCATTTTACATTCCTCCTCACATTATCATCACCCTCGCCACCACTCTTTTTCCCTCCCCTCACCCTGCAAAACAAATTTCAATTGCAGCAGTCGACGAACAGAATGATGAAACGCAAGTCGCCATCTTCTGATTTGGGAGGAAGAAAATCAATTCCCAAAGGATGATTCGTACCATTCATCTCAAAGATTCATCCCTTAACTTTTTTTCTTTTCTTTTTGTCTAACATCCCTTTAACTTTTTTCAATTGTACCGACACATAGTCGTTGTGTATTCTTACTTCCTTCTTTTTCCCCATTCATCTGCGTGGAAGATACTGTATTTCAAACGAGTGCTTAAAGAATCGCATCTTTTCTCAGGAAGAATAATTAAAACTTTTTTTTTCTCTGTCGAAACTTAACGTAATAGGATGATGACGATAAAGAGAAAATAAAAACTGGGGGAAAATACGATAACATTGCTGCAACAAATTGTGAAAATAGCAAAAACATCAAAATTAGATTTAGACAACATATGCATTAAAACAACCGTACTGTAAGTTAAATCTCAAGTTTGTTTACTTATTCCCTTCTCGTCAGAATGCAAACAACAATCTGAAAAACTAAAAGATTAAACAAATATTTAAGCAAATTAAAATTCAAATGAAGTACTTTAAGTTCACAAATCTACATAATTAAATTAACATAGACAAGAAAGTTCAAAGTTATGGCATGCTGAAAAATAATGATTTGAAACTACAGTACAAAGAAATAGCATTACAATAGGGACCGCTACTTATCAGATGCATCAGTTTCATTGATTTAACATACTTGTTGTATGAGCATTAAAGAAACTTGTTCCAGGCATAAATCAATAGTTATTACGACTGTTATTTGTCCAAATACATTTTTCTGAAAATTATTTGCGTCCACAAAATCGTTATTTTATTTTCATCGATAAAGATGGAAAACAAGCCAGTGCTTCTTCCACCCCAGAGATAACGATCCGAAAACTTCCTTTTCACTTTCTTTTGAAGAAAATTTTAAGTAAAGATTTATTTGAGAGAGAGAGAAAAAATCAATCGACCGTTAAAAAGAGATAAATAGAATAATTTTAATCGGAAATCAAGTGTAGCAGAGCCTTCAAACGACTGGAATTTCATTTGCCAATTCTTTGGCCTCCCATTTTCCCCACCCTCACACAATAACTCTTCTTTCAACTACTTTTTTTTTTTTGTTTTCTTAAAGCAGCCTTATTTCGATTCAGTCGACGGCACTCAACTGATGTCGGGGAAGCCATTTGCGCAGCGTGCAATGCAACAGCCAATTCGCATGCAACGCCATTTGCCACACCAAATGCCATTCAACATCATTGGGAAACTAACTCCCGACTAAATAACGACCAAAACACCCACACACGAAACGCTTCCTTCTCACTCTTAATATAAAAAAGTCATCCATAAGTCCCTAACAGTAACAACAGCAGCACCACCTTCATTTCTAAACACTCTCTAGAGTGATGACAATGTTGTGAACAGGGTGCTGAATTAGTACAGCGTAGCATAATGACCGTCACTCAAAAAATACCTACAAGACCACACACATTCACGTTCACAATCAGCAGATTGGATTGAATGGGACCATCTAAAGAAAATGACATCCAACAGCAATACTGCATAGTATAAGCTATAAACTTAACTTGCATACATATGAACGTTAAGAGACTTGATCAAAGTAAAAAAAAATCGCAAAAACTACTACGTTGTAGAATCAACCAAGCATCAGCATCTCATTAGAAAGTGAAAGACGCTAACTTGTCAAAAAAATAATTGCAACATGCCAAGAAATGCTCTTATGCATTACTGAAGTTAATAAATAATAATGTGTAACTTTCCTTTGAGGCATTTTTCCACAGCTTAGATTATTTTCTTACATTTGAGCCAGTTACATTTCTACAATTTCTACATTATTAATTTTTTCTAAGCCGTTTTCTAGACTTTCGGTCACCGCAGTACACTTTTTCATAATTTAAAAAATGTTTATAAAATACCAAAGTACTGTACATGTCCTTAAATAATAAGTACTGTACGTGTCATCGTTTCTTAAATTTACACTTGATAGCATACAATTAATTGAAGTGAATAGTTTAAAGACTCGAGATTCTGTAATCAATATGGTTCATGTTACAACAAGTGTACTTCTAATTCAATTTGAATAAAACAATATTTCACTCAAAAAATTAAAAACATACTCGTACATCTTTTCATCCTTATAATTAAACAAAAAGAGAAAAATTACAGCAACTTACCAAAGATTTTCAGACAGTAAACTCAATAAGTAGATAAAAAATAGTCTCTTAAGTCTTACCTATAAAAAAACCAAAAAAAAAATATTTAGTTTAATTAACAAATTAACGAATTGGATAAATAGCATACAAATGTTTACTTAGAGAAAACATTTACAATCGTCATCATCAATTACTTTGATTTGAGATAGAAAAGTTTTTACAGTAGAGCAATTGTAAATACACTGTATCTTGCAAATAAACATACACAACCGAGTCTATTACTACAACTAAATGTGTAATTAGTCGGCAAAATCCTACCTCACACTCCCCCTGGAGAATATATCCCGAGCAAAAAGAAAAAATTTTAAAATTGGATTCAAAATGGAAGCAATTATAATCAGTGGCTCAAAGGCACACAGGAGTTTTGGTAGTGGACGTGCAGTGAAACCAACGAAAATTCCCTCTCAAGATAAATATTTATTAAGTAATTACACAGCGGGGGATGAGAGGGAGTTAGGTCGCTACAAAGTCGGCTATAATCCTTCCCATCCATCTATCCTCCTACCGCAAGCAATCCCACCTATTTAGATATTCCTCCCCATTCATTCTTATCCTTAATTAACTGAGTTTTGCGTCTGCGAGAAACAACTAACAACGTTGGACTTCATTTTGCATTGTCTGTTTTGCTCGTAGATTTCAAAGGTGTTTATTTTTATTTACAATCAACTTACACGTTTGCTCCGCTTAAACTTAAACGATTGTTCTAAGTTAGCTTTAGTCTGAATTACGACAATTAAGTCAATACGCAATAAAGTTCGATTAATAAATAAACAGGATATTTATACATTGATTTTTTAGTTTACAACCACCTTTAACCCAGAGCCCCAGACACCTATAATTAGGTGTTCTGACTTGTTGGCAACCATAGTTGCCTATTCCTATTCAAAGTTTTCGTATTTTAATTTTAAAAGCTCCAAATTAAAATTTAAACAACCAACAAGTGCAAAGTGTCTCAATTAGTAAGTCAATCAAACGGTAAGCAAACAAAGAGTCAACAGTAATTGCTTGGTAACCAAATTTGAGCGTAATTTTTATTTAGAAAATAGCAAAATTTCTATTCTAATTTATAAAGTTACGTCTGTTATTTACAGTCTAAGTCGACGCAGAAGTATCTGTAACAAAATTCGGTAAATTGAGACAAAAAAAAGCGACATATAATCAATGAAACGCGAAACGATACTTGGACACGTTGAATTGGCAAAATTAAATTATTGTAACCCCGAGTGTCTGATAACATCTTCAATTTTTTATCAGTAATTTTATCATCACACTTTATCAACGTCTTCAAGTGGCGATTAGTTAACGATCGAGCGACAAAAAAAGGATCGACACCGAAATAGACTACTGATAGAAAGATACAAAGAAAAATGTGTGACAGAAAAAATCAACTCGGGGAAAATGAAAATGCGAAGAGTAGACATAGTACAGTATATATACGCTTAAAGTCCATGTCAACGGTGTTTAATTTAGCTGACTGACACTTCACATTAAAGATTTTTTTCAAGCTAAAATATCAATCAGATAAAATTACGTTGTAAAAAGCATTGCAAAAGTGCCACCTGGTGATACATAAGATTGATAAAGAATACACCCTTGTTTAGCTAGAAATTGGAAATGGCACTTAGTTTTCAGAATACAAGTATAGTCAATTTCCAAAAATTCTCATTCGAGGTATCCAACAAAAACAAAACAAAAAATAAACCATCACTACAAATCACTTCATTAGCCGAATTCAACCTAATTTAATATAATAACAGCTGTTTAATATTAAATCAGCCACCACCTACCGGGTAAAAGGAGAAAACAGTCTGGAGAATGTTGACGTGTCCACTATTTCGCTGATACTTAAAGTATCAACTTCAATATTAAACTCAACAGTTCTCAGAAAGAAGTCTTTAACTTCGACATTCATATAAAAAAATCCATATACAAGTATAAAAAAATAATCTAGACACTATTCCTTGATACACCACGTATGGCATCAGTAAGCTCCTATTTTCACAACTTTCATAAATCATTACTATTTCAAACTAAACTTTTAGTTTCTAAAAAAGTGAAAATAACGATTATGAAAGTTCAAGTAAATTTGTTAGAAGAAATTTGCCACGGTGTACAGTATAGGTGTATTACTAGAGAGATCAACTAGCACACCTACAGTATAAGCTTACCTTACATACCAGTACTTAACTTGTTACTTAAAAAAAATTAAAATCGTCTGCTCAGTTAATTAGCTGACTTTGCCCCGTTAAGATAATTGCGTTTGACATTCCAAGTACGGTAGTGCAATTAAAAAAATGTCAACATTAGCACTGTCTGGCTCCTAAAGACCGAATCGACATCCTTAGCGAGTTTAACTCGACTGCAGTAAATGCCTTAAATTATAATTTTACGAAAAATATCAAAAAAAAAAAAAAAATTGCTTTAAATTGAAGTATAGGGCACCAAACATGCCAACTTTACTTATTTAATATAGAGCAGCAGCTGTTATCAATTATGAAACCAAAGTTGGCAATAAAAAAATCTTAAAAAGTTACAGTATTGTTACCTAAAAACTAAGAAAACCCGTATTTTTATATTGTACAGTAAGTGATACTACTACTTTCGCCTTATTTGGCGCTGACAATGTGAATGAAGCAGCCACCAACGCCCCCCTAATAGTATATCTTAAATGACAGGTTTCAATTTTGAAAGCACGCAATAGATAATCCAACATTAGATCAAAATATACATAAAAAAACAACTGTCTAATTTTCCAATCCGATACCTTGGGGTTTCCGTTGATGTGCCAAAGAAGTCGACGCTTTTCGGTAATGCTAATACAAAACAAACAGAACCAGTTACGCCTCAATAGTCAATAACTGCGTCAATATAGATGGCGTAAAGGCGCCACACACACCACAAATTAATAAGGTAGATTAGCATGCAAATGCCCATATTACCTTCATATTATGTCATTTTGCGTATAAATTAATTTTTTTCTTTCTTCAAATTAATAAGTAGAAAAACATATTTAGCGTGTAATGGTCAAATTAGTTTTCAGACAAATTGATTCAGAATATTCATAATATGAGCTGAAAATGAGGCTAGATAAATCAGCATAAACAAATATTTTGAAACTTTATAAGTGTTCAAGTTAAAACCAGGTCAATTAGGCAGATTAAATTTACATAAGATAATAAAAAGTGATCCGCGTTACTTTCAGCGTTAAATGATAGCTAACCACAAATGTAATTTTGGTTATTTGAACACTAAAATTTGAATAAAAATATTTAATCAATTTCAATTACAAATTTTATTGCTTTAATTAAACACTAAAGACTTGATGTCCTAAATGATGTGTTCTAAAAATCAAGTTATGCGCCTCACATTCAGTTGGCGTTCACTACACAAGATTCACAAATCTCAATTTCACATTGAAAGTACAAGTCAGCAATCATTTGAAATGCTTAGCGCCGAAAAACCGTACATAGTATAGTTTTTCTATCACCATATATCAGCTGGGTGCATCAATTTACAGCAATACGAATTAAAATGTCAGCAACAGCAAAACCGTACTGAAGTTTTAACGTCTAATTCCCAAAGATATTTTCACGTTACCAGTATAAAACCCAAGTGAATTTTAAGAGATAGAAAGCGACATTTTAACGTCTAACTTCCTTCTCTTGTATTTATATATTTTTAAATTCATTTTAACGTTTAAAGAAAACGACTGTGCTCCGCTTTTCACGCACATAAATTAAGCAAGGCATGTTATCACATTTTACGTTTTACGTACACGATTTTTCTTAATAGAAAAAAAGTCGTACAAAAGTCTCTTAACAGATAGTAAGAAATGTGGGAGAGAAATAAAATGGTCCCAATGTATCAAATATACATGCAGTGTAATGACAACAATAAACAAACGCAATTAAATAAAAGTTAACCGATCAATTAGCAAATTTTCCGGCATTTTAGTCAAAGAAAACAGAACTTTAAGCAATTAAATTTGCACAGTGCCAATAACCCGATAATTAATAGCAATTAAACGATAAATGATCTCAATGACTCAATTAATGTGCTTGACAACGACAAATAAAATTAACTTCAAGCCTCCAAAATGCATTTGCCTCCCAATCTGCATTTCACTTAATTCTCTCTCAATCCCCCAATATGTCGAAAACATTAAGCTTAAATTTCGTTTCCAAGTACAGTATATACAAATGTACATTACACTCCCCAACTTTTCTTTCTTATTCAATTGATCCCATGGTAAACGTTAAGTTAGCCCAAGTAAATCTAAATGCTGTTGTTGGAGCATATATTTGACCGAATTGCAAAGACAAACACACGCATGCGCATTAGTATTAGCCTTTGACAGAAAAATATGAGGCAGTAAAATTACTCTGAGTTGTTAAACATGTTGCAAAAATAACATGAACTTTGCATTTAATTACATAGACTTTCTCTTAAAATGACTGCCTTTTATTTGCTGGAAAAATAATAAATCAGCAAATATTCAATTAATATGGAATTTACTTTTTTTCTTGGTTATGTACAGTGAATAAACAGTTTATTAGGTACTGTGTAAAAAGCACAATACAGTTTTCCCATAAATAAATATTAAGCAATTATTTAGTCAAATAAATAGACGGCATGTAAAAGTTAGTTATAACCACTAACAATAATTATTAATATAAAGTAAAGATTTATAATAAATACAAGTAAAGTAAGTTAATCTCAAAAGTTGAAATGTCAAAAGAGTTCATTTATAAAAGCATTATAAATATAATACACATGACATATTAAGATTTTAATTAACTTTTCCTTACAAGTACTATTTAGTACATTTTACTTAGCATTCAGTACAGTACGATTCAATGTCTTAGCACAGTAATTGTTTGAACTCCTATAACTACTACAAATAAAAGCTTTGACATTACAACTTCAGCAAGTTAAGTCCCTAATACACGGTTAATCCAGTGTATTCAACCCAACTTATCATCATTATAAAGCCGCTTTCTTTATCAAAAATATCAACGTTACAAGCCTATGTTGCCGTAAAAAAAACCATTAAAAGTTACTAAAAAAAAATTAAACATTACGTTTCTTTATGATTAAATAAAAATTTGAGTTAAACTGTAACCGAGCACTTAAAAAAACGGATGAAAATCCAAGTTAACTACGTCTAGTGATATTTAACGTGTATTTATGAAGAAAATGTTGTTGATTTTTTTGTAGTTGTGAAACAATACCCATGATAATGAGAAAAGATGATAACTGCAAATAAAACAAAAGTGATTTTTCTTTTGAAAGCGTTGCCAAGGCAACTGCATGCGGAAGAGAAGATTCATACGATGACGATGTTGATAGGAAAAGATTTTGAACGACGTTGGGTTAAAAACGTGACGCTGAGACTGATTTAGGATAAACACAATTAAATTAAAGTGGCCTAGCGTGGATATATAAAAATCACTCGTTTTGATAATCGTTATCATCATTTCATATCTCTTATTTTTTATTTTTATCTTTTTATATATGGTTTTTCATACTTCTCTGCCTTTTCGAGTTTTTAAAATCTACTTAGATTTGCTCAAGATGGAGAAGAGGAAAAAAAATAAAGATAAATCTAGAATTCAATACTTTTCGTCAAAAATCACCACCGTGAATGCCACGTTCAATAAAAATCAACGTCAGCAACAAAATTGTTAAGATAGAAAATATATGAGCCAAAAGTAGTAAGTGGAAGTTATTTTGCAGAGAATGAATGAATGCCACATACACATACTCTACAGTACACGTTTGAGATAGAGAGAAAAGAAATATATAAAATGCATAAAATGATGTTGGAAGTAGTACTGTATTTCCAGTGAAAGTGAATGTGACAAACCGATTTTTAAAATGCGATTTCAAACAATACCATAGACCATACCAAAAACCGCTAAACATAAATCAAACCGGAAAAGCTAGACTACTTAGTCATTTTAAAACCAACTTACAATCAAATATACTTAAGACACGCCACTTCAAATATTGACCAAAAGTTTATGTCCTGTCCTAAAATATACCCAAATTTTTAAAACCAAAACTACCTGATATGATTCAAAACATTTTTATTAAACACAAATAGGTAATACTAGTTAATAGAGCGTCAGCGACCTACATTGCTGTCCTCAATTTAGAATTAAATACGAAAACTACAGTGGATTCTCGTTAACACGAAGTCGACGGGACCGAGATTTTTCTTCGTGTTAACGGGGTTTTGTGCTAACGAACACATGCAAAATCTAATATATATTGACCAAAATGACATTTTTTAGAGTTCATCATATTTAGACTCATTATTTACATCATATTAGAATAATTTTTTAAAACATAATTGATACAAAATAGACATTTCAAAATATTATGCATTTATATGCATGTATGAATTTATGAAAAAGCGACGCAATTTTAAATTATTTTTATAAAAACAAACAAAAAATATATTGAATTTGTATTTGTTTTTATAAAAACATTAAAACTTATCAAAATTTTGATTTTCTCTACATTTTCGCCGACGATATTTGCAATTTTTCATTTGGAGAAGCAAAATCAGTTCGTGATAACGGGGTTTTACTTCGTGTTAACGAACAAAAAATGTATGGGAAAGCCTATACTGTAGTTCGGGACCGCAATGTTGCTTCGTGTTAACGAGAAATTCGTGGCAACGACGTTCGTGTTAACGAGAATTCACTGTATTCACTTTAGTATAAATTGCACGTTAGCATTTTATGCTTCACAGTAATGATATTTACTCAAAACTAGACTCAATTAAATACAGAAGATTCATATAAATAAAATATTTTTAAAAAATATATTCGTTATAAATTAAATGAATTGGTTGCTATAGTGACCGTAAAAAAAGATGGATAAGTTTCTCCATGACAAGCAGGGTAACGTATTAGTTGGATAAGATAGACCATCACTATACAAGCAACCGTAACCAATGCTAAAACCACTTAAATATATTAAATCTTAATCAAACAACAGGTAGGGTAACATACTGTATAATTCCTTTTTACGCAAAAGTCAAAATGCAATAATTTTAAGATAAAATTTTTCAAAAAAATTCAATATTTGCCATCTAAAAGATTAGAAAACTTAAGATACATAAATTTCCAACTGCCATTTTAACGCACTCACTGCCACTCCTGTACATTTCTACAGTAATTCAACGTCTCAATCAAAGTAAACATCAAAAATATTTTTTTTTTACAAAGCGTACATAAAAAACGAGAAATGGTAAATACAGTGAGACGTTTTTGATACTAACCTAAAATTCTTTGAAAAAAAAATCAAACACAGTGGAAAAAATTCGTAAGAGTGAAGTTGGATAATAAACATGCTTGAAACTCTCATAGACCAGTCAAACATTTGCTTTTCCGACTTTTTACTATCGGTCAATGACTTTTGTTTTCCAACGCATTTGTTTTTCAAACAAGCAAAAAAAAATAGTAAAGAGTAGATTTGTATGTGTGTTTAGAGGACATCTGAACATCAACGTTAGTGAAATCGAAACCACTGACAAAAATA
>JAAFCF010006596.1:34729537-34740743 GCA_013389785.1 Helicorthomorpha holstii | reverse complement strand
TTTATTTATTGCTTAAATGACATACTTTAATAATTTAATTTATGCCTTAGTGATACATGGCCCATTTTACTAAAGCAACTCGTTTTGTTACCACCGTCACATTTTTATTATACTGCAGTTAGAGGATTATGTAACTTAAGCTCCAATAAATTACTAACATTAATAGCAGCATTGCAGTCCATATTGAGCTTTTACACACTAAATTGAAATGCAGTATGTTTACTTCGATTTTAATATAACAAATCGAGACTTCATCATAATCAAAAACAAACAAATAATATTTGCACAGACAACATATACTATTAATATTATAAACAAGAGCAAAAAAATAATAAATGTTGAATGTTTATATAATGTGCTGGTACATTACCAATAAAAGTATTGAGGACAGTTTCGCAAATTTAATAATATCCAACGACTCATAAACAGCAATGAAACTATGATTATTAAACAGTGCAACTTTAGTCGTGTATAATTTAAAACGTAATTAAAGCCAAATTAATTATGTATACTTCAATTTATGTTAATACAAAATAATTACTATGAACTCAACAACATACAGTTGTTTTAATTGATTTATAAATATTGTTATTATGTGATGGTATCATAAGAGGTAATATGATCCGCAAAGCCACAAAATAACTTTGTTTTGAAATTTCTTAACCTTAACAAAACTCGTGTTTCAGTTCCTGCACCAACATTCAAAGTAATCGCTGCTTCCAATCTTTTCTAACTTCTGACCCACATACAGTACGAAATCTTTATTTTTAGCCAAGAAATGTGTGTGTATACAAGTTTAAGTTAATAACTTCAGCATTGAAAACTGCAAGTCGTGCCAACTTTCAACAATATTAGTAATCACCAGCACAAAATACTGCAACAATGATGTCATTTCCGACTTCAAAATAAAAACTCTCAAAAACAAAACATAAATAAACCTCATCGTTCCCATTTACAACTACCGTATTGGTTTCAAGACAAAAAAAAAACCTGAAGACGTTAAAAGTAAAAACAAAAGGTTTCCCCACTGCTAGTCAAGTAATAAAAACGGATTATTTGAAGATAGTGAATTAAAGAAGATCACAATTCGATATTATAATTAAACTTACTAACACTCTACTTCTTATTTGAGACACAGGGGTCATTCATCTCAACAGTACATTATATTTCATTATAAGTTATATCACTTTTTAGAGTTGCGTCACTTTATAAACACAATGTAGGAAAATACATTGATGGAGGATGAAAATTCGAGATAAAAACACACTATAAATACTGTGCTAAAGGAAAGGTTAAATGGCACTGCAAGCGACCTCTATCAAACACTCTTTTTCCGCACTTTTTCCCTAAAGTTCAGTTCATCCAATTCACTTTATTTTGAATGATGAAGCAGAAGACATCGACAAAGATGATAGAGACAAAAAATGCTTCATCTTTAAGATGAAAAAAAAAAACCCACCCTAGAAAAATGTATAGTACTGATAGACATAAAAGTTGAAGAAATGTCTGCATTAAACTACCCTCAAAATTAGCATAGAAATTTTACATAAGATGAGGCGAGATAAAAACTAAATTTAACATCGGTCGTCTATTCAAATAAGACACATATTGAATTCATTATACAGTACAGTTCTTGCAAAAACTAAACATTCCTGCTCTTATTCCTAAATGCAAGTACTGTAATAAAAATGAGATCAAAATTTCATCACCAAAAATAATAGGCAGTTTAAAGTAATGCAATAAAATAAAAACTTTTTGATAGAAAAAGTCGAGCAGAATAAATGTCTCGTAAACTGTCCAACAATTTCGTTAGATGGCAGTAGTGTTTAAAAACTTACAAATAAATACAAACAACCAAGGTAAACTTATTGCACCGCTATCTAAATCAATTTTTTTGCAAAAACCGCATTTCCTTACTGTATTTAGTACCCAAATCTTTTAATAACTTGCAACCACAAGTTTTGGAAACAGTTTTCAACGTTTTGCTTTCCATTTGTTGATGATGATGACGTTTAAATAATGAGAAGAAAGTAAAACAGCACCGTGTTTCAGTTTCCACACTTACCTAAAAAATAAAACGATAATTAGAATTCAGTATAACAATAAACATAAGAAAAAGTCAACATAAAACTACATATCAATAAATAGAAATGATAAAATTTTTTAACATTGCTAACAACCCAATAAATAACTTAGGAAATTGTATCGATTTTTTGTTTAAAGAATTTTTTCAGTATATTTTCCTTTTATTTTCTTTTATTTACATAATTATATAGCATTTGAAAACCTCAGAATCTCAAAAGTTATAATTATTTACCGCGATGTTCAACATTTCCAATTTAAACGACAATTGTATCATTTTGTTTCTGTTTTCATGGCTTTTCTATTACACATTCACAACCAACTTGATAAATAAATTGTTTATTAAAATCAACAATACAATGGCGTTTTTCTAAACAGGAAATACAATGCGTTGGTCAAGGTTTTGCCCTATTATACTTGTTCAACACAACCATTTGTTACTATTATGATTGTCAAATAAATTTGCAAACCACAACAAAATTATTACCGATAAATTTAAAATGCCACAAACAATGCATTAAATAAGTGGCCGCAAACTTTAAACAATAAATAAAAAAGCTATTATTGAATTAAAACGCAATAAATTTCCAATTTTCTTCCAGAACGTACAATTGTATATTGTATAATAGTGGTTAACATAAATTGTATGTACATTTGAGCAGCTACGTTATTTTCTATATTATTTTGCAACTTTTTCTTGCGCTCAACACAAGAACAACTAAAAGCTTTTTAAGGAGTTGCTTTGTAAAACTTTTTCCCCACCCATTATTAAGTACACATACCACCCAACGTAAGTACGTGACTGTTTTCACCTGTATCGTATTTAAATAAAATATCAATAACTTAGTCTTATATTAATACAGGATGATGATATAGTAACGCACCCAAAAGCAAATTTAAATAGTAAAAGGAGTTGCGTTAATTTATAAACCATACCTTAACTAAGGAAAATACTTAAACCCATTGAACAAAGTAATATTTACTTTGTTAAATATAAAAGATGTGAAAATAAATTTTTTTTTCCCTTAAACTGAATCGACTATGTTAACAAGATTAACTTATCGCCATTTCCAGTAATCTTTCACTCCCATAAAAGTTAAACGTAAACTAACGATTACGTTTTTTGGAAATAATTGCATCACCAATTCGTAATATTTACATCATCAGGTGAAGTACTATGACAAACAATATTTGAATAAAATGTGTAACTACACCTATACAGGTTAACGTAATATTTTCCGCTCTTAAAAGTTATTTCCTGTAATGACTAACTTTCCTCTGTAATCCTGGTTATTTTGATTATGTGAACTTTAGTTTAAATTTTTATTAAGTTTGAAGTGATTTCACCATTCCGATGTGGAAGTAGCATAAAGAGCATAAGGTGTAAGGAAGTTGAATAATCTTCGCCCACACTATGAAAAAACTTCTTCATAATATAAACATTTAACAGTCAAATCCAAGCTGCAAAGAACTGTAGTAAGCTTGTTGAAAAATGTGTCAAGACTATATAAGGTTAAGCTTACAATTCATCCAACAAACCAGCACACCCCTACGCATACCCACGTGTTCATCACTCAGTGGAGTCATTCAATATAATCAATGTCACTAGTTCAACGTTGCTATTAAAATTAAACAGTTTTCTTAGAAGATTATGAAGAAACTGATAACACGCCCTGGCTAACTTTTGTCAATTTTTAATCCATTTGTCGCATTTTAAACTGTTTAAACTAGTAACGATTGTTCCTTTAATCATGTAACCAATCTGAAGTACAGTACAATTTACTACAATTTCATTTCAATTTGTACAACAATCACAACCAACTATATTTGATCATTTTAAACGTCAAAAACTTGATTTCAGTAAAGGATGTTCACTTAACAAACACACTTTACCGGTAATAATTCTATTTAATTTGCAATCCAAATTAAAACTTTAAATTTTTTTTTGTGAGCCACCGTACACATTAAGTGATTAATGAAATTAGTAGGTCAAAAACGTTATTAAATACCAACTCCGTTTTCATTTTTTTCTCAAGATGCTGGGGTTCAGATTGACCTAGATTAGCACTAATTAACTTAATTATTTCCAAACTCGTGTATATAGTTTATAGTTGACGTTGCAACAACGCCAGATATAGCTGAAAGATTGCGTTTTTTAAGTCTCCACTACAGCTGTTAGCATTTCAAACAGCTATTTCTTTAACTATCCCTTTCACTATGCAGCCATAAAAAGAGCATTTTGTCAACATTATAATTAAAATCATTTCACCGCAACTTACAGTACAAACTTTTCCAGCCCATCGTTTACATTTACCAAGTGTCGTACACTGACCAAGCAAATTATTACGAGTTGGGCAAATATCAATCACTGGCAAATTCATCCAATTTTAACACAATAAAAATTATAAAATTAATTTCAATACTCAAAGCACAATTTCTTTAAATTTTATACATCTAACAAATTTAACAATCAGCGCCATGAATTTTGCAACGTAAGATTATGTGATGTAAAAACCGAATTTGTACCAAACAAATTTCCCAGACAGTGTACAGTGTATATGCGTAACAAAATTCATACTTATGACTTTTAGAGAAACGGTCATAAACATCAACGTTATGACCAATCTCACGTACACTATAGCGTTTAAAATTGTTGACATCAAAACGTGACTAAGAAAACCATAGTTTAATAATGCAGCATAATCAATGCGCCTGTCTCATTTTTCCCAGCAATAAAGGGTAAAGAGAGAAAGTTCAAAGAATTCTAAATTAAAATCTTTGCAAGTTTAAACACATAACCAAAAAAAAACAAAAAACGCTGAGCCATTTAAATCTGCTAAAGCTTAAACCAGAATATCATCAACACATGACAAGTACAGTATACGAGGCTACGGAAAAGTATGAGACTATGAGCAAAACAGTAAACTTGAGCTTAGTGGCAACGATAAAATAAAACAGCCGTTAAAAGCAATGAGGCCAAATACAGTATGTCAGCAAAGCAAACAGGTGAAACTGAAACTGAAGACGAAGCCTTAGAAAACTACAAAAGTCGAAAAGTGAATGTTGCCAAATGCAGTCAAACGAAGGTTAAAGGTGGCCTTGAATCGTGTAAACAAAAGAAATACAAGACTAAAATAAAAAGGAAGTCGTTAAAAATCCTATGCACACCTCAAGTCTAACGTGGAAGAAAAATCAATACAGTAACGGCATCAACATACAGTACAGTATAAGCATTTGTTTACATAACACAATTGAACATAAGAGTCGTAAATCATTAGGTGTATGTCACGTAACAAATTAAGGTTTCCTAAGTTAACTCAACAGCCAAAACAAGACAAATCCGTCTTTCATATCCAATACAGACAAAATACCCACACAAAAATTAAACCAAATGATGAAATGAATAGTTAAGTTATGGATTAATTAAAGTTAAACTTCATATTTTGTAAGAACAGCAAATAGAAAAACGTTTTAATTTTACATGTGCAATGAAAATATCAATAAACTTAGCTATCATGATGACTTGAATTACGAATTTATAAGTTAAATCGTTAAAATAAATCTGGTTTTAGTTATTTTTATGTTAAAAACAACATACAGATAGTCAAACCGTAAAAGTTTGGAGAATCACACGATTGTATTTGCAACAGGTTGGATAGATATTGTAGCACCGCCTATTTTAATAGTACTTTGGCAACGCCGCGTCATTTGTGCCAACTTGATGCGAAATTTCGATTAAAAAAATTATACTTTACTGAGCACAGACTTGGGAATTAGGTGCTTGTAGTACTAATTTACAATCGCCCTTGACACACCAACAAATCCTCTGCTTCAGTCATAAAACTCAATCCCACTGTGCCTTCTCCAATCCTCTCAGCAAGAATTTTTAAGCCAGTGCAACGCGTGACAGTACAATAAATATTTCAAAATTCAGAAGTATCAAAGTCTACATTTGTCACAATTCCAGCTATAAAAGTTTTAAATCCTTTTTTTAAATACTTAATACAGTTTTAAGATGTTCAGTGGAACTTTCAACCATTTGATAACGTCCTATTTAGTATTTACTATTAAAAAGTCATCAATTAACATTAAAGTGTCATCAAATAGCTAATCCGTTCATGTCCAAATAAATAATTAGTTTAAGTCGCTGATAAACCTGATTAAGTTTGATTGCTGCTCCTATGTCCCCATAGCATAAATTTAAATTTAAAAGTTTTAAACCGACTAGACATGTATTTTTAACCGGTTTTTTCTCTATTATTTATTCAGTTCAAAGGTTAATCTTAACAAGAATCGACGTCTCCAAGTTCACAGGATGCTTCAGCGCCACACATCTTCCTATAGCATTCGCCATGAAGAAAAAAAAATGGTTACTGAAAACACGGGGTTCTTACTGCAAATCTCAAAGATGAGATTTTAAATATTAATCCGACTTTTCCTGCGAAGTCCAGCACCAAAAACAACATAAACCTCTCACTAAACTGACGGTATAGTGTTTACAAACATCCATTAGAATACAAAACAAAAAATAACAATGAAATATATTTCTTGGCACAAAATAAAAAGTTTTCAAATGCACATTATTCATTTGCCGAAATGTTTCTCAGACTTTACATTTACACGTACCTGATATTTCCTGCATTTTAGCCAATTTTAAATCTAATTTGGCACATTTTAAATTAAAAAATGTTTGAGAATTTTTAAGAAGTAATTGCAATTTTTGACCAATTTTGCTTCTACTTATTATACACCCAAAAATGGTTCTTATTACGTAACCTCTAAAATGTTTACATGTCTCACAATTTGAGAAACACTGATTAGTAGTATTCCTACACACAATAAAATACTGTAGAGAAACGCAGAATATAGTCACAATGTCATTATAAATGCACATTCTTAATTTTTCAAACACAATTTCAAGGCTCTTACTGTATATAAATATTTAAATTCGAATTCATTACCATCATAAAACCAAGTACAAGTATAGTGAAGTGATGTAAACACCGTTTTAGTGTACTTTCAATTTCTATATACAATTTCAGCTGTAAACATGTAGCTATTTCTATTGAAAACGGTATAAAAAATGTAATCGCATTGTTAATTTATATATTGACGTCATTACAAACCAAATTTAGCATCCTACGTAGTTTAATTGTTACTAACAAACCACCCCGCAAAGTCGCACTCTCATTTTTACAATAAGTATTAATATTGTTGTGGCTTTCCACATGCAAATGGATTACATTAAATGTTTGCAAAACTATTTAGGTAGAACGCCCACGTTCTAACTATACAGTACCCAGACATTTTTAATATTAAAATGAAGACAAAGTGTAAATTCTTAGTAAAAAATACTACAGTATTTTATAGAAAACCTTAAATTTTATTTTAAACTTTAATATACCAGTACCCTACAATAAAACTACACTGTTGCTATTTTAATACATAATGCAAGTCATGAACAACCAAACAACAAACTAGGAAGCGATATTATTTTGTTCATTCACTTTAACTTTTTGTTGTTGGTACTAAAAATTCAATTGCGTTCAATTTTCACGTCGGAAACGCCATACACCGGATCAGCAATATATTTGGTACAGTTGGTATACGATATCTCTTCATGGACAAAATAAATTTAAATGTCATAGATGACATAGACCATAGATAACGCATAGTTTGAGACGCAATACAAAGTATTTCCAATGTTTGGAATGTCTACACGAAAATCTATACAAACCACAGTCAAAATATATCCATTTGACAGCTTAATAATGTAGACAATTTCTAGAAGTTGAGAGCTTATTTTCCAGAAATTCAGACATGTCAAGACATGCCATGCTTAAAATTACAAAGCTTTTGTTTTATCAAAAGATTTAAAAAATACAAAATTTAAATAATCTACGCTTCATAGTATGGCAATAAAATTAATATCTTAACAAGCTTAAAAAAATAAACGTGTAAATAATATTTGTGTACGTCAATTTAGCAATTTACTAAGTATCACCAAATTTTTTCTCTAAAAAAAACAGGTGCACCTAATAAATTGCCGTGTAAATGTCTAGTTGTCAAAATATTGTTAAGGAAATATGTCGAAGGCGAAAAGTAGAATACAAAAGCCATCAAATATGAAATTTTAGAGTTTTTTATTGGCAGTAAATATGCGATAAAGTTGCCAACTTACAAGAGCGTTACGCGAAAACTCGTAAAAACAGTGTTCGGTTATTACGGTATAAAAACGGTCATTCTAGTTAATCAAAATATGCCGATACTTTTAAAAATTGCAAATATTTTCCAAACTACACACTGTACCTCACATACTCTGTTTAAAAATAAAAACACATCAACAATTGCTTAGTGTATTAAAAAACAAAACCGCTAATTTCACTACTACAAAACAGCAGCATCATTAATAACTTAATTAAATAGCTTCATAGTTACGTTTGTACACAAATTAATATTAGTAAATGCAACCATTTCAGAGAATAAAACATTAAAATTATAAATAAGTACAATATGTACTGTATATGTCCAAATGATCATTCCCATCCATCACTCGTGTTTTTAGAGCCGCTTTTTGTCATTTCATATTCAGTTAAACTGAACAAGCATTCATACTAAAACACAAAAAATGCACAAATAAAAAAGTCAAAAGCACAAAATTAATCATACAGTAAGTCAAGCTAATCATAGTAATTAGAAGATAATTTTAAGCAGATGCTTTCATAAACAAAAATGCCCATGTTATGCTAATTTTTTTGGTACTGCAATTTCGATTCAGAAAATTGCCATAGTTATATTCATATGTAACGTTCATCATACTGTACATTGATTAATACTAATATTTCAATGTCGACGTAGCAAACATATAATTACTATTTTTTTAGTTAAACTGCAATAAAAGAAACAACATCAAATAAACGCTAATGCTTATTCAATAAAAATGCTTTTATAAATTTAAGACAAGTTCACATTGTTAGTCGTTACCTTAGATTTAAAAAATATTAAATACAGTATGTCAATTGAATTTATTAAGCTAAAATACTGTCCATAACTTCCATGACATCCAATATCTTTTTCTTTTTAATTTAATTACTTGTAACTTATATCTCTGTACAAGTGGAATTCATAAAGATACAATTACAGTAAATAAGCTTCATCATTAGTCACTATTAGACGCTGCAATACTAATTTAAGCGTGCAAAATGTACTTGAAGGCGCCTAAACAAATTTTATTACTAATTTTGTATTTCATTTAGTATATGTAAATTGCATGGAAACTCTTGCCAAAATATTTTTCCGGTTTAACAGATGAAGTCTAACTAAGCCTAGACTAGCATTTAAAAATAGCTGTCTAAGCTTTAAAAGTTAAAACAGTGTCTACTGTAAGAATTAAGGCAAAGTGATGAAATACGCTCAATTCTAAAAGTTAACAATC
Source organism: Helicorthomorpha holstii (assembly GCA_013389785.1). Lineage (NCBI taxonomy): Eukaryota > Metazoa > Arthropoda > Diplopoda > Polydesmida > Paradoxosomatidae > Helicorthomorpha > Helicorthomorpha holstii. The sequence goes on along the minus strand of JAAFCF010006596.1, from coordinate 34,731,226 downwards.
TTACGGATCAGTTTACAGCAGATTGGGAGCCTAAAAGTATCCATCTCGCCAGAGAAAACTGTCCTCAAAAACAAAAAGTTTATTTATAGAAAACGTACAAGACACCGGAAATGAGCTTATACTCAGTCGGTAACTTAATAGATCCAACACCAAAAAGCCAGAAAACAAATCAACAACGTTAAGAAAATCGGTTCATGTTTCCAATAAATAAATATCAAATGTAGAGTAAGAATTATAATGAAACTAAAAAGACGGAAATAATAATAGTATAGTCTAATTTCCATTAATCTAAAAAACCCGAACTTTATCCATTCAACCCGGATTTCAACTTAAAATTTTCCTCATAATATTCAAGTCTAATCCTTTAAATACAAATCAAAAGACAAAATGAAATACGTCGAATGAATAAATACTATTCAAACAGACGAGTCACACATGTAGAAAAAGATAAAAAGTTACAGTTTGCAGACAACTAAATCCACTTTCTTAAAAGTAAATGCGCTTCTTAATTTGAAGGGGTGCGACCCAGGATCAGACGAGACAGCATATCATTACTTAAAGTGAAAGTGAAAATAAAATTGATAATTTGATTACTGCAGCTAAAAGTTAAGAGTTACTATAGTTAACTACACTGTTCAAGAAATATATTAAATACCGGTATAAAAGTCTAAACAAAAATTTATTTTATTATTAATACAGTAATTATTTTATAGCAATTGATCGTAATATCGTTACAGTAATGAGTTTTGTTATTACTGTTTTAATAATATCTTTAATAAAAGTGAATTTACTTTGCTAGGCTAAGGTTAGACTAAGGCTAAGTATTATTCATTTTGTATTCAACCTCAAATGACCATTATACAGGTCATACTGAGTTTGCACAGTAAATATTAACCAAGGAAAAACCAATAGTTTAATATAAGAAACTAGAAGAATTCTACTAGAATATCTGGGTTGTAAATAATTGATTAATTCGTTCAACCTCATGAGTCCGAGTAAATTTTAGTCTATACAAGTTGTTTATTATTCAATATTTATAAATTTAATCTCACAAAATAATAGCCCATACATGACATACTAAGTTAACTTATAAACTAAAATTTAATTGCCGCTGTAGATTGTATAAAGAATAAAAACAAAATGTCTTAAAAGATATTTAATTTGTTACTAAAAATAAATACAGTGGATTCTCGTTAACACGAACCCCGTTACCACGAATTTCTCGTTAACACGAAGCAACATTGCGGTCCCGAACTACAGTATAGGCTTTCCCATACATTTTTTGTTCGTTAACACGAAGTAAAACCCCGTTTGCACGAACAAATTTTGCTTCTCCAAATGAAAAGTTTCATATATCGTCGGCGAAAATGTATATATTTAATGTTTTTATAAAAACAAATACAAATTCAATACATTTTTTGTTTGTTTTTATGAAAAAAATTTAAAATTGCGTTGTTTATTCTGAAATGCATACATGCATATGAATGCACAAAATGCATAATATTTTGAAATTTAATTTTGGTGTCACTCATGATGTAAATAATGATTCAAATATGATGTAAATAGTGAGTTTAAATGTGATTTACTCTAAAAAATGTCATTTTGGCCATTATATATTAGATTTTGCATGTGTTCGTTAACACAAAACCCCGTTAATACGAAGAAAAATCTCGGTCCCGTCGACTTCGT
>JAAFCF010006596.1:34708230-34729437 GCA_013389785.1 Helicorthomorpha holstii | reverse complement strand
AATATATATTAGATTTTGCATGTGTTCGTTAACACAAAACCCCGTTAACACGAAGAAAAATCTCGGTCCCGTCGACTTCGTGTTAACGAGAATTCACTGTATAGACCAAAACTGACTGTAATGTTATAAAGTGATCATAGCAGTATCACAAATCGACTTTAAAGCAAGTTATTAGTATCACATATACAGTATATACTGTCTCCAATATACAATTGTTGCTGAATCATATTCTTTTGATAGGGAAATGCCTGTGTTAAATAATTGCTATCAGCAATATAGAGTACACTGCACTTAACAGTATTTTTTAAAAAATAAATAGAACTTAGTTGACCTACTTATGAGGTCTTTCTTCTTCAGATTATAAAACTTTTGAATCCAGGAAATAATGCTGTAGCCTTGTTTATCGGTTTTTAAACGGAAAGGAAATAATAATTTTAACATTAGTCTTTACGTAACATTAATCCTACAAGTAAAGTGCAGTGTTATTATTATCAAGTTTGATATTTTTAGTCAAAGTATTAAGCGCAAAATATGGTCGTTAATAATCGTCTAATATTCGACACGTTCATATAAAATTGATTGTAAATATCGTCTGAACACTGGAGAGGTCAAATACAATTGACTGCAACTGCACAAAAAAACTTGTTAAATAATGTTTTTGTTGGAATTTGATTTGCGCACATTACTTAATTTGCATATTAACTGTCGTTAACCCCTAGTGGTCAGAGTCGCAGACTGACCACATACATTTGTAAACCGTTTACTAGACAGTCGTCGTCTAGCAGTCACAGCAAACAGTCGTATTTAACAAACTCTCTTCCAGATTGCATTATGCAATCATACAACGTTAATAAATTAACAATTTAAGCTTCCACTGAAACTCTTTATTTATCGGACCCAAATAGGGAATTTAATTCCCACAGTTTTAGATGAAATTTCTATCCTTTTACATTGCAAGCTTATACCGTACTGGATATCATAAATAAATTATTAGCAGCCGGCTGATAAATGATATTGTGTTTACTTGAGAAAAAAACAACGCACGTCAATCGTTTTGAAAGACAATTTAGGTTTTTCAATAATTAAAAAGACTTAAATATAAATTGATGCAATCATTAATCATAGAAAAAAACTAAATAAATACGGCCTAACCAATAGTTCAGATAAAAAAGTTAACAACTATTAAAAATGAAGTTCTTTAAACTAGTGATTTTCAAACAAAAACTATATAAAAAGAATGTCGCAAAAACAAAATGCTGTACCAAGATACGATATCATTAGTTAAAATGTGGTCAAAAAGCCACTTTAAAAATCATAAAAAAAACTAATCTAACAGACGGTCAGTTCTCGAAATGTGATGGGTTAATTTAAAATTCCTAAAGTATTGATTGAAGCTCAAATGGCTAATCGTACTTCAAAACTCAACCATAAAAGTTCAAATGATCGCTTAAGTACGATACTGTGATTATAAAAAGTAAATTGTTAATGGGCAACTTATAATGGTTTCATGTATTTTAATTGAAAAGTGCATTTCAGCCATCAAAGCGTGCATACTAAATAATCAATTTATTTTTAACAATGTCGACAAGTCACGCAATCCACTAAAATAATGCATGTTGAAATTGTTAATTAGTAAAATACGAAATTAATAGCGTTAACTCAATGTTGTTGTAGGAAAAACACGCCATCAAGCAATAACATTAGAATTTTTTAAAAAAATATCAAACATGAGCAGCTAATTTATTTCGCTCAATATAATTGAAACATATAACCTATAGCATTTTATTAAAATAAATATTAAAATTGCAATACAAGCTGAAGAAAGCTAAACAACGTAATTTTGGCATCAATTTCACAACTTGCCAAGCGTAGGCTGTGAATTTGTTTTGCTCTTTCTTTCCACTCCTTCGAGCTCATTTGTAAGATTACTAGGTCAGAATAGCAAAATACACACACCAGCATCACCAGGCTTTTGCTTTTGGAACGGTGTAGAGTTGTACGAAGCTCTGAAAACATTTCCGGCTTCGACATAAAAGGCAAAAAGAAAAGTTGTGGACGGTAAAAATACTAAATATGCCGGCTAAAACGAAAAAAGTGTCACGAACACCTACATTACAACCAGACGCCACTTCTAGGTCATCTTAACTGATCAAAATACACACACATACGCCCATTTACTTAGCATTTAATGAATGAAACAACGTCAAAAGTAAAGATAAATGAGTTCTAAGTATAATAGCAATAAATGAAGAAAAAAAAAACAAAGTTGCAAAAGTGATGACCTCCTAAGATTGTTTGCTAAACGTAATCCATCTTCGTACTATTGTATAACACATTACGAATTACACTAAAACCTTCATACAGTACGTGGGATTTTCGTACAAAACAAAAGCAACAAAAAATAATGCCGTAACTTAACAATAAAAAAATTATTTAATGCTTAAAATTACAAACCCTGTAATATAGGTGCTTCTCAAACGATGGTACGTGAAAAAATGCTTAGATGCTAACATAGTACAGCATGGAAATACAAAAAGTTAAAAAGCAGTAAAAATAGTTTCTAACTTTCTAAATATCAAACTAATCATATTTAACAGTTGACTACTTGTCCTCCATATTATTATAATATATAATAGTAATATAAAAGAGGTCGGCGCCATTTATCTGGTAGCTTTTATAACATCCACAAGACTGTGATAATGATTGCTGGACCACGTTCCTGCAAAAACTATTCATTTTATTTTCTAAAGCTGTAGACTGTAACACCGTCTAGTGAATGACGTTCATGAATTTTGCGTCTTTAATACTCTAGTAAAAAAAAGTTTAGGACGTTTATTCAGACTTGGTTAAGTAAACTGTTGGTAGAAATAACAAGTGATCCTTCAACAATGTGATTAAACATCACTCGACTACCAGTGGGGCAGTTAACAAATGTAGTTGAAGCAGACAGAATTACAAATAGCAGAAATATCCACCATTTATCAAGAGGCCATTTGTGTGGATTTACTGGCAGACAAATGAGGATGCGAGGTCGGTCAGTTGACAGCAATAAACTGATATTAAAAAAATCGCTCATTAGCTACAAGGCTAGACAATGTAGGCAAGAATCCGTATTACATAATAATAGCATTCCCCTTCCAGTATATTCCCCATTTCCATACCTCCCCATAATAAAAAGCCGCCTTCAGTTCCATCTAAGCTACATAATATTTTGTATAATATGGATGAAGTTGTGGGAGTAGTGTTTATAAAAGGGGAGCAAAAGCAATTCGACCCAATATACAAAATTCTATTTTCCTCGATTGAAATATGGCTGGCAGGACGCGTGGCAGCGATTTACTGTTGAAAGATAACGATTTAGGAATAAATGGGTAAAGGAAATTTGAGTTACAATACACGTCAACACCATTAAACACGTACGTGCAAGTCTAACCTCGTATCTCAGAAAGCAAAATGTTTACAAATTTTCTCTAGAAACACGGCTGCTGGATTTGAAGAGTGGGAGAAAAAATAGGAAAAAAAATAGCGTAATTATAAAAGGAAAACAGGTTAACGACGCTAGTTACAGCTGGAAATATTCCAGTATAAACATATTTTTGCATAGAAATGGTAAAAAAATATAATAACAATACATCAATTGCACAACATTTAAAAATAGCTACAAAAATATTAAATTTCGTAAAAGAAATCATGTTTAAAAGTTAACCGAAATATTATACAATCGACTACAACGTTATAATATTGCACTGAATAATGGTAATTCCTTAAAATACCGTTAAGTTTAAAAAACACAACCACAGTAAGTACAAAATGCTCGAATTACTATAGGAATGAATACACAGTGAATAACTGAACGACGATTCCATCACTACAATACAAGTGGCCACTGGCTAGAACAAATTTTGAATTGCAAACTCACTGCAAAGTGGTTCTCAAAAACGTTTTAAAGTGATCAAAACTTCAAACATATAATTTCAATATTAAAATCATTGTTACCATATTATCTGTATGAAACCAGGTAAATGTCAGAAAAGATTGCCCTCAAGCCATCATAATATACGGTTTGCAAAATATCAATAAAATCAAAACTAATGTAAAGATTAAATATACTGTATTTACAAAAGAAAGTACTAAAGTAACTCAAACGATTGAAATTTAAATAGTAACTGAAATCTCATTTAGCGTAACCAAAACACAAAAGTAAGTAAGCACAATTACATTTCAGTCTGCAAACCCAAAATACCACAAATTGATAAACTTTAACATTAACGCAATACTGTACAGAGTAAAAAATAAATCATCTTTATTTCTGAATAATAAGATTGCGTTTCAAGGAAATATCAATCAGCTCTAACTCAATCAAGTACTAACTTAGTATAAGCATACTGTAAACAAGCTTTTAAGTTAAATTGGCTAAACTACATTGGATGTCTATTGTATTCAATTTAGTAAATTATTTCGCACTTTGCTGTATTGACATACAGCATGGCAAGAACATAAATCAGAACACGTAGTACATTTTAACAGACAAAATCTTTTTTGTTTTGCATAATACTTTCCCACTGTACTTGCATAAGCAAAACTTCTTGTTAAATGACAAAAATAATGAACAAAACATTACAAAAAGTAACGAGATACTTCAAACATAACTTTGAGATTAAAATTAAAATCCCTTGATAGGTATTATTTGGGATTCCTAATTAGGCAGAGCCTTCCAAAAACACCTTGGCTACAACACCTACAGAGCCTCATGCGTCAACGTAAACATCTTTAACCATTAAAAATTCCTTCTTGCATTACTGTCGGAAGTTATAATTGAAAGTGAATATGCAAATGAAGACGAATGACTTGCCATAAAGCCTTAACTTTTAAATATAAAGTCGTTAGCTGAATGCTAAAGAAGTGCATAATGAGAGCTACAAGTGGCATAAAGCGTTTCTGTTTGCCATGTTGCTACTCTTCTGTATAAACGAAAAATTACAATTTTTGTCGTTCTACTTCCACCCCCTGCGGAGCCCTAAAGAAAACTTCTTTAACAGCACATATTTAATTCATATTCACACACAAACTATTATTCCTCAACGCCAAAGTAGAAAACACACAACACATACAGTGAGATGATGTGTATATCAAAAAAAAAACTTTCAATGTGTTGAGCATTTCATTCACGTGTGCCAGCCAATAAAATTAGCTCACATGTTGCCAATGTTCCCAAGTTACCTTTTCTCAAAGTCGAAAGAAAATGAAAAATAACTAAATTATGTGCTGGTTTCCTTATGAAATTCAGAAAATAGCATCATTTGACGACAGCAGCGTATAATGATCAAAATTCAGCAAAGTCGACCTATAATATTACTGAATTCGATTGCCATACTAGTAACAAAATTAAATTCAAAGAACAGTTTTTAAAAACAATAAATTTTTCTAAAATATTTAACTAAAACGGCCAACTAAATATCATAATAAATTCTGGACGGTATCAGTATCAACAGTACTAGTGTAACCAAGATTTTTTAATGAATCAAAACATTTTGTAATGTACTGCACAAAAGTGAAACGATCAAAAACTGATACAGTATTTACTGTGTAAATACATTGTAAAAGTAATACTAACATGATAAATGTTACTGACCAAATAGATATTTAAATATACCGCGTAATCTTATAAAATTCTATAAATAAACATTTAAACATTCCAATTATTTAATTAATCAAGTTTTATTAATGTTACGGGCTATGAACCACACATAGAGAAACCATGGTCTGCTTATTTAAGCAAATAAAGTTATTTACGTTTCCATAGAACATATGAGCTTACACCTAGACAACCCGATTAAGTCATTTTACATCTTAACATATTTTTGCCAATTTTAAAAAGTTATCACACCTTGAGAAAAACAAAGTTTTCCACTTCCTTAAATTGTTTAGATTGCCAACTGCACAAATGTTTTGTTCTGCCTTCGCCAAGCTAACAGTTATAGTGCAGCACATTTGTTACGGTTATTATCATATTAAAAAAAAAAAAAAAAAAGACTAATTAAAAATTTGTTTATGAAAAACTATTGAAGTTTATGTAATTGACAGTGTTTTAAGATATATAACCTACTTTTTGAACGCCTTTAACGTAATTTACATCCTTGAATAGCGTGGACTTGGCGAAGCATTATTAAACAGTATTTTATCCACTTTCTCTCTCAATTCCTCACCCCACCCATCCCATCCAATCAATGGGGGGAGGGGGATGGAGATGAGAAGGGGAGAAGAGAAAATAACTTCTTTCTAAAATATTGGCAAGTTTAATTCAGGTTATACACACTCCATTTACGATGGTGATTTTTTTTTCGATTAAACTTGCGGAATTTCAAATGAGAAAATAAATTTGTTCAAAATAATTCAATACATTGCACAACTTTTTCTCAACCCCTACAAAGACTCGAGAAAACTTTCTGTAAAGATTAAAAAATAAAAAAAAAATTATAAAAACCCAGAAAAACGTATACGAAAGAAGCTAAAAAGATTAAAACACTAACCCAGTGGGGAAAAAAATTTAGATACTTTTTTTTTTTCTCAAAATTTTTTTTACGCCATATAAAATACTAGTGACAATGATGAATTGGTAAATGTTAAAAAATTAAAAATGCACCCATATTTATAAGAACGCAATACTATCCTTCGTCTTTCAACATCAAAAGAGGCTTTCTTTTGTCTGCATCTTATAAAAAGTAAACAACAAAACAATTCGTTCATAAATTTGGCGATTACGTTCAAGGCTTTCGAATGACCTTTCAAATTAAAAAAAAAAGTTGCAATGACGTCACTACAACATTTTATAATCTATGGTAAAGACAGAAAAACAATAATTTTAAATCTTAGAAAACTACTGTAAGTCACTTGTACTTTAAACTTTCTTTAAAAGTGAAATACAGTACTCTATGGATATACTGTACTACAGAAATCATTACAGGATACAGTTTTTGCAGTACTATTTTGAACTGTCTATCTTTTGAAATATAAATGTAGTTTCTGAGCTTATATATAAAAAAGCCCCTACAATAATATACAGTATTGAGATTTGAATTTTTATTCGTTTTCACGATCTGCAATATTAGTTGTTACAGAGAACATGTACCGTTATAACCTATAGGCATACTCCACCCCAGCTGACTCCCCCTGGTGGTGGGAGTAAGAAAAGCGTCATCCATCAAGTCCGCCTTATTTCATATAGCCAGTGGCTTGAAAATGATTCGTTTTATTCATCTGAATCAGGCATACATACTGTATGCCATATCACAAACAAAGTACCTCCACACTCATTTTTTATCTAGAATTGAACGCCAGATTAATCTCTAACAAACACAGACTATAGACCCATCCAAGCAAGGAAAAAAAGCAAAATTAACTGGTGTTTATAACCAGCATCGCCCATTCGATAGAAACTATTTTCATTAATTTACAATTTGAAAATCAATAAAATTCAGATTCATAATGTATACCATGTGGATTTTTTTTAGTATATAGAGCTTAATAATTACCCACAAAAAAGCAATCCTACAAGGTGAATCAACCTAAAAAGGGAGAATCTCATTGAAATACAAGACGAGTACCCTCCCTTGAAATAAAACCATCACCCACGTACATCCCACTCCAAAATTTCATTCAACATTTTAGTTAAAATTAAGTCAGAAGAAGAAAAAAACCATCAAATCTACCTGCAACTAGCATTTTAAATGACCTCATAAAATGGTAAAGGTGTGGTCAAAACTACGTCCACCAACTCCACTTTGTTAATCGACTTTGCTCTTTATTACGTTTTTAGTTCCAGACATTTAAAAAAAATCACAGCGACACCTAACTTTTAAATGCAAGCAAAAGTGTAAAACATAACAGCAGGGAGTTGCAGCAATTGAAAACTGTAGAGAATTTTGATATCGGAGAGATAACTGTAATTTTAAACTACATACAGTACATATTAAAACTATACAATGCATACTTCAAACACAAGGCAGCATAAATATTGCAATTATCTAATCAGTGGTTTATTTTTGGCTTATAAAAAAAGTGCGGTGATAAACCAAAAAACATTACATACAATTTAAAACCGAATGTGAAAGGCAGTATTAACTTTAAAAGATATTCATAGAAACTGAAACGAATTACTCCCAATTTCTCAGTATCCGCTTTATAATTTAAAGAAAGCAGCAAACTTTTATCAATAAGTTCTCTATTATTTCTCATCCTGACGCTGTTTATTTCTAAAATCAAGATAGGATTGCGCTAAAAAAAAAAGTAGATGAGTAAACTACGCTGTTGTAAGCTTTGCTAAGAGTTATTAAAATGCTTAAGTTAGTTCCGAAAGAAGCTCTCCGTTTCCTACGAAGAGTCGGAGCCAAGCAGTCCTTCAAACCCTCCAAGACAATTACTTCTAGCCAAATTACCAGTGCTTCACACAAGCTGTTCCAACCTAAATTTGAACACACACTAAAAATAACCCAGAAATGTTTAAAAGGTACTGAGATCTACCAAGAAACCAGGTTCACCACGGGGAGCTAGAAAAACACGAAAAGAAAACTCTTCAATTCAAAAATATAATCCATTTATGCTTTAAAACTGATAAAAGAGTAAGCAAAAACTGAAAAATCCAACTTTTTTTTCTATTTGTGTTATTTTCCATTATACTTTCACCATAGTAGAAGTTGCCAAGTGCTCTGCAGTATTTCCTTGACTGTTCAAGGGCTTTGAAAGCGATGGCTGGGCGGCTGCAATATGATCAACAGTTTTGCAAAACAATGCTATGCAGTGAATAAGATAAACGACACTAAACATAAAAGTAGGCGGTGGACTCCAGCAGTTTTAATTCTCCCCAGTCCCCACTCAATCCGGCCAGTTCGCCACTTTCATCTCCCTCTCTCGCGGCTTCTCGTTCATTCCCTATACTGTTTATAATGCACAACATCCTACAGTAATAAACCACCAAACTTCAAAAGTTTTCCTCACTCACTCAAATGGACTCATTACCCGAATAAAAAGTGAAAAATAACACTCTCAGCAATCCAACAATTTTACAGAAAGAAGAGATCTCTTCGCTTACACATACAGTAAGTAACATTAAACGACCTGTTAACCAAAGAGATGCAATATGACACAGTCTCAAATTAAGCACTCCATATAAAAAGAACATTCGTTATAATTATAAACCCATAATTATTATCGTCATTGTGGTTTTCTTATTCGATAGTGTTTAAGTAACTCGCATAAAATAATGAACAGTAAAAAACAAATTGAAGCAGTTTGCTATTTACACTTTAATTTGAAAGTGTCATTATTAGTAATATCGCAGTAATTGCCACTGACTTTCAAATAATTCAGTTGTACTGCAGTTCATAACTGGGTTGAACCAACGTCAATATTTTTTACACAAAACAGTACAGGTATAATATCTAGTTCAATGTAAATGTTACAATCTAAAGCAATAAAAAAATCCTTTAAAAAGTACCCAAAACAAGGTGTGGTTTTTTCTTATTACAACTTAAAGACTGAAATTGTTACGACTTAACAGCACAGATTTTATCAGATTTGACTTCTCCAACTACTTACCAAACATAACTGTTTGGGTTTTGTAAGTGCATTATCGCCTTTCTCCGAGGACCCCTAGAGTCTTACAACTTAAAATATGATATTTTCTCCCGACTAAACAGTTGTGTAAATACCAAATAACCGACCGTTGTCACTCCATCCTCTCTGTATCTACCCCTGACCTCTATACAAACATCTCAAATCCCTTACCAAAGAGTGAAAAAGAGAGAAGAGCACCATAACATTTCTACATTGTTTTCCCTTTCTTCGTTATCAAGTTTTCGTAACGTTACTTGACCCTAAGATTGACCTCACAGACGCTGCACTGTTTACAATAATACAGGTCATAGCTACACACACACACACACAAGCCAACTATAAAATGTACAACTCTAAAATACCACATAATTAATCGAAATCAATTTTTTCTAACACTTACAGTACATGAATTGCTGGAGACCAATAAATCTCATTAACGTTTTCTCTAACCTGTTAACCTTAAAAATTCCTTTCAATAATTTTCTAAAAATAATAAACATTTCTTTTAGTGTAAAGACTAAAAAGTCTTACACAGTACTATAAACATAATAAATGTCAACATTCTTGTTCTGCTAATAAAGCTTCGGGGGAAAAGTAATTAGTTAACATTATTCTTCTTTACATTTAAAGATTTCTTAGTAAACTTAATTTACTTTTTTTAAACCATTATGCTACTTCAGTATCACTAAATACTGAACTTAGAAAAAATCTTTGTTGACGTATTTTCATCCATTTCAAAAAAGAATTTAAAGTTTGCTGTTCAGTTAATTTTTATGTAATGTTTCTTTTACAGTATAAAGTTTATTATTTTCAAATTGCCATAAGGGAATTGCCCGCTTTAAAAAAAAACATTTCAAAAGTTTAAACAGTGTGTGACAAATAAAAGAGTAATTATCACGCTGATTAAGAAATTTAATAATTAATTGTCATACGACTGAAGGAAGATTAAACAAAGCACAAACAAATATTTAATGTGAAAACGACAAAAAAAAACATACATTATCCAAGCATACTCCATTAAAATTTCTCTTTTAAAAATCATCTAAAACAACAGACTAAATAACTAAATAAAGAACGTATCTTAAATGCCTGCATACGTTTATAATACATTATGCAATTACTGCATGTTGTTCAATAGGTCTTAACGTTTAAAGGGTCACGTTTAAACTAATAGGTCTCAAAGTTAGTCTGCAGACAACCCATTCTTAAATTCAGCATTGTTTACCAACGCATTAATTTATCAATTATTTACACAAGTCACTGTAATGGAAATTTAATGTTCAGTTTGAATCAAAAAAAATATTAAAAAGTTTTTTAAAGATATTATCAAGAGCAATATACTAACTAGTGAATTGTAAAAAATATAATTGTATTTGAGTACATACTGTAACTATTGTACATTGCTCAATAAATCGATCAAAGAAATGATTATAATTTAGATTGTAATGTTAAAACGTCTTTAGCAATCATTTAGACTTCAAATGATGTTACAGTACTTCAATTCCAATTAAAACTCTTTAAGTTTTATAAAAGCCAAATAAATTGTTCATAATTTGGCAATAAAATTCTAATCTAAAAACTGAAATTATAAGATTATCAATTCAATACTAAGTTTTACAACAGATGCTGTCTGTATTTTCATGTACCGTCAACAGTAATTTAGCATAATATCATAAATTTTTTTCATAGAAACTAGATTAAACTGGCATAAAAAATGATTACATTATACTATATATACTGTAGGTCAAAATCTAAATTTTATGTATAGTATGTATTGACGTCAATATTTGCGTTATTATTATTACTTTGCAACTAACCGTTAACTTGCTTATCAGAGTAAAATGGGTTATTTGAATGCCGCATTACATTTAATCGAAGTTGACAATACTAATAAATAAAAAGCCAATGGTGGAATTGATGTCACAAACTATCAGACCAATCGCATAAATACAGTAAACTAAATAAAACGTTGACTTTGTCTTTCTCAACAAAATATTGTGTAAATATGGTATGTAAACCGAACACAACTACTGTATATTAACTTGCCAATTACTATTACTACTAAATTGCATTTGGGGAAAAACGTCTTGCCGTCAAATCGATTATTTACCACATTAAATAGACCGAAGAAACCAATAGTGATAAAAAAAAAATATGATCGATAAACGGTTTCTTCTTTAGTAAACTTTAATTAACATTTAATCGTTATAATAGTGTCTGCCTAATTAAACTCTCAATTAAATAGATAAAAATATAAAATAACTTGCTGTATTTCATCAAATACAGAGCAAGTTCTCATGACTTTATTACTATATTTCATTTCCTAACATTTTCTGGTAATCTGAGATTTTTGATAGGGTGCTGGTCCTGATTTTCGTAGATTATGAAACTCAACTGCATTTCATGTCGATTTAGTGCGTTTCACAAAACAAGGACAATCTTTGAAATCCGAATTTATATTTTTTGCTTTGTTATTTGACAATTTTTTTGTTTTCTGCCACACACTAAGACTCCTAAATAGGAAATAAATACCCCTCTCAACCCCTCTCCATATACACAAACACATTGAAATCCCTTAACTCTCTCTCCTTGTGCATAACACAAAATGCATAACAAAATGCAATGCACGTAAAAACTATAAACAGGTTTCACGTGTAGCAGTACAAAACTACAAATTTGTCAGTATAATATTGACAAAAAAATACGATTTTCTTTCTGTGTGTACGGTGCTTATATTTTGAGAAACATATCAAAAGAAATACACACGTAATGTTTAATAAAACATTACACAACACTATCCCAAACTTTGCACTTAAACTTACAGTATACAAAAACAAACCCGAAATTGAAATGTAACATGAATGCTAAAATTATGATATAAACCAGATGTCAGTCAAATTTCATGGCTATAAAAAACATTAATAATTATAAACACTGAGCCAACAATGTAATTAAAAGTGGTTGTCCGACAGTACGCAATTAGGCGCGTATTTGTGTCTTTGGCAGATGGCAGCCATAGAGCAAAAAAAAAGTTTTTCCAATTTCATTTTGTTCAAACTTTGTCAACTATAACTATCTATCTGGTCGTTGTATCCGAAATGAGATAAGTGTGATCGACATTTAATTTCTCACACAGAGTTTGATAAACTTTTAAAAAAGATTGGAATGAGTTTTTACCTTGACTGATGTATACGCTGAGCACCCACTGATGTAATATGTTGAGCGACTGAATATCCAAAATATGATCCATTTGGCCCTTGTTTTACAATAGGCACACGTGGTTCTAAATTGAACGCAAGAGTCACGTGTATATTTAATAGCAACAGCGATAAAAGCACAATTATAGGACTCATGATGGAAAATGTCCTACACCGAGTACAAACAAGTACAAGATAAACTTACGAGTGCAATTTCGACCTCAGACCATAATCAAAGTGAGGAAAATGAGCGAAGTTGCACAACTTCTACTAAGCTACCATTAACCGACCCCGTAAATATATTGCCATCTAGCGCCAACAAAGATAAACATTTTTTACAAAATCATCTGCAAATTCAATGAGACTTTTTCATGATCAATTTACATCTTTAGTTAAACATGAAATAGAAGTCTTCTTAAATTAGATTGAAAATGTTATCCAGTTTAGTTAAAGATCATGTTAGCAAGCATCAAGCAAGAAAAGAACAACAAGGTACTGTATAGTCAGGGTATAAGTACCCAAATTGCAGTTTAACTTCATTACATCATCTTGTGCTGTATAACAAACTGGACTTTTCGATATCACCCACTCACAAATTTAGTTTTTTTTAGTAAACTTAGTTAAGTACAAGGCTTAGAATTGAGATATTGTTTTATTTAATATTTTGATAGAAAAAAATCGATTGGAAGCGGTTGCAGCTGCAAGTGCCTTGACTCATGCACTGGTGGACCATTTAAATGTCAGGTAATTTTGTTTTCGCAGTAAGCATTCTGGTTATTTATATGAATGCATCTTTAATTTAAATTAATTTGTATAGCCTGTAATAATATTGTCAAATGTTTTGAACATGTAGGGTAGCTCAGGCTTACCTTAACCAGAAGAAATTAGACGTTGAAGCCAAGCAGTTGCATGTTCATGCCACTCAGTTTGCAAAACAGACGGTGCAATGGTTACATCTGGTAGAAAATTTCAATCAAGCCCTAAAAGTAACTCAGTCCAGACCAAATCAAATTTTTGCAAGTTTATTATTAATTAAATTGAATGTTAATATAACTTAGGAATTGGGAGATGTCGAAAACTGGGCTTACAGTATCGAGAATGACATCCAGACAATTTCTAATGCATTGGAGAACGCTTATAAAGGTTAATGATTACCAGAAAAAAATACATGAAATGACATTACTGACGAGAAAATGTCGTGTATTTAGGGTATCAGGAACCTCCACGATAATGTTGTGATATAAACTAGCTGCTGTAAATACTGAAAAATTGCAAATTTGTATAGCTTCTTTGATATTATAAGCAGTGATGTACTTAATTCTTGTATTTAATTATGTTAACAAATTTTGCATGTTGCAACTTATTTCAAAATAAGTTTAAAATAAGTCTGGACTTTATTTCTAAGCCATAAGTTGTACTTTCAAATTAAAAATTTGAACTCGATTATTCATAGCTTTTAAAAAGTACTATCCGAAGAAGATTTTTACTAAAACCATAATGTCCGTAAATTAAATAATAAACTTTAACTCTTAATAATTAATTGTTGTTTCCAATGGCTAATTGATGAAAATCAAAATTTATTAAAGTTTCTTTACAATTTTTAAATTGTCCACTTATCGTAGACAATGTTGTTCGTCGCGAAATAAAATTGGATGGTTAACCACTCATGAAATTGCATACATAAAAGAGTTCAAAAAGATCTCTTTAAAAATGACTGGCGAATAAAAATCTTAAGTTTTTCAAAATAAAAAACATCTCGGATGGGTCTACCGGACTACCATGCGTTTAAAAATCATTCAGCTATGCTCAGCTCCAAATCTTCAATCTCACTCACTACTTGTTCTCGCCGAGAGACTTTTTCCAACTGATCTTTATCAGGATTTTCTAGTGAACCGTTTTCAATTTTTTCCCTTAAGGAGTCGATTTCCCTCAGCTTCTTTTTCAAGTTCTTTAGCTTTTTTGCTGGATCAGTGGCTGTAGGTTGAGTCCCTTTTTTGTTCTCTTCACCACCAATATGAATTGTGTTTAATTTCTTTGTAACGTTATCCACATTTTGTTGCTTAAAGACAACCGAGTTAGCGTCTGGTTTTTTCTTCTTTTTGTTGCTAGATTTGTTGGCAGTACTTTCAGCGTTTGCAAATTTGATTTTTTCCATATCGATTTGACTTAGTCCGACTGGTCCCACTGGTTTTGCTTTTGCCCACTGTTTACCTTTACTTTCGTATCTAACAAGATGCAATAGAACCACACGTTACATATTAATTTAAACCCAATGCAATTCATAAAACTAATAGAGAAATAAGTCTGCAATAAAATAACATGTGCTAATTAATTCAGTTATTATTCTGCAGATTTGAACTATTATGTAACAATTATATGTAATAATTACAAAACAATCCCTAAATTTACTTTTAATTTTGTACCAAATAAGATCTGGCTTTCAGAAAAATTGCACCTGTACGTGTACTGAAATAAGAATTTAGGACATGGACTGATATTTATGTTCCCGAAATAAGTTCCAATGACAAATTTGTAAACCAACCGTTAGATGAAACAGTAACCTTAGATCACTCTCAAGCAATTTTTTTCAAAACTTTCTACTAATTTTAAAATTACCAAAATCAATTACATACTGTAGATGTTGGTGAAGAACATTATGTTCAACTCAAATTTACATGAATTTAGGTTCTAGAAGATTTAGGGGAAAAAATGAAGTTTGCTGCATAGTAACACAATTCTTACAGTGGCACTTCTTCCTGTGGAACATAACCATCTTTTACACGCCTGGCTTTTCTCCATGTGCCATCGGGTCTCTGAGTTGCTGGGATAAATGTAGTTCCTAAAATAAATCGTTTGTGTTATACAGTACTGTACCCCATACACGTGCATAAAATAATACCAATACAGTAGTACCCATTCAATTCATACCTGCATCGTCTTTAACATATGTTGACGCCATTTATTCAATTTAAGAAATTTTAAAACTACAGTTATATCCAATCAAATGAATAATCCACCATTAGTTAAAAGAAGTCTTCATTAACGATAACAAAGTACGAGTATATTCATAATCAGTTTCCGAACCCACTTGAATAACTCAGGAATGACGAAAACGTTTTCTAGAATCAGAGTTACTCAAATTCTGTAAAACGATTCTTAGAATCATGCCCTAATACTATTAGTCTTACAAAGAGAAAGTCTTCAGTTAATTGTCTAGTGTCATTAAGTCTTCTATGTAATAACGTTTGGTTATAAATTAAATAAAATGACTTGTTCAAAATTTATAAATTTTGAGACTAATAGTATTAGGACGTGTTCTTGTTGTGCTGTTTCTATTTAGGTTAGATTACATATATTCCAGAAAACATTTTTGCCCCTAGTGTAAGATTTCTTATTTAGAGTAAAACCTATTTATGATGATCTCTAGTTCGCTCTGGCGGCGAATTTCTACGCGGTGTCTCGTTCATTCAAATTATTAAAAGTGGTAACAAACAGTTAAATTGATGTATTTTTATCAACTATAATCTGTTATTAACTTAGTATTAGTTGCCATAATGAACAATTCGACCAAACGGGTTTTGAAAGAAGATGATACGATGTCGTTTAATGATGACATGTGGGACACTGACGATGCATTCGAGGAAGAACTTGCTGTTCAGGCAAGTTTAATAGAGAGTCAAGTATTGTCTCAAAGAGTGGAAATTGGAAATGATGAACTTTTAAACGAAGAATCAAGTGGGGTTTTTAGTGGCCATAACAACAATGGAACTGCCAAAAATTTGTTGCCAAACAACTTTGGAGTTGCACCACCAAATTCACTTGGTGCTAAAAGCATCACTCCAGTACCGGTACAAGCTCAGAAAAGACCATTTTGGGGAAATATGTCAGGTATCTCGGATAAACGATTATGTCCCCAATCAACTGTTTATGCATCCAGTTTAAAATTGGCTAGCGATGCCAATTTGAAATTAGAGGTTTGATTTAAAGTTTTTCAAGAATTTAGTATATTTTTATTAAGTTTGTTGTGATGTTTTGACAGCTGGAAAAACTAAGAGAAAAAGTAAAATTATTGGAGGTTACAAACGACTCTTCAAAAGCAAAACTTTTACAAATTGAAAACGAAAATAAACATCTAAAAGAAATGCAAGCAGCGGATGAGCAACGAATTCAAAATAACTTGAAAATTATTCAAAATTTAGAGTCACAATTAGCGTTTAAAGTATGCTTAATTTTGAGTTAAATTTGCGTAATGTATAAATAAATGTTTTATTCAGGTTCAAGAAGTAACAAGTTTACAGTGGAATCAATCACAGCAAAAGTCTTTAACATTGAAACCAAATGGCCGCCCAACGACTTCACTTCCAGTGAACTCTGCTGTAAATAACTCGACCAAACAACATTCCATTTTTCCAACAATTTCGTCATTTAATAAGACTCTGTTAGTAGCGACTAATTCAAGTGCCAATGCCACTTCAACGACCATGGTTGACTCAAATAAACCAACTGTTGTAACTACTGCCCAAAGTAAACAGGCCACTAACGACGCGTTGTTAAAAGTGAATACTGAAAAAGTAGAAACTTTGTTAATGAAATCACTCATTCAGCCTATCCATTGTCTATCTGTGGTATCAGAACCATCCCTTATTGCATTCTTTTGTAATCGAAAAAATGAGAATCGTTCTACCAAAAGTACAAGGTAAAATTAAAATCGCTTGTTATAAGAGTCTTTGATATTAAAAATATAACGCTATTGAATCTATTTCATTATGATGTCTATTTTTGTTTTTCAGTTCCGAAACGGTGGATAACTCTAGTTGTGAAAAAGCACGTCTCGAGTCGGTGTTATTGAAACTTTTATCTAGTGATGAGTTTTCCTCTTCAGGGACTAATATAAATTTGAGAAATCCAGATATTCTTTCTCATTTTACGCTTAAAAACGATTGTGGAGAAGTTTTTCTTAGTTTTATTGAAGACCGGCTTGCATTGCCGACTGAACAAAAAGAATTTCACTTAGGCGTTTGGCATCAATGTTTGCATCTTCTAACATATCTAGCGAATTGCAGTCCTGGTCTCAGGCGTTGTATTTTGAATGAAAAATATGAAGATGATTCCTCAAGTTTGTGGAAGGTATAGTTTTAAATAGTAAATCATTCATGCTTAGAAATAGTCATGATTCGTGTAATTGTGTACTATTTAGGCTAAAAAGTTGAAAAGTTCATGGCTTCCTGAAGAAGAATCTGTTAAAAACCAAAAGTGTACTGTATTAAAAACTTTGTTTGATTTTTTTACACCCAAGGTCCAAACGCTTATTGTAGGTATATAGATAATCTATTTGAAAGTACTTTTGAAGTTATTATATTTGTTTGAAGGATGAAATTAACTACGACCGACTGAGCGAAGAAATTTTGCAGATTTTTAAATTTTTAGCAACGAATTCGAATGTGGAAGAAATTCAAAGGTTAAAAATTGGCAATTTTACAATTATTGTATTTATGTCTTACTGTAAATATTTATCAACAGGTTTCTACCATTCCTTAATTTAAATTTTTTGAAAGTGTCGAAGTCATTTTTTTCTAAACCTCAACTATTTATACATTTAGTAAATTTTTTTTCATCAGTATGTGTTTCTTCTCAAATTATGCAAGCAACATGCACTGACGGTAATTTTTTTGGTTTTAAACATTCATAAACTTTTAAGACTTTAGATTACATTCAAAAGTTTAGAATAGAAAATTAATATATTTAGCTTTTATACTGATTTTAATATGTTTTTTGGTTCCAAGATATTTGTTTTTGGGCGCTCATGGCTAATGGTTGGCAAGATGCAACTTCACAGTATTCCCTTGAACAAATTTCCCGATTAGATTTCAAGGTTACAAGTTCCTTATTTAATGTTACTTTTATACAAGTTTGTTTAATGATCACTTTCTATTTCAGATGTGCCAATTATTATCCCAGTGTCTTTCACATGAAGACCATAAGCCTCCATTTGTTATAGCAGCTGATTGTCCATGTCCATTTGATGTAATCAACTAAATTCCAGAGTAATTTTTAAAACTACTCTTAACTAAACTAATGCTTTTATTTTAAGATTTCGGCTAGTCTGCTGCAGTGTTTATATCGGTATCAGAAATTGTACGAGTCATCGGGTAGAATTCATAATATAAATCATCTTAAGAGAACTATATCAGTTTGGCATCATTTGATGGGAAGAGATCCCACTATCGGTGATATAAGAATTCGAACGAAATCTGAATATTACTCCGTTCTTGGATGGCTAAACCGTCTTCATAAAAAGGAAAGCTTAGGACCTTTGGTTGAGAGTCAGTATGCTGTAGTTTAATTTCGCATGTGTGATTAATTTTAATTTGTATGCAATATCCAGATCTTTTGGAAAAGTTCCGTGATCGGCATGGAAGTTCCTAAAGTGTAAGTCTACTGATATTTTAGTAATATAACACATAAAAATGTACTAATTTAACAATTTTAATTATACTAATTTAACTTTTGGTTCTGTTTGTACTAGAACGGTTACATCACTTATATTTTCAATGTCTTGTCTATTTATATCTGCGTGTAAATCGATTACGCTTCTGATTCTTTCTTTTAATAGTGGGATATTGTGCCTTGTTTTAGCTGAAATCGTGATTATGTCGTCAAAGTCGATGAATTTTTTTGGTCTAAGTTTATCAGGCCAATCAGACACAACATCTAAAATTAAATAAAATATAATTCCATGACAAATAAATTACCAAACCTCATTTACCAGCCGCATTTTTTAAATGATCAGAAAACTCTTCCATCAATTTGTCAGCATTATCTTTGTCCATTTTATTTGCAACTAAAATGGCTGGCTTTTCTACAAGATCTTCTCTGTATAATTCTAATTCCTGTGAATTCGTTTATGAATTAGTAACATTAAGTTAGCAACATAACATACATAAAAAGGTCAGTTTTAAATCGTCTTACTTTTGTTAACAGAGCTACTGATTCAAAAGCTGTCCTATGGCCGTGTGCTGGGCTGAGTTGAAAACCACTTATATCGACCATAAATAGTAGAAGTTTGGTTCGTTCAACATGTTTCAAAAAGTGATGACCAAGTCCTACATTTTCATGGGCACCTTCGATCAGTCCTGGAAGATCAGCTATGCTAATCTAACAGCCAAGCATAATTTGCAAATTATTATTTCATGTTTCTATTTTTGTAAAGTTAAGATATTAGTAGTTGTACCTGTCGAAAATCATCATATTGGACAATTCCAATTTGTGGGGAGAGAGTTGTAACTATAAAGAACGGGGGTTTTGTAATGATCAGTAAACTGTATACTGTAGTTAAATTACTTACATGGGTAATTGGCGATTTTAGGTGTTGCTCTTGATATGGCAGTAAGTAAAGATGACTTTCCTGCATTTGGATACCTAAAATAAGAGCACTTTAAATTATATACAGTACCGGTACTATAAAAAATTTTTTGTATATACAAGTAAACATTATAGTAGTTCTAAAATTCTTATTAACGTTTATGTGATTTTTATTTTGGTACACTTTCGATAGTAAAAGTCATTTGTAGTTTTTCTGGTTAATTATTTGAGTCAACTATTTTGCTGAGTTTTATGAATATTAAAGTTAAAACTACGATCTTTACATCAAATATGATGCAAAACTATTTTTTTTTAAAAATTGTTAATAATACTTGCCCTACTAGACCAATATCTGCGATCAATTTTAGATCTAAAGTCACTGAATGTGCTTGTCCTTTTTGACCATTAAACTGATTTTCTTTACATCCTCCTACTCCTCCATTAGCTACTAGAATTCGATCTCCAGGTTGATTTAATTCGCCTAAACATTTTTAAGTCTATAAAAATCGAATAAATTCATGATTACGGTATGTTACCATATTTATAACCCTCGTCGCTATATATTGTGACACCAGTTGGACAACGAAGTTCGATATCTTTTCCTTTTTCACCAAGAACTCGGTACATTCTACAAATAAGACATTCAAAAGAATCCCACTTTGCAAATGACAATACACTATTTATACTTGCTATCTCCCCCCTGCCCAGCAATTACTCGTTTAGTCGGGTAATTTTTAATGACGTCTTTTAAAGCAACATCTTGTTTTGCAACAACATAAATATCACCTCCTTTGCCACCTACGCCGCCAAATTTTGGATATCCTCCACCACCGGTTCCTCCTCTCACATATATTCGTAAACTATCTAAGAATTCTTTCTTTCTCTTAATCTTAAGACCCTATAAAAATGATGGTTTTCATTAAATGTAACTTGAATGAAATAATACACTTACATCCTCAGCCATTTTGGCTCGTAAACAAAATGTCAGCAATCTCACCATCTTGACGTTTACAGATTCTCATGTATGAACTTTAAA